>AP028448.1:9159823-9216823 GCA_036509395.1 Antheraea yamamai | reverse complement strand
ATGAGTTTATCACTGCCAGACAATTTTGTTATTGAAAATAATGTGCCCGATGATATTTTTTATAAATAAAATAATTCATTTCAAACCATTTCATTTTTTTCCATTGGAAACAACATAGTTCATTTTATTAACCATTATGATATTGAAATTTCACCGTGAAAACTGAAAAACAACGATAAACGTAGACATACGACTTGAGATTGATGTTATCTTGAATACATGCGTATATAACAGGCGCTTCCACAATTATCGCTATCTTTATCTTACATAAAATGGGGTAAACATATCAATGCAGTTGCAGAATTTAGCTCTAAGTTTCTAAACGTTTTCAAAGCATTAGCCGGTTTTAATTGGGGTGTTCATCCATAACATTTAGTCGTTTATACTTCAATATTACACGCAGTCGAATTGACTATGCGAGCTTTCTTTATGATAGTAGTGCTCAGGTTAACCTCTATAAACTTGAAAAAGTCCAAAACCAGGCCATGAGAATTATCGGAGGTTTCATTAAAAGTACTCCAATCTATGTTATGGAAAGCGAATTGAGCATATGTCCGTTACATCTTAGGAGACAATATTTACCTGGCAAATTCTATTTAAATATAAGTCATTCGAAAAAAACGAACTAACCAATGTATCAGAAGAACTGTCCACCCCTTTCCAATCACTCTGTTGGCGTAAAAGAAAAATACCATTATTAGTTTCTATTTTTTCTCAATATAAAAATACTCCAATTCAAATAAATATAAAACATGAAATGTTCACTTTACACACCTGGCTCGATAACATTGATTTGCACAATATAATTAAAATAAATGTAGATGGTATTTGGAAGCCAAAGCGTCAATATGATGTTCTTAAAATAAAAGATATTTGTCTTCAATATATAAATAAATATTATTAAAATTTTGTTAAAATATACACTGACGGATCTAAAGCTGGGAATTATTTAGGAGCCGCATTTTTGGAGTCAAATTCCAAAACTTTTATGAAATTTCAAATTGATGAAAATATTTCAATTATGCACACTGAATTGATAGCAATTGCAGAGGCCTTCTCATCTGCTCAATCAACTGAGTCCACTAAGATTGTTATTTTATCCTATTCAAAAAGTGCTCTTCAACACGTAGCTCGATGTACCTCGGCTTTTCGAGAAATACCGATAGCCTACACTATTTTGAAGCAATTACTAGATTTCAAAGCAAAGAACAAAGTAATTGTTTTACAATGGATCTCTTCTCATATAGGTATAACTGGGAATAAAAGAGCTGATCTTTTAGCAAGATAAGGATCCTCCGAAGGTGCTCCTATTAATATTTTACCAACTTACTTGGACGTATGCTCAGTATTTAAAATTAGCTGTTACTCGCATTGGAAGGAATACTTTGATGAGCGTTCTAAAACAAAAGGAATATGGTACAGAACGATTCAGCCACATCCCTTACGGTCACTATGGATTGATGACAGTACGATTTGCCGTCGGGAAGCAATCACAGGAATGAGATTACGCTCAGGACACATCCCATGTAAAAAGTTCGCCTACCTGATGCGTAAAGTACTATCACCACTCTGCCAGAGTTGTGAGCTCATCGATGATGTACACCACATCCTGGCAGAATGTGTTCCAAGCAAAGATATTAAATCTTGGCTTAATGCTTCTGGTTTGTTCCACACTGGTTTGTACAATTCGTTATTGTCTGACCCCATTTCGAAAGATGCTAAAGAATTGTACAAAATTAATATAAGCTATTGTTAAGTTTATTCTCATTCTTATTGTTATATAGTTGTATGTCATTTAGGCGATATAGTCGCTAAGGTTTCATAAGGTAAGCCTTCATTAAAAAAAAAAAATAATAATAATATTAAAATTACAGCTATCTTAACATGGTTAGAACATACTTATTTTGTTTACAAAAAAATAGCATCGGGCAAATTATTGTTTATAACAAAAATATCTGGCAATAATAATTTCATGTTTTAGTAGGGTTTGAAAGTTAGTAAAAAACAAAACATTCAAAAATTATATAAAAATCAATATGTTTGCCAGTAAAGGTGCGACATGCAGTAATAAACGCAACGTTTACCGGCAGCCAGGTAGCCCGCACGCTGTTCGGAAGAACATAAAGATATATAAAAAACTGTCTTATAGAAAATTTGTCGAAATCGTTACTAGCTCTTAGACAAATAGTTACAGGCAAGTGACATTTGACGCGTCGTGCTCATATCTTTTTAATATTTATATTTTTCTTCAATACAATGGTGTGTGAAAAAGTTTTAATACAAGTTAAAAATAGTTATGATATCATTCAGTGTTTCATTTATCATTATTTATTTTATAAATATATTTTGTCGTTTAATTTACAATTTAACTCATAAACTTGATATTTTATAATGTAAACTCTACTGACTGTATAGTAAATGTCTACAAAAAAGGGAAAGGATTTTCTTTAGCAACCGGGGGTCCATAGACCTCTAAAGCTTTTTTCACATTATCGTCAATATATGTAGGTTAGTTTTTATTTTTTATTGAACTCAGTAGATGATGCTACGAACGGGTTGTGTAGGCTTATTTTAAAAGATTTCTCACATACCATCTGGGTATATGTTTGAGTGAGTCTCTTGATAGTTTGGATTCACAATTGGAAACCGTAGATGTGGCTGCAATAAGGTTTTAGGTATATTAAAATTTTTCGCGTTTAAAAATACAATTGACACCGGTGATAACCGATTTGGTGCAGACGAAGTTGCACGGGTCAGCTAGTATAAAATAAATGTCAAATATCGACATATATTAGTCTAGAAATACGCTTTACTTTAAATTAATTTGATTTTCTCACATTATTATACTAATTTTGCTTGAAAAAAAATTAAGCGCTATTTTCCGAAACCTCTTCTGTTTCCCACGTAAGATTTAGTGAGATTCGGCTTGATCCCCTCCCCCCTAAATACTTCACGTAGTTTATGGACGCGCCCTTAGTGAAAATAAATATAGTGAAAATAACGATTATGGTATTCAACTTTAGGTACAAGTGACAGTCGTATCCCCACCAGTATTGTCCCCGATCGTATTTCCACCTGGTCTGAGATCAGGTGATCGTGCGCAATTAACGTGCACCGTCACATCCGGAGATATGCCGGTTTATTTCTCATGGTTGAGAGATCAAATGCCGATATCTAGCGCCCTACAGGTAATAGATTTACAGCTTACATTATTTTTAAGCGATGACCATAACTATAATAACACCTATGAACTCATTGGTTACATAGAACAATATTTTTTAATGATGGTGTACTACTTAACGTGCTATTTTACTGTCTCTATAAAAATAATCGATTATGAGTGTTATAAAAGAATCCGATCAAAAACGTTATCTTCTAATAATACATAAATGAAATAATATATCATAATAATTGCTATTGATAAAATAGATAAGTAACAAAAGAAAGTTACGTTTTATATTTTTTAATTATGTATGGCTAAATAAAGTAATATTATATTCAATATAAATTAAAGTAGCTAACTACAACACAAATTGGAGAAAAGTCTAACAGACTTAGCATTTAGCGAAATACGTCTAACAAGTTTTCTATACTAATATTATAAAGAGGTAAAGTTTGTGAGTTTGTGACGTTGTGGCGTTGTAAGGGGTAATCTCAGGAACTACTGGTCCGATTTGAATAATTATTTCAGTATTTTATAGCTCATTCATCGAGAATGGTTATAGGCTATATATCATCACGCTAAGGCCACCAATAGGAGCGGGGCACAGATGAAAAATATTGCAAAATCGAGATGTTTTTTTATTGAGAGCTTCTGCTGTGTGTCAGCTTTAGCCCAGAGTAGTAACTATTACTACGCGGACGAAGTCGCGGGCAGGGGCTATTAACTAATTATATTATCTATACTAATATTATAAAGAGGTAAAGTTTGTGACGTTGTGACGTTGTAGGGGGCAATCTCAGGAACTACTAAACCGATTTTGAAAATTCTTTTACCAATATAAAGCCACGTTATTTATGAGTGTCATAGGCTACATACCATCACGCTAAGACCAATAGGAGCGGAGCAACAATGAAAAATATTTAAAATCGGTGTATTTTTCCTTTTGAGAGCTTCCGCTACGTCTTAGCCCAAAATAACTATTCCACGCGTGCGAAGTCGCGGGCAGAAGCTATTAACTAATTATATAATCTATACTAATATTATAAAGAGGTAAAGTTTGTGAGGTTGTAGGGGGTAATATCTGGGGAGTCGGAGAAAAATGGTCGAACGAAAATGTTCTTACGAACGCTGCCTTAACGATGAGAGATATATGATTGAGTTCTAGAGAAAACATATAGAGCTTGATAATGCCTACAAAAAAGTCAGCGACAGTATATGTCTAACTTTTTTTTTATTACCAGAGCGGGACAACGTCCGCCGTGCCCGCTATTATCATATAAATATAATAAAAATTAGTAAATATGATAATAATATTCAATAATGCATAAAAGGGCACGCGCGCTTCTTTTTCCTCGGTCAGCAATGTATATATTTTCATTTACATATATTTATACCTACTAATAATACCGCTTGCGTAAAAACAGATGAATTAAAAATATGAACTGAAATATCGGATATTTTTACATTTACATTCCGAGACCAATTTTTGTTTTACCGTTTGTGATGTATGTAAAACAAAGCCCCATAAATAAAGGCTTTATCCATTTTAGTTCGGAAACATTATTCAACATATACGGAAGTAAATTCCATACTTTTACTGTGAAGGTCATAATTCTTGACATTAATAATTGTATTATATGATTTATAGGTCGACGAACGCGGAGCAGAGTTTTATAGTATGCTACTATTTAAAAGTTTAACCGCAGCTCATAGTGGAGTATATACATGTGTTGTTACAAATACCGCTGGGAAAGCCAACGTATCCGTCGAGTTAGCTATTAAAGGTAGATTGTTGTTCTACTTGAGATAATATATTCTAATAAAATAGTGAAATTACAATTGAAAACTATTGAATTTTATTATTTATCAATTTATTCTGCAAGGTTAGGCGATCGTACTAATAACCTGATTCGTACTATTGACCAGTTACTAATAACCCATATTTAATTACTATTGACAATAATATATATCTAATAAATAGCCTACCTAACTGGTCATTCTCATATTATTCTTTAACCATTCGTTTACGTTTTTAGTTTATTTAAACAAATAGATTATACTAATTTATTATTATTTAATTGTTAAACGTATACTTAAACGTGAGAATTGTTTACAGTTCCACCATATTGGCAGATAGAACCTTCAGACAATGCTGTGTTATTGAATGGATCGTTAACAGTAAGTTGCGAAGCTCGAGGTCACCCTCCACCAGCTATATTGTGGTCTAAGTATTCTGGTAAGATTATCTGTGATATTTATTAAATTATGAGCTCTTTACGAAGATTAGCTGTTATTCCTATGGACTTTCTAATAAAAACAACTTGTTGTGTATTTATATGTTCGAAGTATATTTTAACAAAAAATATATCAGTCTATTAAGTTATTTGTAAGTGTGTAAGCTATAGTCATATGTCCTAAAAATGTTACAGGCTATGTAAGTCATTATTTTGAATGTGTACTATGTTTGTTGTTATTACTTCTTGTTTGGGTGACGTTTTTGGGTTTTGTACTATGGATACGAATAAGTTATTCAAAGAAGGTTGCAGCAAACTGATTCTTAAAATTTAAAATTTTGCTTTTACTAACGTTTCCGTCCGATGATCGATTCTCGGTTACAAATAATATAACAGTATAGAAAATTTTACTAAAAACACAATGAAGTTTACTTAAAAGATTGTATTCCTCTTATAGGCAATACAGAAACGTCTCTTGGCGGTGTATCAGATCCTGCAGTACTTAGCAATGGTTCGCTAAGATTTGAAACAGCTCGTACGGAACACTCTGGAAAATATAGATGCAGAGCTGATAATGGAGTAGCGCCACCTTTGTCGAAAACATTAAACATACATGTTAATGGTATATACAATCTTATTTATAAACTACTTTACACTTTTCTATAAACTTTAGACCTCAACCGTGTTATTACAAAAAAGTTAAATACGTATTAAATACTTGGTTTAAAAAGGTTTCGTAATAAATGCACCTCGCTCGCCCGAGGCAAGTTCGTGTTATCCTTTTTCACAAGTCTAACCTAACGTAACCAAAGCGAGACAAAAGAGCAAGATGGCGGACATTCAGCGACCGCGGTGCATTTAATACGAGACCTTTTTAAAGCCAGGGTTCAATACGTATTTAACTTTTTTGTAATAACACCGCAAGAGTTTATATTATATTACGAAACCATATAAAACATGTTAACACCAAAGAAACATTCTATACTGCCTTTTTTACTTGTATCTTGCGAAAATCATTTATCCCATTAAGAAAAGATTTCTATTGTCAACTATTTAAAATTTTTAGTAGTGGTATTATTCAAACACAATTAACAAATAACAATATATGTAATTTTAATCATGACTAATATTATGAATATGAAAGTGGGTTTGTTTGTTACGTTTTCACGCCTTAATTATTCGAATGATCGAATAGGATGTATAATACCTTTCATCCCGAAAATAACTACTGTTCCCCAGGAAGGGAGCGAATCTCCACTAACGCAAGCGAAGCTGCGAACAAAAACTAGTTTATATTAGATTCGTGTCGTTCAAAACCATTTGCTGTTTAGTTGTCGGTCTCTTAAAGATGTTAATTTTTCTAACTCTCTCTATATGTATATAGAGCCAGCAAGATTTGAAACGCAATCAGTAAATATCACAGCGAAATTGGGAGATACAGTTAGACTTGCCTGTCTCGCTCGCGGTGATAGTCCACTCTCCACAACATGGAGTCATTCAGGACGGGCATTGCCAAATTCTGATTATAGGTAAGAAGCATACGTGTTTCCGTGGACCAAATAAAAGGATACATTGCAATACTATTTGCATCTCCTCTAACTGCTTTTAGGATGAGCATATCAGAAACCAGGAGTGCAGAAGGCTTGAGGAGTGAATTAGTTATAGAGCGTACTGATAGAAGAGATTCCGGCGTTTACAGATGCCAAGCGTCTAACCCGTATGGACGTTCAGACCACTTTGTACATTTAGCAGTGCAAGGTAATATTGTAACCTTGTTAATTTTGTCGTGTAAATACTTTAGAATCGTGCTTAAAATCAAATAGGGTACCTAGTGAAAGTATGAACTTAGAATTATTCTATACTAGCGGGCCCGGCAGACGTTGTCCCACCCTAATTATGAAAAAACCCTTGACAAAATATACTAAAACGTTCCTCATTAATCACTCTATCCCCCAGTGAAAACCGCATGACAATCCGTTAGGTAGTTTTTGAGTTTGTCGCGAACAGACAGACAGACAGACGCGGTAGGGGACTTTGTTTTATACTATGTAATGATACTGCATTGTATTTAATAGTAAACACTTTATATATTAATTAAATCTCTCTCTAATCTCTATATATATTTGCAATTTTTGTCGTTTAGTTATCGAAAATAGTTGAATTATTATTCAGGCTACCTTCCTGCGTAGATTACAACCATAATATACAACGATATTATGGGATCAAAGGGCTCATCTAAATATAATTTTTCTGAAGTTTAAAAGGGCTACTCTTATTTTACAGCTATTGGTATGTCTCACATAACTTCTTAATGTTACAATATATTATAAATATTTAATAACAAAATTACTTAGATTTTGTAGTCACCATAATGTTCATGGTGTGCAGTAAGCGGGATAGTGTGCGAAATAATGGAAATCATACAGACGGATTAAAAAGAATGGATATTACACCACCGTGCATGTGGATTAGCCAAAACATATATTAATTTAAACTGGAATATAAAATGGAATTGTTTTTAGAACCACCAGAGCCTCCAGTAAGTTTACGAGTTCTCGATACCACATCTCGTTCGGTGAAACTCCAATGGCGTAGGCCCTATGATGGCAACTCTCCAGTTGTAGGTTACGTTGTACAGTATCGAAAGCATGACTCTACTAGACCTGACTTTTGGAGAGATGCTAAAACCCACAATGTTACGGTGACAGCACATCTAAAGGATTCATATACTGAGTAAGTATTGAAATACTATGTCAAGTTGAATTATACCTTTCCGAATTTGTTATTATATCTGCAACTGCTTTTATTACATGACATTACTCTAACTGAGTTTGTGGATACATCATAAAAGGTTTCAATAGATATAGACATCTTCTTAAATATGTTTTCTGTATAAAAAGTACATTTTTGTTAACTGATATGACACTGGATTAAAATTAATACTAAATTATATTATAGGTGACCGTTTGAGACTACAATCTCATCCAATGTTAAATGGTGTGGTCCAAGATGGTAAATACGTTAAAGCTAGAAGGGGTTTCTTCTCAAATGCAGCTGCCGGAACACACGAATATTTTTAATTTGAGAATAGTAGCTAGCGGGGCGGACTTTAAAAAACCCAATGACCATGCATGCATATACTCCGAAATAAACGATTTATTTTAATTATTGATATTCCATCAAATTTCTCTGTTTTCGAAATGTACTCTGCAGTATCCATGACAGATTTAATGTATCATAGTAATGTTCTGTTTAGAATTATCCAATTATAGAGATTTTTTTGAAGTGAAACTTCTTTAGAATCGTTGTGATTTCAAACCGGATGCAACGGATAAACGACAGGTAAGTGACGTAACAACTTTTCGCGATATTTTCGATCGTCGGTTACAAAATCATGGCGGTTATTATTTTCGAACGGATTTTTTATTTACGATTTAGAGTAACTAGATTAAAACGTAAAGAAATTTCATCGTAACTTTATTATTTTATTGAAGTGAAAATATCTTTTAAAATTAATGAAAATACTTTCATTAATAAACTTTGTAATTATCCTACCCTTGTTATATATATTCTTCTCATTCTTTTGTCGATTCACTGAAGTTTCACTTCTATCGTGTGTGAATCGCACACTCACCTTTTTTTTATTTTTCACCGGACTACTCGCGGCGAGCGCTTAAGCCACTCAACCAATTTTATTTTCACAACTAGCTCAAGGGTGCACGGCGCACCTCGGCTTGGGCTGTCGCCTAGGCTACGCGAAAACGCGAATCTAACTAAGTTAACCTAAGCTAAGATACATATTCATAAATATTTGAGTTAGTGAAATATACATATATGTGTACCAAGCGTATATACTTATTATATTAAGAATTCATCAATCATTGTAAAGGCGATTTATTTTACTATTTGATAATTAAAGATATAAGATAAGCGTAATTTTTTTTTTTAATTTAGAACTGAAGAAGCTACTATAACCGGTCTAGAGCCAGCAACTGCATACTTAGTACGAGCGCGTACAGTAACTGCACAGTTCGCTTCAGCGCATACTCGAGCACTTCTCGCTCTAACTTCACACGAACCACCATCGCGGGCACCAATAAGTCTTCGTGCTTCAGCGCCCAGACCATCAACGGTTGAATTAACTTGGCAGGTATTTTAATTACTAAATCTATAGGCCCCAAAAAAAATTTTTTTTTTCAGTGAACTTGCTGTTTAGTGGACTGAATCGTGCCTGAATAAGATACATAAGCCACTGGAATCATTTTATATAGAAACGCAGATTTACATGCTTCCATGCAACGCTTTTACCGTGGACTTCTATTGACTTCTCATTGGTCAACCTTCCTTATATTAAAAATCGTTACTATACTATAAATGTGAATGTCGGTTTGCTTGTTTATTTGTTATGCTTGCTGTTATCTCTTCATTACTCAACAGATCATCATCATGAAATTAAGGTACTATATCCGAGGACTATGTTAACTCTACATTAACGCGAACATAGGCACAGCCAAAAGCTAGTGTTGAAAGGGTTTTTCTATAGAAATGAAACTAACAAGTTTAAAAAACTCTATTAAAATCAAGACTATTACTATTTCCTAAACTAGATTATGTGTTTTTTGACGTCGCACGTACAAGAGAATGGTCTAGTATGTGATAATGATGGTTTTTATCTTAAAAATTATAGCTCTATCCAGTAGACTCAATGTGTGATTGATATCCAAACTTTCTGTGCTATTTTTGATTGGTCAAAATAGGTCTATTTTGTAATCAGGCTCCTCCGGCTTCGTCGTGGAACGGTGAATTATTGGGATACACAGTGTGGTGGTGGCCATCAGCTGATGGTACTTTAGCCGGTGGAGCAAACGTTGGCATGGAATTTGCAACTGTTAGAGGAAAAATTACTGAATACGCAATCGAGGAACTAGAACACTACACACGGTTATTATATTTCTAATTTTTGAGTAATTTTTTATATGGATACTATGAAATCTAAGTAATATTTTAGATTTCATATAATAAAATATTCCAAATAATATATCATATCTGTGCATATTTTTACATCTGTAAATGCATATTTTTACATCTGTAAATGTTTTATTATTTCCTTTTATTGTATGAAAAGAATTCTCTAGGGTTAAACAGCTAATATAATTTGTTTACTCCATTATATGTTTTTAGGTATTCAATAAGCGTTAGAGCTTTTAACAGTGCTGGAGCAGGTCCTGCATCTCCACCAGTTAACACTTTGACGCAAGAAAGTGGTAAGTCCTATAATTATAACAATGTTTTAATTAAGCTAAGAAATTTGAAAATATAGTTTATCGCTTGAAATCATAGTGCCTTCAGAAGGGCCTCGAGGAGTCAGATGCCGTGCTGTATCCCCACAAAGTTTGAAAGTAGAGTGGTCTCCACCACCAGCGCACGCTCACCACGGAGCGCTACTTGGGTATAAGCTACTATATCGCCCGGAACATAGTGAGTAAATATATTGGTTCTTGTTTTCCTTTCCGTATTTCTGAAACACCTTCCCAATTAATACAGATTAATATAATTTACATTACGAAAGCAATCGTGCCTCAGTGATAGCCTTTTCGAAAATGGATCGATCGACGTAATTGTGAATTCCTGCCATTAGCGAAACCTTTTGCAGAAGGTAGACAGAAATTAAACCATAGTACGGAGGTAGGTTTTCCTAATCCCAACCTGGATAGCTACCACCCTCAAGTTTACAATTTGCTGTCAAGCAAATATAGGTTTGTTCCATCAAATGCGCGAGTCGTCCTCTAAATGTAGCAACTTACCACCTTAGGCCACGTGATCACTCAATATTAATTAAGATTGTGGTGAAACAAATTGACATCATAAAAAAAAAACATTTGTGTTTGTTAATTCTAACAGGTTTTTTTACTAATACCTATTTTTGTTATTTTCCAAATTGGTTTAAGCATTATCAATGTCTTGAGCCTCGATCTCGTCTCGATTATTGACCGCCTTAAAACGTGATAAATCATATTTATACTTTTATCTTAATCCAAGCTGAGTGATGGCAGTTGTTTGTTGGCAGCGGCAGAGTGGCTAGAATGGGAAGTACGTGGTGGCGGTGGTCCAAACGCAGGGACGGGAGCGGAAGTTAAGCGAGTCGCAGGAGTCGAAACTCTTCTGCTTGCACTTAAACCACACACTAATTATACTCTCCAGGCCCTAGCGTATACTGCTGCTGGTGATGGTGTACCAGCTCACCCTATACATTGTACAACTCAACAAGATGGTATGTCAGCAGTTGACACATAAAGATGAATATATAATATAGACTGGATTTAATTATAATTAAATACAACGTATTAAGTTTATCTGCTAATTATATATCTACCGCTGAAATAATAATGATTTCTTAATTCTATTTATAAGCCACTATAAAATATTTGACAAAAGAAAAAGGAAAGCGCTATGAGTTAAAAGAAAAAACATTTTTTTGAGATAATTAAACACTATTTCATTATCGTTTCATAAAAGTTTAATCAACTTTTCACCATTCAATTCTCTTCTGTTACGACATTAAACATTGAAGTTATACAGCTGAGGCCACCCTGAGAGTTTCTGGTAACCCATTAGGCACAGGCCGAGCCAGTATAAAAAAAATCATATTTTCAGTACCAGGGCCACCCGCCGCGGTAAAAGTGGTTGCAACTTCATTGACATCGTTAGCTGTAAGTTGGTTACCACCAAGCAGACCAAACGGACCTCTCCTTTATTACACTGTATTCTTCCGCGAACTCGGAAGGTAAGTAAAAATAATTAAATACAGTTAACTTTGTATAAAAACGTGTAATATTGATTAATTTTAGGGATAGGCCACCTCAGACAACTACAGTTCAAGCTGAGGATGGAGAAGCATCGGTAGGGTTAGGCGGATCAACCGAACTAAGATCTTTATCAGAAGGTACGACTTATGAGGCATGGATTGCAGCACACTCAGCCGCGGGTGAAGGTGAACCATCTGCTCCACAACCAGCTACAACAACGTCTAGAGGTATCATTTAATATTCTTTAACAATAAAGCAAATTGTTGACCGTATTATATTATTTAAGTTAATTGTATAGGGCTTTCCAATAAGGGCAGGCCAATTTTGATTTTTAAATTAAACCATGTAATAAAGTACAGTTTTTTTATAAATTTTATTTTATAATTAATGTCATATCAAAAGGCTGCAGTATTATAGTCCCTTTTACTTAAGAATATTACTTTTAAAAAAAGAAAGTTGATGATTTATTTACAAAAACGTATACATTAATATGTTTGTTATCCAGTATAATATCAATTATTAGAATAAATACCTTATATCCACATTGCAAGTATTACGGATAAATGTTTTTGTGGTACTGACATCGAGGTACCGGTTTACTATTCGGAGATATATATGATTACTTTCTTTAATTAATTTACTCATGTTTTGTTAGCTGGAGCAAAATTACTGTCATTTGGAGTGTGGGCTAGAGTACAATGCGGGCATTCTTTGAGATTAGCGTGTGCGTGGCGAGGTGAGCCCGTTCCCCGCGCGCGATGGCTACGCGAAGATCGACCAGTCACGCATGATACTCGTACTACATTAACACCGCACGGTCATCTAGCTATCCACGGTACACCATATTATTCTTCTTCTCACCCCAATCCCACTTAAATATGGTTAGTACAAATAGGTGCTAGAGCTACGCTAAAGCTATTATTGGTTTCAGCATGAATGGGTCAGCTCGTCCGGGGTAGTACCATCCTCTCACAGAAAACTGATGTGAAGTAACAGTGCTTGCACTGTTGCGTTTCGTTCGATCACTGAGAGCGCCGGATGCCCACTTCCTCGCCCCTCTTCCCTCTCTATTTTCCCCCCTCCCCAAAACACAGGCCGGCAACGCACTTGTGACTCCCCTGGTGTTGCTAGTATCTATGGACGGCGGTGATCATTTACCATCAGGCGACCCGCCTGTTCGTTTGCCCCCTATAATATAAAAAAAACGTGTTCCTCTTACACTAAGAATCACTATTCACACCTTCTAAACACATTCCTTACACAGTCTATTCTTAACTTCTTCCGGCTTCTTCTACTTCTGTATTGGTAACCATATTTAACATTCTTCTAATGATATGACTTTACCCATACTATTGATAATTAAAATAAAATCATTTGGGGGAACAGAATAAACTGGTAGGTAATTGCTTAAAAGGAACAAGCATCATTGTAGTGGATATACCTCATTAAGCTTTATTGTTAAACTATGTATTTTAGATGAAAATTGGTCACCTGATAATGCGAACTGCTAGACTATGGTGCCTTAATAATTAATGGTACAAAAGCACTCAAGACTGTTTTGTTAAGACTTGTACTTCTGAACCTATGATTGGGAGTATAAGGACGATGCAGGAGATTTTAAAACAAGGAATTTATATTTATTATTACACTCAGAGTATTTAATTTATTCAAGTTTTTTTAAATGAGTAATTACTATTATCACAGGACGTATAACGTAACATTATCACAGCCTATAGTGAGACAAAGCACAATTTAAACCGATGGTTCTAGAATTGAATTTTTCACAGAAGTTCTTATTTAGTTTCAGAATATTATGAAAGATTTCTTTAATTCGTGTCTTAACGAACGTCCTTGAGATGTTATGAGTAGGGAATTCCCATTGAGAACACAGATTGTAACATACATATGTTTATATGTTACATTTTTAATAAATAACAATGAACCAGAGGTGGACGCATCGACTAGCGGCAACTACACGTGCTCGGCGCGAAATACTTTCGGCGCCGAAGATATAACGTACCGCGTTGAATGTGCAACACCACCAACCGCTCCAGCCCTTGTCTTGGACCACGCCGGTCATAAAGAGGCTAAGCTTACGTGGAAAACTACGCATCATCCTTCAGCACCACCACACGGTTAGTGAAAAGTGAAACTAATCTATTGTACTGTAGATTACATTTAAGGAAATTGATGTAAGGTATATTCAAATAGAATTCATTTTGTATGAAAATCCTATTGTTTTATATATAGTTTCATAGGGTTTTGTAACTCTATTTAGATAATCTTATAGATCTACAAGGAGTCTAAATGCTATGTAATAGTATTATTTAATTCAAGACGCGATTTCGGTTAATACCCGGAATTAATTTCAAAATTTTCTTCGTACTTGAAAACCATGCTGAGAAGTCCTAATAAACTCGGAACTGATTTTCTATATGACACGAAATTGCAACAATATGACTTTAAGTTTAATAATAATGTCATTTGCAACGACTATGTACTGAGTTTAGGAAGGAAACTAGTTTCCAAATGCAATTAGCGGAGCATATTGAATTTGAATATGGTTACTCAGATGAAATATAATAAATATAGGTTGGATAATTCGCAATGTAGGATTGAAAGTAGGTTAATATTATCTTAATAATTTTACATATAACATTTTTATAATAATCTTAATAGCTAACTATCTTGGCCTCTGGCTTCGTAGGGATGTACTAACGAAGAAAATGAGACCGAATTCTATCTTTACAGTTCGACCATGTAATGTAATAAAATGGCAAATTAACAACTGAACTTCAATTTGATAATATTTTTGAAGTTCACCCTTCAGTCTTCTATCTCACTCACTCACTTGTTTCTAGTATGATGATTTTTAACCCAAATTTTTCACTTCGAATGCTTCGATATTTTGTCCGTAATTATTTTTCAAATCTTTTCTTTCATACAAACGTTGTTCGGACCATTACAAACATGACAAAGAATTAGCCAAATAAGTGTAGTAATTTAGAAGTGACGCGCTTACATACATTCAGCAATTGATTCTTATTTATTGGTAAGGTAATTTGCCCTGAGAACCAATCTAACTTGCGTCTTTCGTTTTATATAAATTAAGTACTCAAGTTGCAGTATAATTATTATGAAATTCATTATATAACTTACAAGGATTTTTACCTACTTACCATAGTATTTCAAGAGTGAACGCATTTGATATCTTCGGCTGAGTGCCTTAACGCTCGCCTTAGTAGTCCGGTGAAGCTGTTAAGACCTTGCTAGGTCAATAGTCAGTTCGAGAAAAAAAAAGCATTTCATATCTGAATTTATTCATTCATAAAATACATAGGTTTTACAATTTGGTGGGTACGAATACGGGATGAGCCAGGCGAAGGCATGGAAATAAACAGCGCGCGGGGTGAAGAAGAGAGAAGATTGGAAGCTGGTGGTGAAGCGACCACTATTATACTAAAAGCTCTGTCGTGTGGAGCAACTTATTCAGTGAAGGCTGTGGCTCATTCTAGAGCTGGGCCATCACCAACTTCTGTTCCTTTGTTAGTGAGAACTAAACCGCCAGGTAATGTCCTTTATATTACTTTAACCTAATGAACATCTTGTCCTTAGATATATTTTTAAACATTAACGTGGGGTATTAATGTCGACTTAAATGAGCAAGCCTTATTATAAACCTCGTTCTTGATAATTTTCTATAGCTTTATTTTTCTACCCTATTATATGCACAGAAATTAGTAAAGAAGTCTTAAAATATCTTGTATAGGTATGAAGAAAACCAAACGAAACATTCATATGGTATAACTATTCATAAGATGATGATACCTTCAGATGCTTGGTGATTTTGTAGGATAGGTGTGGACGACATAGATCGACATATCGATCAATTGTTACATTCGTTACGTTAAAAAATGCATGAATTCTTTCGATGCGATAGAATTAATTTTAAAATTAAATAAAGGTGCATCCTGCAAAGAAAAACTGAAGTATATATGTCGATATTTTTATTTATTACATCGGAAACATTGATAATCTTATTGGATGTGTAGATATTGATGTTCTTTTTCAATAATACTCAAATGCTGATGAAACGTTTCAATACATCACAATGAATAAAACATTGGTGTATTGTACACCGACCGGATGATGGACTTCGGACGTTGTTATGTAACTCCTAATCGTGTGTAAATAAATATAACGTGTTTGGACTTTTTTGTCAAGGGTACAGAAAAAGACAGGATATAAGACATACATAAAAAAAGTGCTGTTCTCGAGATGTAATTAAATCTATATTATCCCAAGCGAAGCCTCTAGCAAAAGCTAGTATTTTAACATTAAAATAAACATATGTAATCCTTTTCAAGTCTAGCGAAGCTATAAATAAATAATTGACAGTCGTTCAGTTGCTGCATTGCATTACGTTGGCTTGGTTAAAGGGCGAGTAAAAATAGCAGGAATTTATAATTCATATGCAATCGAGATACAATTGAATATATACGGTCGATATCGTGAGGAAGTCAAGTATCACTTACATAAGAGTTGTATAGTTTATTTATTTTTAATAACTCGTCTATTTTAAAATATTTTTTTTCATATTTACAAAACCTGTCCACACCTAGCCACAACGCCTATCCTCACTATTACTTCGTTCACGTGTTTCGTATTTTCTGACCAATCAATCAATTTGTATGATAATTATTTCAATTCGAGGCATCACAGTTTTATATTGGTTCGTCTATAACCTTCCGAAAAGTATATCACCGAGTATATATACTGAATATATAATAAGTACCGAATATTAGGCACATATATGAAATATGTACAACAATATTACTTTTCTTTAGGTCTTTTTAAGATGTAAAATTCGAGTACATTTTATTTAAATACGTACCTTATAAGATTTAACCAGCATTTCCAACGATAGTGCCCCGAATCTTTCTTACAACCCTATTAGAATACCCCAAGTTTTCTCTACTTTAGGTAAATATAACATACATATTGTGTTTACATATATTTCTTCCGAGAGCCATTCCCTAAACGATAGTGCATACCGTATTAAAGTTCGTTAAGTAGCTTAAAAAAACGAAGAGAACACGGAGAGACGCAAAATACGACTTTTATAATGTTTATATATCATATATTTATCAAAGAAAATAGAGTTGTGTTTGTAGAGTTTATTTATTGAATGTTAGACAAAGAACACACGTCAAATGGTACCTTAATACCTGCAAGGAAACTGGACCCAAAAGTTCTGTAGTCTAGTTCTGTAGTAATCACGTATTCAAATTAAAATTCATACCTATTTTGGATCATTATTCGTTTAAAATATCGTAGCATAAGCGAATGTTTCGTTCAGTGCTAGTATGGGAAGGTGGAGGAGAACAAGATCAGAGTGAAAGTTCAGAAGCGGCTGTTTGGAGTAACAGCAGCGCTTTGGCGGTAGACGCGCGTCGAGCGGTGCGATGTGGCGCCAGGCTCGTCAGGCTGCAGTGGCGAAGGGCAGACACCTCAGGAGCGACAACTTGGAGAGATGCTGACCTCACTTCACTGCATCACCACCGTGAGGTGATCACACTACTTTTGTAACCATTCTATGTTATTTTATATTAAATCCTTATGAAATTAACATTATGTCGAAGAGATCACTTTCATCTTAAATATCTGGCGTTTGGTTAGGAATTCCAAGTTCTAATTCAGGCTTGTGTATTTGTATTTCAATGATTTATTTGCTTTCTTATCATTTCATTTTTCTTTGACGTTGTTCTTTTCACAAAATTAAAACTTAAAATATCGCGTTATTTACGAATACACGTCACATTATGGCACCAGCGCTGCAGAAACAGCTTGAAGGATTAATTATCTGAATAAGAAACTATTGTAAAAGAAAGCACGGTACATTTTTGGCTCAAATCTTTTTGTTCTGGAAATGTTGACCTACAGAATAAACCCCGTGGACAGTCGGAAACCCTAATTAACAATGAAGAATTAAAGGTGATCAGGGAAACAGATACATTGTAAATCACGTCAAAATTACCGGCAGGCTTCGGTGGGAGTGATAAATAATCTTCATTCACTTGAAACAAATTGGAAAAGTGAAAAAACTCTAGAAATGGGCAACGCATGAAGCACACAAACAGACGTGCTTTGAGTACTATGTCATAATTATTCAACCGCCACAATAACGAGGGAATTTTAAAACGTATTGTTACTTGTCATCCTTTACGATACTCGTAAAATTACTCATCACAGTGGTTGAACTAGGGAGAAACGGTCAAATCCTGTCCCAAGCGAAAGTTGACACAGAAAAGGTACTGGCGAGCATTTGGTCGACCAATGCTGGTGTCATACACTACACATTTCCAATATATTGTTAGACGATAACGGCAGATATGTATTATTGACAATAGTAAAGATAGCCGTTAAACAATTGAGACTGATCAATCTTTCTAGCCCACTGCTGTTTCAGGACAAAGCCAGACCCTATATTTCATGACAGACGGTCGCTAAATTAGAGGAACTGTAGTTAGAATGACTCCTACCTCTACCATACTTCGTGGACCTTACTCCAACAGATTACTACTTTTTTCAGAATTTAGACTATCCCTTGCAAGGAAAAAAATTCGATTTCGGTGAGGCAATTCAAACCGCCTTCATTTTATCGATTCTGTTTCCCACAATATTTTCAGTAATGGGATTAATAAACTAGCTATAAAATGGCGGAAGTGCATAGATAATAGTAGTACATATTTCGATTGATTACATATATCATTTCACTAGCGGACCGGGCGGACGTTGTCCTTCCTGCCTTGAGAAAAAAAAATCTTTTCGGTATCAAGCGGGTAGATAGTTATTGATATCGACTCTCAACTTGGATTTACAAGATATTGGAATGTTTCATTATCCAAACCTAATAGTACTGAAGCACTGAATTAATTGAAGATGTTGAGTCTTCATTAATGACGCTATATTAGTTTATATTAGCTTTAATAACGTATTTTATTTAAGTTATTCAGCCTGTAAATTAAGTGGAAGTTACTATGGGGCTGATATAGCCATAAAAACTACTAAATAAATTGGAGCGTCACCTACCGGATCCAATTATTAATCTAAACCATTCTAAAATCCAACTGGACTCTCAGAAAAAAAAACGAAAAAATCTGTCGAGCCGTCCAGGAGAAGTTCAGACACATACATATACTAGGTGAAAGGTTAGAATTAAGACACTCGCAATATTCTAGGATATGACACTTTATGGTCACATTTAACATATAAAATAATAATATTAAAACAAGTACTAATAAACAACCAAGAAAACCTAAGTTAAAGTTTGTTCTAAGACTTTCAAAAGTATAGCTACTATTTGTTGCGTAAAGGTGCTGGTTTAGGGGGTGGGCGGCTGGTTGCGGAAAATTACGGATTGCGGACTCACCGGTGTTGATGATGCTGGTTTGAATGCACTTAACTCGCGGCGATACGCAATCGGCACTATATTGTTTTCGTTGCGTCCGCGGTAAGGATCGTGGCGTAAGTGAAAGAGTGATTGGAAGGAAGGAAGGTGGGCGGAAGGGATGCTTGTGCGTTCGGAAACCTAAATATATAATGCGCGCCAACAGCTACAAAGGCGTAAATAAAATAATAAATCTAAGTGGAATGACCGATGCCAAAAGCTACAATGAGCGACCCGGAGTTAATATCTTTCGATAGTAAAACGGGCAATAAACCCTTTTGTATTTTTCCTGACTTCCCACGTTCCCTTTCAAATGAAAGTGAAATAACCCGAGTGCTTTAGTGCTTTAACATGGACGCGTAGAGGATTGTGTATAATTTTTGTATTTTTCTAGATAATTAGGTTAAATATCTTCGATCAACAATAACTAGATAAAGGGTCGGCACGAAAAATACGTCTCGGTAAAAAACAGCTCACTTGAAATGTGAGTTTTATTTTGTTTAGTTTGTTTGAAACGCAGCCAATGTAAGTTTCACATGCTGCAGTGTATTCAAAAGATGCAAAAATAATACCCAAAAAAGCAATTTAACGGCCGGAGTATCTTACTTTCGTTAAATACATGTTGAATAAGTTATATTTTAAGCTTTAAACTAACAAATAATATCAAATTTTGAACAAAATTACCGATTTTAAACCTGTGGTACAAATGTTTGGCCTAGGCTCTCCAACCACGCACAAACACGCACAATAACGGGAAAACGTACTTTATTCATTACATGTTAAGGTTGAATTCACACTAAATGTTGTTTATGTTGTCTTTTCATTTGTAAGTGACGGGAGTAATTTATTGCTTTGCTCGTTTTATCGTAAGTATTAGATAATATTTTGAACATTTGTGACTTTTATTACTAGGTGTCCTGGTTGTAATTAGGTTGAACTTAAAAAACTTGTTTTTCTCCCTTTCTTAGTAAACAAATAGCTACACATAAGTATATATTTATGCGGACAGCTTTTAGCTTCAATTTTGTATGTGACCCTTTATCTAGTTATTGTTGATCGAAGTTAAATATTAAGCACCTATTTTTTAAATTGAGATAGAACGAGAATCGAGTGCAGAATGTCCTCCAGAAATATTGCTATTGTCTAAACAGTCATCTGGTATATATAAAAATGCATCTGACATATAACATTCATCAAAACAAGACAGCATATAACTTGTAATAAAGAGTCTCAATAAATTATTCTCTCTTTTTACAACCATGACCTTCAGAATATTTTATTACCTTTATAAAATATGAAACAACATACCTACGCATAAAAATATCATAAAATGTTTTAAGTGAATAAATAAAATAAAAGTAGTCACACATATATCATTACAATTGCTATTATTTCTATATCTACAGAGGGCAAAACTTGTCAATATATTTTGGGGGAAATCTTCTATTCTAATAATCCTTCTATTAATATATATTAGAAAGGTACGTTCCAGATGACGATATTAAGTTTTGTTATTATATTTATCTTATTATTATTAAATGTAATCGTATTTCGTATCGTATTCACTACTTACAGTGTTTGAATAATTCTTTATATGCAATTCTCGCCAAACTTTAGACCACTCTGAATACTTGCACAAAACAAGTTAGGTATAAATAGCTATTATATTATACGTATAACATCGAGCCAGCTTAAGAGTAAATAAATGCCAATTTTAAATTCCTACAATAATCTCTTAATTTTTTTCTTCTATTAAGCCTCTACGCGCAAGCCGTAACATACTGCTATATTCAGAGCGGTCTAATAGTCTGACAAGGACTGTAATTATTTTTAACATAATGAACTAAAGGTCGTTTGTGAGGAATTAAAATTATCGCAGAATCTATACAATAAATAAGCGAAGATAAAACCGTACAAACTTATTCTTTTCTATTTTTTTGAAGTTATACTTCTTTTGGCGCGTTAGGGAAAAATAATGAGAGTAAATTTTACGATGCGCGCCCACACCGTCACGAAAAACCGACACTCTGAAGTTAGCTATAGTCAATATTTTGTTTCTTTGTATTAAAACTTTGAATGGATTAAATACCTTTTTTCTATTGTTAGTGTCGTTTTTTCTACAAACGTAGAATAAAGCGAAAGATAAAATTTTTGAAAAGATTTTTATCTTGTTACGCCAAAGAAGTATAACTTATAACGCGTGTACATAAGTACACACACACTTTTTTTTTATCGAATTTCTTTATTTTGTGATATGATGTTTTTTCTAATATTATGTATAATATTTAAACTTAAAGATTTAATGAACTATAGGCGAATTTTGACCACTGGATGACCATTCGTGTTTCAAAAATGTTTTATTGTTTCTTGTTGTAAAGTTTTTTGGTAAAATAATAGCATATTATAATTGAGGGATATAAAATCACGTGCTTTTGTTACATAAATAATGAACAAAAATCTAATTTACTCAAAAGATCAGTTATGAGAATGAAGAACCCTGCATCGCAAGAATAACAGCCAATTGAGGCCACATGAATTGACACGCGTCTACCATACAAAACAGGTTATGATTCGGGCGTGGGATGGAAATACTTTTTCTTGCAAATATAAAGGACTGTATCACGGAGGTAGATGAAAGCACCGAATATGTGTTGATTAAAGGTGAAAGAGGAAAAGTAGGATGAAAAAACGTGCCCGTTTCCCCGTATCATATATGATTGGATAAATTCTGTGATTACATATGGCATGGACTTGAAACGGAATACTGTTCTGCAAGTATATTTGGGTTTTGGTGTAATATCCGTCTTTGATATGTTCATATTTACCACATTACTGTTTATTAAATAAACTCATTTTATCGAAATTGTACATTTTTTCCTTCTTTATGGTTAACGAAATTTGGTCCGCGGTTTTGCTCACTTTAATATACTTTGACCTGCCCCTCAGAAACAGGACTGTTTTCTTGAGTAAAGGTATAACATTTTTTTGTGCCCCTGACAACATTTGTGCAAAAATTTACTATGGCCGCTTGAATATGTATGGCTTAAAATCATAACAAAGAAACAAACTAATATTCGCATTTATAATGTCAGATATGACTAGCAATACCCTGCAACTTCATCTAATATCACACAATATCTTCACCTAACTCTAATGGTTTATGCTACCTGCGTACGTCCAAATAGTTAGTTGATGGCAAGATTTTTGAAGTAAAACTTCTTACGGGAATGCTTTGAAATTATGATCGGCAACCTTTTTGGGTGACAGAAAGTGGTGGGAGTAAACACTGTGTCGGTTAGAGTGTTGAAAACACCGATGCTCGTCCGGTCACCGAAGTAAAGAAATGTCGCGCGCGGTCAGTACTTGGATGGGTGACCGTCTAAAAACACCGCGTGACGTTGCCTTTTTGTTGTATTTCTTTAATTAAAATGTTTCTCTGTAATACGAAAGTTTAATTTCTATTGTGTGTATTTGTTTAAACATTTTTTTGTAATCTCACTGGGCACTTGTCTTTATGTTTTGGGCAATATAAATTATATGTTTATAATTTATAACCTATGTGTTATTCTGGTGTATAAGCTATATATACTTCAAAGTTTCGTCAAAATCAATTCAGTTGTTTTCGTGTGAAAGAGTAACAAAGACCCATTTATCCTCACACACTTTCTCGCTTTTAATATTAATGGGTTTAGAAAAAATCCTTTCTACGCCTAAGTATCACAAAAGATATCTTCGTAGTATCCAAGTTTTTGGGAAAGGTAATATCAAAATTATTTTAAAATTGACACTTTATTTAACGTATATGCGTAATAACATTTACTTTAATAAGGAACTGGAAATATTTTCTTGAAATAAGTTCAAGGCACTCGTTAGAATTACAGTTGCTTATCTCACGCGATAGTAAGAAAAATCCATTTATAACCAAGAAACGAGAATTCAATAACAAAAAGATTTTACAATGTACGTAATGGTTGAGGTTCGTACTACGAATAATTTGCCACATTCCATTATGATATAGGGTATATTATTATACTATCACGGAACTATATTTTTGGGACAACATAAAATACTTGACGTTTTCACGACTTACAGTAATCGAAGTTTCAAAACTATTTTCACTATTAAAATTTGATATATTATGCCTTAATTTATTAATGGGCACAGTCTCTTATGTTTAGTATGTCAAACGGTGTATCCTGGATATGATATTAAGTATATTATATAATAAAGTAGTGGGCCCGGCGGACGTTATCCAGCCATGATAATAAAAAAACCTTGACAAATAATATACCTAAACCTTCCTCGTGAATTACTTTACTGGTGAAAACCGCTCGAAAATCCGTTTAGTAGTTTTTGAGTTTTTCGTAAACAAAATCAAAAATACTTTATTCAGTTTAGACCCTAATAAGGCACTTATGAACGTCAAAGACTACCACCGGTTCGGAAAACAACCCAGTCATCGAGAAGAACCGGCAAGAAACTCGATCGGGTACATTTTTTTAACATATATTTCCAATACATCATACAATAGCTTTTAGTGAATGCACAGAGAGGAGTCAATTTCAGACATCACTATCGTTCACATACTGATCCACTCTATAATATCCTTTTGACACTAAAACCCGTTTGGCGTGGCGCTTAAAAGACAGACAGACAGACAGACTGACGTGGCGGAGGACCGTGTTTTATAATGTGTAGTGAGTTTTATGTTAAATGACACTTCGAAATTTATAGGAGTTAATTTGGATATAGGTATTAATTGGCGGTCTATCAGCTGGAGTATGGTATGGACTAAGGCTATGGACGGCTACCGAATCTGCTCGACATCAAGCCGTTATATACGCAGCTACTACCACACATTCAGGAGGTAAATTTTTTTCTGTATATTTACTTTTTTTTCTGAACTGACTACGCTATTGGCCTAGCAAGGCCTTTACAGCTTCACCGGACTACATATACTTACATGGTTTCATTAGATTTGAATATGAGATAAAAAGTCATGATGATTAGAGTTTTTAATTCGTATCGGTTTGATCAATTTAGGCTAATTAAATGCTTGATATTTTATCTAAAGGATAATAAATATCTAAAAGGACCTTATCCTCATTTATGTTAATCTCTATGTAAAAACGCTTATTGTCATTCAAGGCAGGTAACTGGAAAATTGTTTACGCCCTGAAATACGTACCCTTTGTAACATTCCAATAAACCCGGCCTTATTCGCAAAACAGAACGTCTTCGTCGGCCCGTTGCGTTTCAATCAGAGGGCGGCCCAATTTCTACTAGCAATAACAATGCAGACACGGAGCGAGTTCTAGGAGCTGTCTCATTAGCATTCGCAGCGTTAGCGGCGCTTGCTGTCACAGCGTTATTATTGGTGTTAATTGCTAAACGCAGGTACGTTATGTATTTGCAATTTTAACAACTTTTTACTAACAAATTACAAATGTTTCCCGAAACTCATTAAGAGCTACTAATCGGTGTTATTACAAAAAAGTTAAAAACGTATTAAATACTTGCTTTAAAAAGGTTTCGAATTAAATGCACCGCGGTCGCTGAATGTTCGCCGTCTTGCTCTTTTGTCTCGCTTTGGTTACGTTAGGTTAGACTTGCGTAAATGGATAACGCGAACTTGCCTCGGGCTAGCGCGGTGCATTTAATTCGAAACCTTTTTAAAGCAAGTATTTAACTTTTTTATAATAACAACGAATAAGTTTAAATAAAAATTATTCTACAAATGAAGCTACTGCCTTCAAGACAGCGATGGGTAAACAGTAACACTAGTATGTATGCAACGAGGCAACAAACGTCTTCGACCATGAAAACAGCTACTAATTATGAGATGAGAAACTTTAGGGCGATATCTATGCAAGTAGTAATGTATACATATATACGACGCTACGGATTCTTTAAAGTAATTTCCGTTACTGGAAGTACACCCTCTTTATGCGACTCGAATTAATGTTATCGGTAAATATTTTTTTAAATGGAAAAAAAAACTTCTTCCTGTTAATATTGATGTCAGATTCAATAACGATATGGCACAATAGTACAATATTCAAAAGGTACTACTACTACGTATGAAAAGAATTTATGTTTTAAATTGGAATAAATATAGAACGTGTTCGAAATAATAAGTAAAGTTTGATAAACGATGACAGACCAAGAACGCAATCTAGTTAATCACTCGCACTGACCTATTTTCTATAGAATTGTACGAATTCTATTAAGCCATTTGTTTTTTTAAGAATAATAGACTATCGCGATGTAATGTTTACTGCTTTTCCGTATGTTGTTGCTAACTATATTTGACGTTTTTGGATTTACAGTTTTAATTTCCTATAATATTGTATGAATTCGTTGTTGAAAAAGCTCTAACATAACTTTGTTCCTGTTTAGTGTTTGTAAAAACTACAGTTGTTATACATATTAGTTTTGCATTTGAATCAAGTAATAAGTATTCGTTTCAAATATACAATAACATAAAATTTAGTACATCTTCGAAAATATCAACTACAGTTCGCATATTATTTAAAAATCAGCCAAATGAAGTACCCATATACATACGAGAATATATTGTGATCTTCTTTATTCAATTCGATACCCTTAACGGTACATTTTCCCAGTTATTAATATTTTTTATGTTACTTTAGAATATAATTGAAATAAACAGAGTTCATTTTATTATTTATGCATAGCATATTTATGACTACAACTGTCGACAGAAAATTCGATTGTGGTAATCTGCCGCGCAATTCATAAACGTAGTAAAGAATATACGTAACCGACCGTATTGCGATAAAACGCAGCCTTAACGGAGGACAGTATCTCTTAAGTCTTCAAAACAGAGTTGGAAATTTGGTATGCTTTGGAGACAATACATGTTACCGACAGCACTTTTCGCATAGGAAAACAGAAACAAAGACACGGTTTACATACGACATATATAAATATTACTGCCGCGCAATTCATAAACGCAGTAAATAACATGTTTCGAGAAAAATGCGATCAAATTTAAAAATTTTATTTGCGGTTTCCATTTATTCGTTACGCAAAGATTAGTATATATATTTAACAATCTTTGCATAACGAATTGCACAAATACAATTTCAAATTTGACCGAATTTTTCTCGAAACCGTTAACATGTTATTTACTGCGTTTATGAATTGCGCGGCAGTAATATTTATATATGTCGTATGTAAACCGTGTCTTTGTTTCTGTTTTCCTATGCGAAAAGTGCTGTCGGTAACATGTATTGTCTCTAAAGCATACCAAATTTCCAACTCTGTTTTGAAGACTTAAGAGATACTGTCCTCCGTTAAGGCTGCGTTTTATCGCAATACGGTCGGTCACGCTTACTTGCATGTCATGACGCGAAATTATAAATTTATCTCCAGCCAAAAAAAACCGCTCAACGCGCCTTAAGAAGTTTTCACTTCAGAAATATTTTGTGCAATATTTCAAGTAGTTATTTACGTACTTACATAGCACGGTCCAAAAATGAGGTCGTAAAATATGGTAGGACATAAAAATTATGTTTGACTGGATCGCAACCATCACACATCAAGTCCAACATCTGCTTAAATTGTTACGCTTAAACGGGACGCATTTCGGAATCAGCCGATGTATATCCCGTAACCAAGTAAAGTGTTTTGTATGGTATAGACACCCGTCTATACAGAAACTTCACAACAATGAACATGGTGATAAACCCGTCGCAGATACTCTCTTCTAGATCAGACAGTGTATATTCATCTGATTGTAAATTAACATACCACGATTTATTGTGACTCGATGGATTGTGAATCTCTCGATGGCCATCATTGCTTTTAGCTTGCAATAAACCATTATATACAGTGTTGCTAATTTGTCGTTGTATAATACGAAATGGTCATAGAGGGTTCCTTTTCTAGGAACGAAGGCATGCACATATAGTGGCTCCCACCCGCATTAAAAATATCCGCGTTGGCCATTAAAAATTGCAAAGGGTATATCGAACCCTAAAAATAAATTACCTAAACTATCTACGAAAAAATCCGCGTCAAATGGTCGTAGTCTTATGCCGATACGTTCAGTAGTTTTAACGTGATTGATCTTCAAAGGAATTATATTTTCATGACATAAATTATCATAATTTGAATAAGAACTCTACAATAAATTCAAAACATATTAAAAGTTTTTCATTTAAAAATATCGTGTTGTATATCATAGATTTATTTACAACAAATTAAATATATTAACTCCGTAAACGTTTCTCTCACGGATCCACACTTTAGCACTCTATGGCCGTGTCTAGTACAAAACGACGAGGAAGCCCGTCGCTGCAGTCACTCTGTAACGAGCACCGACAAGTCTGTGTGTCCAGAGCAGCAGAACATAAGGAACTGTCAGCATGACTACAAACATGATAAGCTATCACCAGCTTCGGGTAAAGTAGACAAGCAAATTCTTTTATCGTTTTTTTTTTTTTTTTACTTTTGGTCATAAATCATTTAGATTATTGGCATTTCTTGTGATCATTTGAATCTTCTAACAAGATAATGGCCGCCTTCTTAGAACTTACGAAGGGGGTTTGTCGCAATCAGAATTCATGCTCCATAGTATTTCCCATCCATTTCACTTGTCCACAATAACCAACCTATATTACGTAAAATGCCACTAATATTACAGAATATAGAGTCAAATAACACAAAATAATGAATAAAATATAAAAGCCACTAAGATCCCACCAAAAACTCTCCATTCGAGTTATAGGCTACATATTGACCGCAATCTCAGTTTATTAGTGTTGACGTAACCAAAGTAGTGAGCTCGGAAGTGCGTCTGCTGAAATCTACCATAAATTATTCGCAATGGATTTCTAATTCGTAGCTTAAGTTATTAGTTACGTAGCTTCTAAATTTTATGATGCCGGTTACCACAAATAGTCTTCTGGCTATTCTCACTACTATTAGATTTTTATATACTATTCTTGTTACATCTACAACTTTCCTGTACAGCGAAACCAAGCAAATTATGGAATTCGATGCTTTTCATCAACACTATTATGCAATGTGAATCTCCGATATTGAAATATCCTTTGTAAAATACCTTTCACTATTCGATTTCCATCATCGAGTCCATTCCTAAATACTTTTGCATAGAAAGTTTCTCAAAAGATATCTCAAGAGACTGTGGTTAAAACGTTCTAAGTTTTACTTTGAGTCTCCAGAGACCCATTTTGAAGTTGACTAGGTACCTTCTATGTCTGTATTTAGTATGAAATAGTGTGGATTTTATTTGCATTTGATTTTACACTAGCGGGCCCGGCGGACTTTGTCCCGCTCTGATAATAAATAAATTTTGACATATTATAGACCTAAACCTTCCTCGTGAATCACTTTGTCTGTGATGGAAACCGCATGAAAATCCGTTCAGTAGTTTTTGAGTTTATCGCGAACAGACAGAAAGACAGACGTGGCAGAGGACTTTGTTTTATAATATACTAGCGGGCACGGCAGATGTTGTCCCGCCCTGACTATAAAAAAATCCTTGACAAAATATATACTAAAACGTTCCTCATGGATCATTTTACCCACTGGTGAAAACTGCAAGAAAATCTGTTCAGTAGTTTTTGAGTTTATCGCGAACAGACAGACAGACGCCGTAGGGGCCTTGTTTTATACTATGTAATGGTATAGTGATATCTTATTTTCTGTTAGATGTGTATGAGATAAGTCCATATGCGACATTTGCCGTGGGCGGCGAAGCGACGGCGGCCACTTTAGACCACACGCTACAGTTCCGGACGTTCGGACATCGCGACAACGACGCTCCTCCCCACCGACCCTGTAGGAAACATCCTCAACGACACCGCGATAGACCTGAAGGTATAGTTCTACTCATCAATACAACAGTAATACGATTAAAAATCTAACTTTCAAATGGTTACATTCACAAAGTTACACAAATACGTAAAAAAAAGAAAACCACAGTTTAAAATATAATTAAAATTTCAGTACATAGTGTAAAGTATACATTTTTACTTAAAACCACAATCCACCCATTATTATCACAAACCTCACACCTGTCTACGCGTACGCGTTCGTACGCTTATATCTTAACAATATACTGTATATGTATATAAAAAAAACGGATGCAAAAATATACTTGGCCTTAAAAAAAATCTTTAGTTTTTTATAGTACTTACAAAAATCGTAGTTCTTTAAATCTTTGCAAACTTTATAATAAATGAAAGTACTGTGATATTTTTTTTTAGATAAGAAATAAATGTCTGTTTAATAGAGCTAAAAATGTTGATCATAATCTATTCAGTAGTTTTTGTGTGATGTTTATATTATTATATACCTCTATCATTTTACTTATGTACATTTTATTTTCAAATATAAATTATGCGAAAGCGTCCTTTTGATATTTTAACCAGTCTGAGAGAAACGAATCAAACCAAACAGAACGTTTTACGACCACTGAATCCAGTTTCGTTTATTTTTTGTTTTCCAACTCGCGAAACACTTATTTTGGTTACGAGTTGTAATCAACCTTACTATGAATACAGTTGAGTATATTTTAGTTTAATTGAGGTTCAATATTATATAATCCTAATAAATACCTAACCAGTGGATAACATCTTATATTAAAAACATAGGTACATAAACTTCTGTGAGTATGAGTTTGTGAAAATTAATAATCTTAAGTATTTTACCTTAACTTAGCTATATTTGTATGGTTAAACTTTTTTTTAAATCTATTCACTATTCTTAATACTCGATGATAACAGACAGGCAAGGGCTCTATGATTTATATGCCAAATTATATGTTTTATAGGCGTTCCATATAAGTATATGGGAGAGTAATGGCTATGATTAATAACGTTGTTGTGTAATTTTACAACAATTCTTGTCATAAACTGTTGTTATTTTACTGTTGAATAATTTGGTTTTTGTATAATTTGTTATATTATGTATATATTATGTTATATTATAATTTATAACAATGATATGATATTGAAATGAATAAATTGTCGTCGTCCTTTGTCGTATCGTGACTTTGAGTATGAGCAAAGTGAAGTGTTCTTTCTCTCTTTTATACCTATTGGTACGGTTGACCACTGTCATCGTCAATAATAATAAACGAAACTAGATTATTAACAGCACAATATAATTGCCCCCAATTATTTATTGTCCTTTGCATAAGAATAACGCATTACATTATTAATTGTTATGATAACAACCTTTAAGTTTAAGTGGCATCGGGTCCCTAATTTGTGATTAGAATAAATAACAGTCGATTTAGTTAACAACCAAGCAAGCTACGGAGAAAAATAATGTGGATGCAATTACAGGTTGACGGATCATTGTACATGGAATCTATACATATCATTACATAGTATAAAACAAAGTCCCCTACCGCGTCTGTCTGTCTGTCTGTTCGCGATAAACTCAAAAACTACCGAACGGATTTTCATGCGGTTTTCACCAGTGGATTGGGTGATTCATGAGGAACGTTTTGGTATATAATTTGTTTTTTTTTTATAATCAGGGCTGGACAACGTCTGCCGGGCCCGCTAGTTTATTAAATAAAATAAAAAATAGTGTATAATTTGTTAAGGATGTTTGCATAATCAGGGCGGGACAACGTCTGCCGGGCCCGCTAGTATATGTATATAATGACTTACAGTTTTTTTGAGGCTCAATTACGTCAAAACTATTGAGCGTATTGGCATAAGGCTGTGACCATTCAAAACAAAAATTTTCGTAGATAGTTCTAGACTACCTATTTATTTGATTCGATCGAGTCTTTACCTTGTGTTAATACCCAACGAAGCAGGCGGGTATCACCTAATAAATATACATAACAAATGTATGTAATAAATGATCAATTAAAAAAACATACAATACTAATATAGTGGAGAAGCATCACTCGGACTGTGAATTGCAACAGCTCAGTCGTTATGAAAAGGTGCGTCCACGACACTGCGCCGGGACTTCGTACTGCGTGCCGCTCGCTCATCACAGTGCGTAAATGCTTTAAATCAATTCACCTGAATGTACTTATATTATTGAAGTTATACTTCTTTTGGCGCGTTAGGGAAAAATGATGAGAGTAAATTTTTACGATGCGTGCGCACACCGTCACGAAAAACCGCCACCCTGAAGTCAGCTATAGTCAACTTTTTCTATTGTTAGTGTCGTTTTTTCTACAAACGTAGAATAAGGCGAAACATAAAATTTTTGAAAAGATTTTTATCTTGTTACGCCAAACAAGTATAACTTCTAACGCGTGTACGTAAGTAAGTACACACATACTTTTTGTTTAATGTTAGTTTATTCGATTGGATTACGACCACCATATATCAGTTGGAAAGTTACAAAGCTATGATACGTTTACTAGTAAAATAATAATAATTCAAATACATATAAAATGCATGTGCAGTAGAGAATACTATATACAGTGTAAACTTTTTACACCTTTTGGCTTACAACTGATACAATATGTCTAATATATTTAGTAACATGCTATAATACATAATCTCATCTGATGTTAAATGATCGTGTACTCTACGATGGTAAACACGCCAAACGTAGAGAGGACTGACTTTTAAGAGCAACTGCCGGAACATATCAATAGGTTGGCGACAGATTTTGTGTCCTTTTCAAACATTTCAACGCCTCAAAATCTAGTCTAGTTCTGTAATCTAATTTAATGATTTGTAATATAATCCAGTTGTGTAAATTGATAACGTAAAAACAATTTGAACGTATTTCGTGTATTACATACAGAATGCCTGTTCGGCTGTAAAAAAGTGTCATTCTATCCCTTAGATAGGTCGCGAATTGCATGAATCAGGCAACAGCCCAAGCCGAGGTGTGCCGTGCACCCTTGAGCTAGTTGTCAAATAAAATCGGCTGATTGCCTTAAGCGCTCGCCTTAGTAGTCCGGTGAAGCTGTTAAGACCTTGCTAGGTCAATAGCGTAATCGATTTGCAAAAAAAAAATTGTCATTCTATGATTTTAAGGTTAATCAAGCAAATTAGATTAATTTCTAGGTTATATCAAGTTTTCCTTAACAGATGACGATATAAAGAACTATATGAAAATGATCTGTCCACAGTATATAACAACCAACGCATATATTAGTATGTACATATACGTGAGAATAACCAAACCATCTGATTGTACATATATTTAATTCACAAAGAAAGGTACAAATTAGTAACGCGTTACATTTCAAATATGAGCTACATCCAACTTTAGCCGTTCCTAATATTTTACATTATTTTTTAAGATCTTCAAATTTTGTGCATGTAAAATATGAAGTTCATAAAAAAAATTAAAAACCTTATGGACGGCAAAATTTAAACTTCGTTCTCGGTGTATAATAACTTTAAATCACTACATAGTATAAAACAAAGTCGCTTTCTCTGTCCCTATATCCCTATGTATGCTTAAATCTTTAAAACTACGCAACGGATTTTGATGCGGTTTTTTTTAACAGATAGAGTGATTGAAGAGGAAGGTTTATATGTATAATAACATCCATTAAATAGTGGAGAAATACTGTTATTTTTGAGGTTTCTAATGTGATGTCGTAAATAATTACATTTTTCCGCTTACATTGCAACAAACGCAGGCTGAACCCTACGAGATAATAACCTATTTGGTGCAGACGAAGTTGCACGGGTTAGCTAGTCTTAAATAAATTGAACATGATATATGAACGATTAAACTCGTATTTAGCTCATTTTGAAATGTAACGACAAAAATAGTGATGGCCGGTTGTGGATGCAGGTGGCGGTGGGAGCGCCGGTGGGGGCGGTAGTGGGGGTGGATTCTCTGAGGTGTACGCCGGAGACTCGAGCGCCGAGTCCGGTCCGGGGTCATTATCACCCCGGACTCATCACGATCACAGCTAGCGCCGTAACCTCCCGGCCGATCAGATATCAGAACGCTAGAAAACAGTACAAAATTTATTGTACATCTGGATTTTATTCAGATATTGACTAGTCAAATGTAAAATATCCATTTCTAGGATTATTATAATATATCCGAACGTTCTTAATAAATACTCATTTTCACATTACTCTTTCCTTTGTTGTTTGGGTAACCTCGTATTTAAAGAAATGAGGTCAAGTTTTCGAGGTGCGTTATATGTTTATTCCGTATAAGTAAGCTACTACAATCTTACCACCACTCGAAGGTTACTTTCGTTCACCTTTCCTCGTTTATTAATTATAAATAAATAATAAAAATCACTAAAATCAGCGTATTAAATTTAGTTTGATTCAGTTATATCGTAATAATAATTTACAATTGGTCTGTGCTTTTTGGAAACTAACCGATCTATTTCGCTGAAACTTACCTCGAGCTCATAATAATTAAGAACGTTATTTTTAAAATATTACGTATAGAGAGAGATCATCCTATACACATTATGTAAACCCAGGATTAAAAGTTACTGCAGGTATAATACTTGAAAGTAGATAATTGATACTTGATACATTAATAGATTTTATTCTAGGTTAAGTAGGAAATTATATTGTACACTAATGACTGTACCAATGTATTATGTACTTAAAAATCCCGTTCTATACTTGCTTAAAGGAATTGTAAATCAATTTTTACGAATTTTTACTTAATAATTCACTTCAATTCTGATGTATAACAATAAATAATTAATCAAATATAGGTACCTCCATTGTAAGTACTTTGTTCTTGCATTAATTCTTAGTGAAAGACTAGTTACACAGGTAGTATCTCGAAAATTCATACGTTTTAGGTATTCCAATATTTATAAAAATATCTATACTAATAATATTATAAAGAGGTAAAGTTTGTGAGTTTGTGACGTTGTAGGAGGTAAACTCAGGAACTACTGCTCCGATTTGAAAAATTCTTTCAGTGTTATATAGCTCATTTATTGAGGAAGGTTATAAGCTATATATCATCACGCTAAGACTAATAAGAGAGGAGCATCAATGAAGAATGTTTCAAAATAGGGTTTTTTTCCGTTAGCCCAAAGTAACTATTCGAGGCTAGTACTTAATAAATATAATACAGCATCGGAACGAATGCATTAAGGCCTAATGTAAGGTAATAAACTAAGATATAAAATACTCGATATTTCACTTATGTAACTGCCATTTTTATTAGATATCTAAACGCTATTATATGTACGTGCCAATTAAAACATTGATAGAATAAACTTATTAAACTCTGTAATTAAATATTACTAAATATAATTTTATGGTCTCATAATAATAATATAATTTAATATTTCTTAAAATAATTATTAAAACACATTATTACCTTGTGAATACAATTATATATTATATGTACTAGTTTATTATTATAGGTCCATTGATATACAAAAACCCAAGATGCACACTTAACGTCTCACAGCCGGCACACAAAAATGAGTGCATAATTTTGGATTATGCACTCATTTCAAAGAGTCTCACGTCGCTTGCGTCCTTGTAAAAACAACTTTAAATCATTCACGTAAGGTTGAATTTGCAATATGGCAAGTTTATCGCATAACTATATCCACGTATGTACATTAGGGAGTCATTGCGTGACGGTTTTGAGCGCTACTTTTATTCGAGACTGTGTGACTTGGGTTTTTATATGTCAATATTATATGTATTGAAAGAAAATTCAATAGTTAATAGATAAATATTTGAAGCGTATTCAGTACAAATAAACGGAGTCGCCATTCATAAAAGATAGGACGATAAAAACGTTAGAGCGGCAGTCGAGTGGAAAAATCAATCGTTCGGAAACAAATTTTCTTAATGTTTACAAAATAATATTTCAAAGAAAAAGATATTTAAAGACGCCATTTAAAAATAGTATCAAGATGTCCGCTTTATGACCTTTTACGAGCTTTTTATTTGTTCCCAACATCGCTTAATAACAGTAACCGAGTAGTAAACAGTTTCATCTCTTATAATCTTGATGGAATGAAAGCAGTATGAAAAAGATCTAAATGTTGTATCTATTATTATAAAAAAAAACATTTAAATATTCATCTAAATTAATTATATTTATGATAATTATTAATATAGGTTAAGTCTGAAATGTTTAAAAAATACTTTCTTACCGATTTCAGATCACAATGAAACACTAAATAGATATCTTATTAACATGATTAAAATTATAACAATCCTATTTCGTTTTCGTCTCGCTCGCTAGTAGATATGTAAGATCATAAATAATGTATGTAAACAGTTAAATTTAGACTGATAATTAATGTATAGATTAATTCGGAGCTTAACCTTTGTATATAATACATATAATATGTAGATAATCTTACGAATTCTAGTCAATTTTTATTGAATGTTTTATGACAATATGATTGTATTGTGTAAATTATTAAATTAAGGTGTATAATTATAATAATTAATTACCTTTGTGTGATTCTTAATGATGTGAAATAAATCTATTTATCAGAATGTGTTTACTTTATTTGGTACCTCTTTAAGTGATAATATTTCCTATTTATATGAGTTTTAGTGTCATTTGTTTGTTACTAGAACTTGCTAGCAGTTTCTATCGTGTTAGTGAAGATTTGACTTCGTTCTCGGAAATAATAATATTGTTCTAGATGAAATGTACCCTATATATCCTTTTCTGTAGCCTTGAAAACGTGTATGCAAAATTTTAAGATGACCGGTTGATTAGTTAAGGCAGGGATTTCCAAACTGGGTTCCGCGGAACCTAAAGGTTCCGTAGAATATTCGCCCGCCAAAATTATTTATTATTAGCTATTAAATAATACCACGGTCACAAATATTATTTTGAGATAGCGCAAAATATGTGATGAGAAGGACTCATTACTTTTATGTAAATAGGTAGGTACTTAGCAAGCATTCAGCCCGGACTATATATGGCCCAAACGCAATGTATTTCAATTATAATACACATTTCTTAAAAAAATGTTGTTATTTATATAAATTTCAGTGTTGATTTGTAATTATTTGATATGGAGTTCCATATCAATATCATACCTTTGTATTTGGTTGGTGTTCCGTTATCATTAAAGTTTAGGAAGAGTTAAGGTGTGATAGCGTAACAAACAAATTTATTTTCGCATTTAATAATATTAATCAGGGTTAGTTAATATATTGATACTAAAAAGTAAGAAATTGTGTAAATAAAACCTGAAATACTTTCTATTTAAAACTGCCACAGATACGAATATTTATTAGATAAAATAAAAAAATCACATAAGGCAATTATACACTATTTATTTAATATACTAACATACTATGTAATAGCAATAATTCTATCCATAGTAGGTATAATATTCACACTATTGTGTTCTTACGTGATTCATAGTTACTGCCACGTGTTAAGTTGTACTAATTTACCAAGCCAGCTCACAATGCTTACATAATTTCAAGGCTCACTCTAATCACATACATATGAAGGGTAAAATTTATTTAATATAATCATAAAAGGGAAACACAATGAGATATTAGCATTCAGTAACTTCTAAAAGAATTCCTACGTATTCAAAAAGCTGACCTTAAATTAATACAAAAAGGTTTTAATCTTCATTAGAATGGTAACTCATTACGCCAACTAATACAAAAAAATGTTACATTTTCATGATACGTAACATTTTGATCATTTTTTAAAGTGATTCCGTAACGTAACTTTTACACATGAACTTACTTTCAGAGTTCGTATTTTAGTAGCACGTTCTTATTATTGTTGTGGACGAATGTTGATGTTAATAAAAAAAAAATATTAGTTATTCCTAACACATTTATTTTTAAATAAAAGTTCGTACCCAATACTCGACTACAAACTAAAAATTAAAGTTTAAAGAAAATCACACTTTAGTGTTTTAGTTTATTCTGGTTATATAAATAAGGCTGCATTTTCTGATAAATACGCAACATAAGAAACGATCAGGTAACAAGATATACTTGTTATCTACGAGAGGTGACGAAACTAATAAATCGTTGTGAATTTTTCATGGTGATCATGTCTCATTTAGATCATTCCACCATTTGGTTATATATGGTGATGAGAGATAGAGTAGATTCTTGTTAGAGTGGTAACCGAGAGAAGGCAAAATATGGTGAGACAGAGATATGACGTCACAAATCTTTTGAATCGATTTTGTTTTCTTTTAAGATTAATATTGATAATGCTATAACCTGGAGTCTTGGGCGGGATCTTAGTCTGCCATGTAGTGGATTATATATTTTACGTAACACAGTTATTGTGCAAAAGTGAATTTGGTGGATAAGAATACCACGGACTATGAATTCTCAGATGCCAAACAAACTTCCTGGAAAGTTCTAACAAGGGGCCGCTATTTTGTTACAATGTTGAAATTATCGCAAATCACTTGTAATATTAACCTACTCGAAAATGGCAGTAATAATCAAGAAGATTGGTTCCCAGAAAATAACTTAAAAAAACTTACGTTTCCGACAGTCGACGCACTTAAAATGTATTTGTAAAATAGACTACAATATTAATTACTCACCGTAACGTGCAGATAGATAATAACAGAGTTATAACTAACCGTCTCGACGAAGAAAACTCCTCGGACACAGACGATATTACTTTTTCATATTTATTTTCCGATGAAATATTTCATAATCCGTTCATCCAGTGGTCAGTAAGGGGGACGGGGAGGTCGAACTCGACTCTTTCGTGCTCGGAGTCCATTTCCAGGGCCACCCGCGGCCACCCATCCCAGAGGCGTCGCGGGTGGCTAGCGTCACGTTTGTACGGGTAAAACGGAAAAACGCTCGCAAACAAAAACACGAAATGAACGTTCGAAGCGGATCGAAAATTAATTACACAGATTTGAAATGTTTTCTTTTCATGTCTGCTTTAGTACTTGCTTGATCGACTGTGAAACCCAACAGAACCTATTCAATCAATAACCCGAAGCCAATAGGTAGGTATATGCCAAATTTGTACTTTATATTAATTTATATCTACATATTATATAGGTTATAAATATAAACTATAATATGAACAATTAAAGAAATAAAATGGGTTTATTTGTAGGAGGTGATCTCCAGAGCTACTAATTTGATTCTAGTAATGATTTCACTAATAACGCTATCCCTGAGGGAAGTAGGCCATGTTTTAAAATTATTACTATTTATTCTGTAGGTCACGGGCCGATGCTAATCTATTCTAAATAAAAAGTGCCTATAAACTCTATAAAAAACATATCAACAGTCTTTGTAGGACAGTGATCAAAAAAGCATGTGTAAACAGGTATGCCATCAAAAACAAAACTTGTAAAGAAAACCAAGTCTCGCAACTCAGTTCTTCTACTGTAAAAAGTTGTGAGATCCATGTAATACCAAGTTGGCTACTTTATTAAGTCTCTAATTAAAAAAAACTTCTGTCTTAAGTTATTACGTAATTAGCTTACCTAACAACATCTTATAGTGACCATATCAACATTAAAAATCTTTTATGTTTTACATAAAATACTTTATTTTTGATGGCATCTTATTTCTTTTTGTAGATAGTCCTACTTTTTTCTTTCCGTTACCTTCTATTTCTTGAATACATATATCTACACCTATTATTCCATTATATTATACATATACATACAGGTACACAGATTCATTAACTGCAAATGTAATTTTGTAATCTTATACATTTATATGGGATTACAGAGTTATTTATGCAGTTGGTGTATCTAGAAAACTAGACCGAAATTCAAAATATTTTCCCTGATTTAAACACTAAACACTAATTGTATCCTAAATTTGAAGCTTCTATATCTGCTAGAAGTGTCTTAGAGTATTGATGATCAGTGAGTGAGTGACGGAATTAAGAAATTTTGACTAGTTTAAGAGTTCTCTCTTAAACTACTGGTTCAAATGGAATGAAATATACTTAAAATATATATACCCCAGATATATACTTAAAAATGCTGAATATATTACTAAAGAATGTTTACAAAAATCCAATTCAATATAGAATTAAAGCATCCATCCATTTCTAAAGAGTTTGAGTGGCGAACGTTGGGTTGTAGTGCTCTATACATACTTTTTACTTTACACAACTTTGCTTGAAAATAAATTTGAAAAAGTTGGAAATTAAAACAACACTCATAGAGCATTGAGTGGTCATTAAAATTTCCTTAAAAGCAGACCGTGAGTAGTTTTAATCGAATAGCACTAATTTTGAAATTTATTTCTTATAAATTAGTTTCTTAATTGTAATCAACAGATAACAATGACAGTGTAAAGACTAGAAACTGTGACAAACTGGTCATCCATATATTTCAGACTCAGTGAAACCAGTTACAGTTATACTAAGCATACTACCGATTTGCCGGACTGTACTTACCATGTCACCAAAGCGGGTTTCGGTGTCAAAAGGCTATTATAGAGTGGATCAATATGTGAACAATGGTGATGTCTGGAATTAATACCTCTTTCTGTGCATCCTCTAGAACGATTGGGACGTTAATATATTTATAGATATATGTATGTTGGAAAGAGAAACCCGATAGAGTTTCTTGTCGATTCTTCTAGATGAGTGGGTTGTTTGTTCTTACCGATGGTAGTTTTGATGTTCATAAGCGCCTTCTTAGAGCCTAAACTGAATGAAATACGTTTGGTTTTGTTTTTTTTATTGATTTTTGAAAGAATATTATTGATAGTTACTAACCGTCCCACTTAATATTACAAATTGTGAGTTTGTTTGTTACGCTTTCATCTGTTAACTACGCAACCGATCATCAATAAATTTTGCTATCTCATTGTTACGGGTGTAGTAAAGTAGATACGATACTTATAATCCAGAAAAAAGTATTGTTCCCGATAGGTTAAATTGCATTAACGCAATCGGAGCCGCTGACAAAAGGTTCTAATAATGTATGAGTTACTGAAATCGAATTCCAAGCATTTGTTTGAAATTTACTCCAAGTCATTTTTCAATATTTAAACTATCACTTACTTAATTATTATAGGTATAAAATTTAGTAAAAATATATCGAGTTTTGTAATTGATGTACTTATTACAATTATTAGTTATCAATTTATATTTTCGGCAAAGCAACATCATTTCATTACATAGTATAAAACAAAGTCCCCTACCGCATCTGTCTGCCTGTCTGTTCGCAATAAACTCAAAAACTACCGAACGGATTGTCCTGGGGTTTTCACCGGTGGATAGAGCGATTGATGAGGAACGTTGTAGTATATAATTTGACAAGGATTTTTTCATAATCAGGGCGGAACAACGTCTGCCGGGCCCGGTAGTTTAAGATAATTAGGTTATCTACGCATGAACAGAAAGTGTTCATCAAACAAAACACATAATGTTACTAACAGTATCCGTAGCTTCGTACGCATTTCGTATTATCGTAAATATTAGTATGTGTCTACATTATCAATTTTCAAGACGATCCTCTGAACAAGTAGGTATAGAAAAACTAAGTAAGAAATTAATATGTTTTTGCGTCATCTAGTGGCTAAATCTATCAACTCGTAGTACGAAATCTGTGTTAAAATATCTACGCGAACCAAATTCCAGACGTTTGGAAAACGGCACATAAGTGGATATACAATGCCATCTAGTGACGAAATATAGTAAATTGGATAACATTAAAACCTTCTCCATTAAAAGCACTTTCGTAATGATCAATCAACGTTATTTAAGCTGATAAACAATAAAACTATGGTAATACTATGTACGTACTTGTGCATACATTGTTATATCTTGATAATAATTTGACACCGTTCTAAGTCACTGAACACAACTTAATACTTTAATGTCGTAGACTATGATTATCCCTCTTTCCTTTTACAGATAAGTACGAAAGCGGTCATTAACTAAGTTACGACATGTACCTACTATACAAATATATGTTTATATTTTAAAGTGAAACTTTTATTACATCGTCTCAAACTTTTTCGTCTGTGTGTTGCATGTCGCGTGATGGTCGGCCGCGGAGTAGGGATAAAGTGAAAGGCGCTCGTCAGAGCAGCCGGACAAATATGGCGGTGTTTATAGTTGGCGCTGACCGTGTAGTGTGACTTTTTTTAGTTAAATGTCTATAGTGTGAAAAAAAGTTTCACTATTACCGTGGTTTCATAAAACCACACAATCCTTTTTAATTTACAAGACGATCTTCACGTACAAAATGCATTTAAGTTCATATTCTTTTAAAAGAAAGATGCTTTTAAATCTTCAACTTCAAAATAGGAGGTTACCTATGTTTTTTTGTTAAAGTTTGTTCACCTTTTTTTTTTTTTATTGGAAAGAGGATATTTTCAAGGCGTCCAGTTTAAATTCCATTAGCACTGGACTTTGGATTTGGAAAATAACCAAGACTAGGTAGTTAGTTACCTACCTAACTATGCTCAAAGACGTTGTGCTGCATTTTTTATAGTAGCTTTTCAAGTTCGTGTTATTTCTTATTATGTTATATTTCTAATAATTATAGTAAAATTCTAAATAGATTCCAATTGAAATAGGATGATTTACTCCTTATTTAATCACTTTGGTTTGTATACACAAATTTCAGTTAAATTACTATGTAAATTCATAAAGATTTTGTTCCGACAAAAGATGCATATAATGTTATTTTGCTCAATAAAATTGCTCATTGAACTGACTCTAATTTAATACATGAAATTTATAAGCGTATTTCAAACTTTGTGACATAATATCACCAACACTCTGCTTAGAAGGTAAGTTACATAGTTTTAGTGTAAAATCAAATAAAATATACTATATATTTAAGCAGAACAAAAAATATGTGTACGATTATGACCAATAATATTTCTTTGATGATTATCATTACATAGTATAAAACAAAGTCCCCTACCGCCTCTGTCTGTCTGTCTGTTTGCGATAAAATCAAAAACTACTGAACGGATCTTAATGCGGTTTTCACCAGTGGATAAAGTGATTCACGAGGAATGTTTTGGTATATAATTTGTCGAGGATTTTTTTTATAATCAGGGCGGGACAACGTCTGCCGGGCCCGCTAATATATATATAAATCCAAAATTATTAGTCGTGTTTTAATTTAACTTGCCAAGAAAATCATTCTCGAACGTATTTATGGTACGGGAGATATAAAAGAGCCAGTGTAAGCCATAAAATAAATTTATTTTGGATAACACCTAAAAACAAGAAACAACAATATCGTCAGAACCAACGTGTCTACAACTGCGTTAAAGCTTGTGAGATAGCAACATGTGATTTCTAGAGATTTGTAGCGCGACGCTTATAGCACTTGTTGGTAACGCGACTACCTACAATAACCTTCTCCTTGGAGAAATAGCCTGAACGCTTCCGCTATCTTACTCGGCTGCTCCTCCAACACCATACCGCAGTCGGAAATATTCAGCCATGACGTCTTTGTTGGGTCCAAACGTCCGTTAAACGTTACCGTATCATCAACATGAGGCGACAAAGCTCCAGTTACATTCAAGATCGGAACTTTAATTGTACTCATTTCCCTCGATATTCCCAAGTCTGTACGACGCAAGTATGCGTCAATAAACATGGAGAGGTTCACTGGGTTCATGTGAGAGAAACATTCTTTATAAACGTGAACCAGATCATGGTTGCGGTCTTCAGTGCTCCGCCCGAAATGGTGCCACATCAAATAGTCCAGAGCGCCTTGAGTCATTCCGTTCGCTCGTAGCTGCCTTGTATTTATTTTTTGGTACAACCACTCCGTCCAGCCTGCTTGAGTTGACGTACAGTTGATCAAAGCCAAAGCGTCAACCTTCTGCGGATTAGCGACAGCGTAGCGCGCCAAAATATTAGCCCCTGCCCCGACACCAAAGCCGATGAAAGACCTAATACCAAAGTGACCGAGAACAAAATCAATTTGGAATGCTAAAGCATCCATGCCAGGATAACTAAAATCCTCTGGCAGAGTCGGTGCCCCTTCTTCCTGCCCCGGAGCATTTATATGGTAAACACAAAACTTGTTTAAGACAGATCTCATGTCAACAAAGTTGAAGAAAGCCTGAAAATTTGCCGCGTAACTCAATCCAAGGTCATGATAGGTAATTATCGCGCGTTTTTTTCGATCCCCTTTCACCGCTACCAGGATATCCCCGCGGGGGGTTCTCACCCTCTCTTCCACGCATGCGCCATCGCTCTGCAATCGTCTTTCTGATGGGTAATGCAGCTGAACGCTTTTTAAATCATCTTCAAGGTTGTCGGAAGACATCATGTTCAAAAGAGCGATATTCTCATGAATTGTTGTCGGCATTTTATTAATGATATTGCAAGACTATAGCATAAATTACCTTTTCGTACCAGAGTAGAACAGCTGACCTTGTCACTCACAGTTCTTTACTTCATAAAGCTTTATTTTTAAATTAGATTCGATTTTTGTAACCCATTACGTATGAATTAGTTATGTGCATAATATTATTTGTTGACACAAAACACTTAGTTCTTTATTTTTGTTTGTTTCTTTTTTTCTTGTACAATAATCAACACTTTCTATTTAGTATGTAGCAGCAGGGAGTTCGTTTTAATATGGTTAATACAGGAAATGTTCAATAATGGCCCAACCAGAGAGGAGTAAGCCCCAACGCGCAGCCGGCTCGGAACTGTTCGGATAATTCCGTGACCCGTCGTTCGTACCTGTCCCGCGGCTCGCTTAGACGAATTTCACACAATAACATCTAGACATGCGCAAACCGACTTGTCGATTTCTGTGTTCATTTGCATATTACGTATATAGATTATAGATACTTAATACAGCTCGTATTTAATCGTGCCTTACTTCTATAACATTAATATCAATAGGCAGGTACTTGTGCAAATCTTGTTGGTAAACAAGATTGAGTGCTAACTAAATAGGTTATTATTGATTATCTCCTTTGTCTAAAAATAATATAATAAACGTGAACAAAAATTTATGAATATAAAAATGAATTTTAGTACACTTGAGATTGATCTAACACACCTGTCTTTTGTTGTATCCAGTATACAAAAAATCACCACTAGATGGTACTGCAGTATTTTAACTTCCATCCCGTAGTACCAATTCATGAAAATTGATATGGCATTTCAATATTTTTGAACACTAAAAACATTGATGCAATTTCCATTTTGCTATATTTCAACTATTTATTACAACAAACAACAACTTGCCTGAACAAGTGTTCGGACACACGGGCATAATTAGTAATATAGAAAGATTTGAATTGGTAGGTGGTAGAGCCACGCTGTAGCTATTACTAGTTTCAGCATGAATGGGTCGGCTCGCCCCCGGTACTACCACCCGACCCACAGAACACCGACGTGAAGTAACAGTGCTTGCATTGTTGCGTTTCGTTCGGTCAGTAAGAGCGCCGGAGGCTCACCTCCTTTCCCCCTTTCCCTTCCCCTTTCTCCTTTCCCTAACCCTCCCCCATACACAGGCTTGCAACGCACTTGCGACTCCCCTGGTGTTGCTAGTGTCTATGGACGGTGGTGATCACTTAACATCAGGTGACCCATGTGTTCGTTTGCCTCCTTTTGAAATAAAAAAAAAAATAATAATAATAAATTTTTGAAAATTATTTTATGTTACATGGGTCTAGATCAGTGGTACTCAATCTTCTTTTTAACGGGCAACAAACACGTTTCACTCGTTATGTCGCGGGTCGCAAACTACAAATATTTAGGTATTAAATAAAAAAACGTAATTTCAAATTAACAACGTATTAATATAGTGAAAAATGGCTTTCCAATAATACAAGCTTGGTATAGCCCTTATATCAAAAGGAACGCATTGCGGTGGGGTTATCTGGGGTCTATTTAATTTACTCAGCGTGCTCATAGGTTTTTTGATGGGTACAAAATTTAAAATAATCGAAAATAAAGTATAATAGGGTGGGACTACTACAATGACCCGGCGGGCCGCAGGTTGACTATTATAGCTGATTTAAATCGATGGAAGCTGTAATAGAATATATTATGTAATGGACGTATGGGTAAAAAACATCCTATTTTGTAATCAAAAGCTCTATCTTCTAAGTACCGCTACGAAGGTACTCATAAAAGAAACGGTAAAATCTAATACATATAATAAATATAACCTAAATTATGTAAATATGGGTAGATATAAACGTTGAAATAATACGTTGTGCTTACAGTAACATTGTCGTCTAAATGAATTTGAATAGCTATGGAGAGCTTTACATAAACTAATGAGATCAGACCCCGGTGACGTAGAGCCCAATTTATTTAAATTTAAAACAATTTATGTTCATAATTACATTGTAAGCGATGAAGGGAAGCTTAATGAGTTTTTTAAGCATGCATCTATCTACTTAAGGAAATGTTAACATATGTAAGGAATTCCGATTTTACTATTTGAAAGTATCTAAGTAAGATATGAATTTATTTATTACTAGCTGACCCGTGCAACTTCGTCTGCACCAAATCGGTTATTACCGGTTTCAATTGTATTTTTAAACGCAAATAATCTTAAAAAACCTAAAACCCTATTGCAGCGTTATCCAGCACTTCCAATCGTGAATCCAAACAATCCAGGGACTCACTCAAACATATACCCAGTTGGTATATGAGAAATCTTTTAAAATAAGCCTAGACTCTGTTCGCAGCATTACCTAAAGTAGTGTCATCAAAGTGAAGATCAAAACTAACTTACATATATTGCCGATAAATGTCTTCCCAGTACCCCTTGTAACTTCATCACGTAACATACTGTAAAAGTTGAACTTTATCTACATTAAATTTCCATTTTGTTTTATAAGAATTTGTAAAGTATACGTGAAATCTGCATTCAATTTTAATTTGGTCACATTTATTTTACTTTTGACATACAAACCACCTTTTTTACTGAGATACTGAACTTGGGATAATATACCTTTCTAACAGTGAAAGAATTTTTGAAATCGGACCAGTAGTAGGTACCAAGCATTCCTCGAAAACAAAACTTTACCACTCATTATAATATTAGTATAAATACAACATAGTAACTGCAAACAGTAATCCGGTGAAGCTGTTAAGACCTTGCTAGGTCAATAGCGTGGTCAGTTCGAGAAAAAAAAAGTAACTGCATACACCTCAACTGATTTATTTTAATCTTAGATTCACAAACCTGAACCCAACTACTTCAAGACTCAATAACATTTAGAAAACTAATTTTATCAAATATCGATACAACACACGTACTGATAGAACTCTAGTTGAGATTCATCTTCTACAATGCAATGTAACTATTATCTAGGTTTATGTTTTAGGAAAAAATCTTGTCACTTTTGTTTAGCAAACATTTTTTATACAACAAAATAAATGTAACAACATATAAGTGACAGTTTCGTTTATACGTATTTTTTTCATATGAGGTCGATAATTACGCATAGAAGTGTCATATATCCGTAGCTCAGTTATAACGTACTGGACATTATATGGTCCGCCGGAGCCGACGGTTCGAATCCCGGAGATTTTTTTTTTTGGTATTTTTTTTAAAGTAGCTTAGGGAAATATAGCTTATCTTTTTAGCTAATCTGTCTGCTATATATAGCACAATGAAAATTTACCAAAATCCGTCAATAATTTCATTAACTACAAATTTTTGACTTTCGTCCGTTATCCTGGAGAATCCCTTGCGTTTTATGAGATAAAAAGTATTCTAGGTGTAACCTTATAATATTAGTTATCACTGTGCCAAATTTCGTCAAAATTGGTTCAGTACTTTCAGAGTGGTACGTGTTCAAAGGGACAGACAAACAGGCAGATCCTGGAGAATCCCTTGCGTTTTATGAGATAAAAAGTATCCTAGATGTAATCTCGTAATATTAGTTATCACTGTGCCAAGTTTCGTCAAAATCGGTTCAGTACTTTCAGAGTGATGCGTGTTCACAGGGACAGACAGACAGACAGACAGACAGACAGACAGACAGACAGACAGACAAAAATTGTAAAAAGATTATTTTTGGCTTCTATATCGATAACAAAGTCTACACCGATAAAAATTTTCAAAAAATATTTAATGTACAGATTTGACCTTCCTACAGTTTTATTATAGTATAGATATATAGAACTAGCGGTTACCCGCGGCTCCGCACGCGCTTTTTTAAAATGTATTAAAGAAGTGTAAAATTATGAGTAGGTGTGTATATTACAGAAACGCTTTTTCAAAAACATTTGTAACTACGACACACACGCCATCTACTGCAACATGTAACGTGTACATTAGATATATGAATACTAACAGTATATCGAATGGGATGGGATTTATCATCAGCAACATATCTGGAACTTTAACCTACTATATACCATATACTCAGTGCTCACTATATAAGAAAGTAATTAAAATTGTAAGCTATATATTATCGAACAATATGTTTTATATCTTTTATTATATAGATATAATATGCCTGTATTGTCGATATAATTAAGTTAGTCTTATATGTTGCTATAACCACTGAGTTATGTATATTTATTCTTGAAGTCCAGTAAAGCACACGTCTCACTCGCTTGTTTACAATTAACAACATATTTTTAATAAATTTCACATGGACGAATGCACGGGTAACAGTTCAACAAATAAAATAGAATATGTCAACCGCTATAATTTAGCATATCTGCCAGTAAAATTCCCGTTAACATAGGTCCAACCGTTTCGGACATAACCCTGAACAAACAAACAAAATATAATAATATAAAATACCAACAATATTATAAAAATATTTTTTGTTACTTGTAGCCAAATCCAATCACCAAATATTTGTTATTTTAATTTGAGATACACACACTTTATTTTTATAATACGTTAAATTACAAATAAAAAATTGGAAACAAAACAAACGTAGAATAAACATGTTGAATAGAAACACAAAATAAACTTTAAAAATGTTTGCGATAGAAAGTTACCACGTTACCATGGCAACGTATATAATACTAACGCTAATACGCAGCGAAAGCAACCAAAACGAAAAAAATTGCCCGATTTTGAAACATTCTTTATTGGCGCTCCACTCCTATTGGTCTTAGCGTGATGATATATAGCCTAAAGCCTTCCTCGGTAAATGAGCTATCTAAAACCGAAAGATTTTTTCAAATCGATCCAGTAAGTAGTTCCTGAGATTAGCGCGTTCAACCAACCAAACAAACTCTTCAGCTTTATATATTAGTATAGATAGTATAGATTAAGATTGCGATAAAATGTAAGACCTAAGTACATATCTGATAGTTTGGGATGATTTAAATACATAATTCCCATTTACAACGAACGCTTTGATAATCGTATGTTAAAAAAATGTTTTGAAGAATAGAATGCTTGCGATGTACTCAAATGTAGTTGTTTTATTATAATGCAAAGTTAGTTCTATTGTTTTTACAGCGATTTAAATGCGTCAGTAAAAATGGGTATGCTGTAAAAGTATTTGAACTTTTATGTAACTCTAAATATGATTTTAAGATAATATATATTTTTATACAAAACACTTTTTGTAGCCTTTTTTTGTACTTATCTATACGTATAATAAGAATGTAAATTTAATGTGTCTGTACTTTTTTTAAGTGGTCGCGGGTCTTTAGGTGTCTTAGAATAATTAATAAAATGCATTTCAATCATTTTTAGAAATGTCTGTCTGTTTGTATGTTTGTTTGAACACGCATCACTGCTAAAATACTGCGTTCACGATAAAACATCATCAAGAAAATCATAAAGCATATCCTCGAGTAACATTTAGTCTTGGTTTCATTACAATTAGTTTACTCTATCAAAAGTTAATTTAATTTTAATGACGATGTGATTTAAGTACGAGAGAAAAGTACATAAGTTGTTGATCTGTTAAGGTCTTCACAGCTTCACCGGACTATTAAGGCGAGCGCTTAAGGCACTCAGCCGATTTTATTTAGGTAATATGTCCAAGGGTGCACGGCACACCTCGGCTTGGGCTGTTACCTGAAATCCCGATCTGACCTAGCTAAACTATTCTAAGCTATTCATACATATATTCGTTTGTGAATCATACAATTGAGATTGCATGATTCACAAAAGTAAATGGACTTAATACATTAAGATGATTTTATTAGTCACTGTTTTTTTACATTAGGTTCCACGCGGACGGAATCGCAGGTACAGCTAGTATATAATAATAGAGGTATGGCACAAATAATAATATTTTTATTTGCACAATTAGTTAATTAATCAAATGCCATTAAAGTTATTATTGTGTCGTTATAATTTCGACCATATTTCAAAGACAGAAATTTACTGTTTGATATGAATTAATTAAAGTATTTAATTACGGTTGTTTTTGTCTACTTTTGAAAGTAATTAGGTGATTATCGCCCGTTATCTATTTATATAATTAGTTCGAAGCAATCACCTAACGTGATCGAGGGAATAATACACTTTTAGGCCTCTGCTTGTGAATATGCACGGTTAGCCTCAGGCGCCAGGTGTTATTTCGAGCAATTTCGCGATAATTTATTATCGACTATGCGCTGTGTACGTCATGCAATGTAAAACAGTGCAATGCACACCCATTACTACCGGATACCGATTGAACCGGCTGTTATATTTTTACCTTTTTGCATTCGTTGGTTACAGCGAAATGGAATTTTCAATATGAAAAATGACTTTGACATTTATAGGACATTTTATAATTAAATAATGATTTCGACAAAGTGAGAATCGTTGAGCAGACTATTTATATTCTCGTTTAAATTTGTGTAAATATCGATATCATGTTTTGTTTACCAACATTTTTTTGCAAATTACATAAATTTAATTTTCCTATTTTTCAAGAAATAAATATTACTTTTTTAAATACTTAATTCTCTCCTGATGTTAAATGACGAAGTGAGGATCCTATATAGGTATATATTTTTTTTATTATTTATTGGTCCACCAAACTGACAATATTTTTTTTTTCGAACTGGCTATGCTATTGACCTAGTAAGGTCTTAACAGCTTCACCGGACTACTAAGGTGTGCGCTTAAGGCACTCAGTCGATCTTATTTGACAACTAGCTCAAGGGTGCACGGCACACCTCGGCTTGGGCTGTTGCCTGATACATGCAATTCGCGACCTATCTGAGCTAATCTAAGCTAAGCTAACTATTCATACATATATGAGTTGTTGAAACATATGTGTACCAAGCATACATATCTCAACAACTCTTATATATATTTCGTATCGGATAATTTTCTAAACTATTTCAGTTTGATAAGTGAAAAAAATAAAACCCTTCCACTTGCATGTGTAAGCGTGTATGCGTGCACGTGTGTGGAGGTGATATGTGTAATATTATCGCAGTGATGTAAGATTTTGTGTCACTGTATCGCGCAAGCAGCGCACTCAAGGGCTCCACGCCGAGAGAACGGACCTAGCCTTGAGCCGCTGCCGAGGGGGGCCTAATCTGGTGTGCGGGAGCGAAATTGATCCCCAGACCACGACGGCGTGATCTGTGGTCACGTGGACGTAAGCGTGAACACGCTCTGTTTGGAAAGACAGGCTGGTACTGACCATTCACTGCCGTTATTTCATTAGGAAGGTCGGTAAAAATATGTCGCGGACGTCTTTTATAATGTGCAGCGTTCGGTACAGGTTCGTATTTTGCGGCGGATACCACTAACGGACTGGGATGATTCACGAATTTTTCAAAATAACTAATAAAAAGTAAGTGATTTTACGTACGCCCATATAGAAGGCATCTCGAGGTCCCTATGGAGATCTACTCTCCGGACGTACCACGGGGCACCGGTCACTTTACGTAAAACGCGGTTTTGAAGAACCTGCAACTTATGAAAATTATCTTTCGACATATGCGCAAAAACAGGACAACCATGTGTCATAATAGGACTGATACATGTCTTATACAAGGTGAGTTTGTGTCTGAGGGACATCTTACTCTTATAACAAAGCAAAGGGTGGAGGCGACCTTTAACCATAGCGGCTTTGTTTCGCACTCTATCTATATGTGACTCGAACTTTAAATGTTTATCTAATGTAACACCGAGATATTTGACCTCGCCAGGCCAAGGCATATCGGTTTCGTATAGCCTGATGGGCTGAAGGTTATTAGCGCGTCGCTTTGGATCGAAGAGTATCGCGGCACTCTTATCAGGATTAACTTCTATGCGCCATCGACGAAACCATTTACCGAGTGCGCAAACGGCCTTTTCGATGCGCTTCCTAAGAAAGTCCGACTGCCAACGGGAAGCGTAAATAACGGTATCGTCAGCATAACAACCTACCTCGCCCCCGGAGACCGAGGTAGGTCACTGATGAACAGATTGAAGAGCGAGGGCGCGAGTATGGAGTTCTGTGGCACACCTGAGCGTATCGGATGGGAGCCCCCAAACTGACTACAATCTAGTTATATACTTAAGAATGAACAATATTGAAAAACCGTGGGATGATTGTACTCTTCTAGATTTGGACACAGCATACACAAAATAAAGAAAAAAGACTATCACTACACTATCACTACTATATATATATATATATACTATCACTATCTACACTATATACACTATCACTATCTACACTATATACACTATCACTATATATATATTATCACTATCATTATATACACTATCACTATTAGATTATTATTACTATTAGACTTTATGTGGTAAAGGTGCTAAACCTAGAGGGACTAGTTCACAAGTTCAGCTGCCAAAACTCACCATAGGAGGTAGTCCGGTGAAGCTGTTAAGGCCCTGCTAGGCTAATAGCGTAGTAAGTTAGAGAAAAAAATACCATAGGAGCTTTACGACAGAAGCCAACCACTGAGTCCTTATCCTTAAATGGCAGTAGAGTTTTATTCAATGTGTCTCCAAGTACCTATAAGTGTGTTCCGGTGTTTACCATCTTGGTTATCATGCCTACATCATACATCGTGGTCAAACCTGTGCAGTACAAAAAAATACTGAAAGGCATCATCGTCTCTCATATCTAACTTTTCGTTCGTTCGTGTTTTAAACTTAAAAACCACTGGACTGATGTACACTATTCGTCTATTAAGTATAAATCATAGGTGTATTCTTTGACCAGGGTTTAGTATAATTTAGTTGCATTAACTAATATATGGAACAAATTATACGATTAAAAAAAATTGAGTAGACACAAAAATATATCGAATACGGTCTACTGTAATTTTTAATTTAAACCAATACGTATTACCTCATACAATTGAGATTTTTGTTCCGAATATTTAAAAAATTGTCTCTACCGTAACCCTATGTAGGTAATTAAATGTCACAGTGACCGTTTTATTTTCACTTCACGCCACAGACACAGCTAATTATTAAGAAAAAAATCAAATAATCATAACGAATAATATATTTTCAAGGTTGCCTTATTTATCGAATTTTCCTTTACTTCTATTATTTTTAGCTAACTGTAAATATTAGGTAATAAATTATTATTAGTGTTATGTTAGAATTCATTAAGTTAAAAGTATTGTTCCATTTATTGCCCCCATGGTTTTAATATTGTCATGGGTCATATTTAATATGCGGTAATCGGTAAGGTGTGCCTTATTGTATGCTATAACAGTAAATAGTTGATATAGCCATTCATTAAAATTATACTACATGTATATTCGTTTATCTAATTAACTTCATACAGTCCACGGCAAAGTTTCTGACCGCTCTGAATATAGAATTTAGGTATTAATACGTATTATATTATACGTATGTATGTATATAATATCGAGACATCTTAAGGATAAACAAATGCTTATAATCCTATAATCATATTTTAACTTTGTTTTGTATTAAATTGTTCACTATATTATACGTAAGCCCGAACTTACGGCTTTACGGCTTTATTCAGAGCGGCCAAAAAGAGTGACAAGAACTATACCGATCAAAAGTTTTTTCGGTATTCTATGCTAATGATACACATATTAATATAATAGGATTGAGTAGAATTCATCAGATAAATGAAATAACAGAGGTACATTTTGAAAGTTTACTTCTCTTTAAAAAAAAAAATCTTCGTAGATAATCCAGTTAATATGCACTGATTGCAATTTTACCATAAAAATATATTATTTAAATAGATTTCTTTTTATTTTTCAATTTACAAGGCGTTCAGAAATAAAATAAAAAACTTTCGATTTACTGCCGCTATCAAAAGCTTCTAATTTTCAATCACTTTAAATATTTCGTAACCACTTCAACTGGTCAGTTCACCATTTGGCTAACAGGTTTGGCATTTTTTTTATATTCTCAAACAATGTTTTCTTACTTTGAACTGTTCTTATACAAGTTATTATGGGCGTCATTGTTTTCTTATAATTTGTTATTGTTTTACGATTGAATGCAATGGTATTAATACCGTTATTTTGTTACATAAAAATGGAGAGAAAAATTTACCAAAACCCTAATGTTTATATTAAAAATATTATTACGTTTCAATTCAAACTTATCCCAGAAGCATATTTTGTAAGATTCGTAGGACTCTGTTATGAGACTTTTTATGTAGCTACGTTTACAATTACTCTACTATTATGTACTACGCGTGTGACGTACAATAACAATTAAAAAGAATTATATTACTACTAGCGGGCCGGGCGGACGTTGTCCTGCCATGATAATAAATAACATATATCTAAAATTCAACCGCAGCGCCACCTACCGGGTCCAATTGTAAATCTAAACCATTCTCGGATCCACTGGAACACGTACATAAAATTTCATCAAAATCGGTCCAGCCGTTTAGGAGGAGTGTAGTGACATACACGCGTACAGACGAAATGTATATATAAAAGAAGATGGAATAACGGTGTTCACTTTTAATACATTATAATTATTGATAAAAATCAAACTCATATTTATTTAATACTAGCCGCCTGCCCCGGCTTCGCATGGGCCGTACTAACGAGGAAAATAAAACCAAAAGAACAAGTATTCCCTTTAGGGACAAACCGAATCTTACTAAATCTCACATGAGTGTGAGAGGGATTTGGGTTAATATCAAGAAAACATAATACAATAAAAGTGTTACCATTCATATATTTTACAAGTACAATTAGGCCCGATATAAACCATTTTAGAACCTTACTTTTTTCTTTCGTTTGTGAAATGTCCGGATTATAGAACTGATCCGTTTGTGAAAATTCTTTTTTTTTCGAACTGACTACGTTATTGACATACCAAGGTCTTATTAGCTTCACCGGACTACTGCGGAAAATTCTTTAATTGACAAAAAGCACCCGTTGCGTCGTATACTTATTCACCCCGAGTTACATAGGATTCATTCTATCTCTACATATTACAAAACAAAGTCCTCTGGCACGTCGGTCTGTTCGCGATAAACTCAAAAACGGCTGAACGGATTTTCTTGCGGTTTTCACCAGTAGATAAAGTGATTCATGAGGAAGGTTTAGGTATGTAATTATCAGAGCGGGACTAAGAAAATATACACTGAAACAAACGGGAACGAAGTCTGGAGCGGTTAATAGTGTTCTATTGTCGTTGTTACATGTATATGTGTACAGTGGGGACGCTATAATTTACAGTTCGAGTGGCAGTGTTGACGCGAGGGTGAACCACGCGAATCCTTTGAAAGCCTAGATAATGGAACATTGACTTTTCCATTTGGTTTAGCTGATGTTGGAAAGTAAATTTTTGTACAACACATACTTATTTATATACCAATTTATACACTCGAGTTTATTTTGTTTTATAAACATGGATATAATGATATCACAACTAGCGGGCCCGGCAGACGTTATTGACGACTGATTATGAAAAAATCCTTGACAAATTATATACTAAAACGTTCCTCATGAATCACTTTATCCACTGGTGAAAACCGCTTGAAAATCCGTTCGGTAGTTTTTGAGTTTATCGCGAACAGACAGACAGACAGACGCGGTAGGGGACTTTATTTTATACTATGTAATGATATAGAAAAGTCGAGGCACTCGTAATGACAGCCGACAGAAATAAAAACTCAAAACAATGAAGAACTGTTTTCTTTTTGAATTTTGAAATTAATTATAGGGTGGATTATTTAAATTTCATAATTTTTACATTGAAATTATTAACATTAATCTGCTTTTCATATCTACTGGCACTCGGAATTATAATTACCTATATATATTTTGTCCAATTTATTAATTAATCAAACATAGCATGAGCTGTGCAAACTCAATTTAAAATATCAATATTACATGTACACAGGTCGCTAGTCTGGCGAGTATGTCGATAACGCTTCACTAGCATGTCGCTGACGCGAACCCATAAGCTTTTCATCCACCGAAAACCGCTCAACACGGCTAAAGAAGTTTTCACTTCAATAATTATTATTTTCAACCTATATTAAACTAGTTTTTGCACGTAGCTTCACTCGCGTCAATGTAGATTTGATCTATCCCTCGGTAACAGTACATTTTTTCTAGATTAAAAGAATGTTATGTTTTTTTCTGTACTGACAACCTGTTGCATTCGTTTTTTGATGGTAGATTTAAATTAGTCTTTGTTTCATTAAAATCGGTCTCCTCTATCAAAAGTTCCTGCTATTTGAATGACAGCTCGAGGTAAGTAAGAGAGAAAAGTAATATTATAAAGCGTATGGCTGTTATTGCAAAAAAGTTAAATACGTATTGAATACATGCTTCAAAAAGGTTTGGATACTTACGTATTAAATGCACCGCGCTCGCTGAACGTTCAACATCTTGCTCTTCTGGCTTTGTTTGGTTAGGTTAGGTTAGACTTGCGAAAAAGGATAAAACGATCTTGCTGCGGCAGCCGTCGACAAGCGCGGTGCATTTAATACGTAAGTACAAACTTTTTTAAAACAAGTATTCAATACGTATTTTTTTTTTGTATTAACACGGAATTTGTTTATTTGTTTGGTTGAACGCGCTAATTTCAGGAACTACTGGTCCGATTTGAAAAAATCAGTTTTAGATAGCTTATTTATCGAGAAAGACTATAAGCTATGTATCATCACGTTAAGACCAGTAGGAGTGGAGCACCAATGGAAAATGTTACAAAATTGTTTTTTTTTCCTTTTGAGAGCTTCCGCTGGGTGTTAGCGTTAGTCCAAAGAAACTATTCCACGCGGACGAAGTCGCGAGCAGAAGCTAGTAAATAAATATAATAATAAATACATGTGCGTTCGCTTTACTGTGTCCAGACTATGCGATACTCAGTAGTAGATGAAACTGTATTAATGAAGCTTCTGCCTATGTAAAAAATATGCAGACTGCTCATAACCTTACATACATTTCAAAATAAAATATCGTGTGTTGGTGGTGTGAGTATTAGAAACACGTAAATTGAAAAAATGTGAAAAGTTATGACGGTTGACTTCAATATCTCTTCATCTTTTAAATTTCATTCACTCAAAAAAACTTTGTTCAACTCTGGATAAAATACCACCC
>AP028448.1:8910162-9159323 GCA_036509395.1 Antheraea yamamai | reverse complement strand
CGATTCGTCCTACATTCACTTGATTATTGAAAGTTCTTATTATTCCATTTTATTGTTGTGAAAGATAGATGTAAAGATTTAAACAAATGATATTATAACTAAAATACGTCATAAGCGCTTTAACAACGCCTTGTTAAAACTTAATTAGCTACCTTACTTTTGACGACAGCCCCGTCAATCCGCCCGTATCTAAGCTACATATAACTATTTCTTTTTCACCACCGATATTGAGAATATGCCATCTTACTTCCACATTTTATCTAAGACAGTGTTGCGTTACAATATTACTTTACGTACGTGTGCGTTATCGCGCCACTTATTTGTCAACATATCATGTAGGTAACGTATCTACAACTTTTTTGTTATAATATAATTGATTTAAACTAGTAAAAATATAAATGAAATCAGAATTTTATATTAAAGCCCACGGAATTTTGTTAATCTCACCTATAATAACCTATATTAAAAAAACAATAGTCGAATAAGTACAATAGCGAAGTACATAAGCGAAGCACTTCAGAACGGTTGCACCTATTTAACTAATTATTTTTTAATAATAATAACAATCGAGTTGAACCTTTAGTATTAATGTATATTCTTCTAAACCATTACCACTTAACACGTAGTATTTGACGCTACACAAAGAGAAAATTCACTTTTTATCTATACCTGTAAATTAGCTACAATAACTTCCAAACCGTTTAGATTTAAAATTAGTGTAATACTCAGAAGAGGCATTAGATGCGAGCGACGCGACGTAAAGGGCAGCCTAAAAGATTCGACCTAGTATTATACCCGTTCATATTATGAATATTAAGACACGAAAAAAAGTACAACTATTAATATGCGTACTAAAAGGCATCAGTCATATGAGCTTGTGTTTCATTTTCATTTACACTAAAAATATTTTTTGTTTCAATACAGTACAGGTTATGTATTATAGTTCGAATAAACCAAAATTTTTATTGGTTTGCGGTTCAAGTCTGTGGACATCGTAGGCTTCATATAATTAGTACGGACCCAAATTTACAGTTGAACGAAGAAAATACACAAAAATATTTTACATAATTTAAGTGTCTTGCATAATGTATGTTATCCTTATCAAACATGTTAATTATTGTTATGAAGAATTTAATAACAAAGAGCTGAAGAATAAAGGGAATATACAGAGAAAGGAAATAAACCTTTTATTATTAATGTTTTTTATTCTAATATAATGATCGTTATACTTTTTACGTCATAGTAACTGCAGACGATGCACAATCATGTGACCACAGACTATTAGTTCATTAGTATTGTGCCACACTTTTAATTTACACATATGTTTCATCAACTCATATATTTATGAATAGTTAGCCTAGCTTAGGTTAGCTCAGATAGATCGCGAATTGCATGTATCAGGCAACAGCCCAAACCGAGGTGTGCCGTGCACCCTTGAGCGAGTTGTCAAATAAAATCGGCTGAGAGCCTTAAGCGCTCGCCTTAGTAGTCCGGTGAAGCTGTTAAGACCTTGATAGGTAAATAGCGTAGTCAGTTCGAAAAAAAAAAACACTTTTAATTAGGATGTATCCACAGATGTATATACTAAAACATACCCACAACAATACAGAAACGTAAAAAGGATTCTAATTTATTGTTTGAAAGAAACAAAGGCGAAATTTGAACTGTAGTTTCTCAAAGTTTATTGAAATGCAATAATATGAATAAAATTACAAAACATATAACTATTATTTTATTAAAAAACATGGACAATATATACATCTTAATTTTTTTTTATACTCCTGAAAATGTTCTATTATAAGAAATCATATCATTAATTAGTATCGTTTTAAAGTATCATTGCATTCTTAAATGTAATTTCATATTAACTAAGTTTGCTTTACATAGACTTAACAAGTTGAAAAGGTGCCCTAAATAATTGTTTTATTATTTACAAGTAATTCCTAATTAACATGTGATTACTTATTATAACATGTTCACAACACTATATGTATATAGGGAATTCATTCCCACACATTGGAACCGAAATGGTCTCGGACGGTCTGGTTCCAGAGAGGTTTCCTTCCACGAACGATCTGATTTTGGAATGATCTTCCTGCTGAAGTTTTTCCTTGGGACTACGGTATGGAGTACTTCAAGGGGAAAATAAATAGGTTATTTAAGGGTCGGCAACGCGCATGTGACACTTCTGATGTTACAAGCGTCCTTAGGCTGCTGTGACCGCTTTACATCAGGCGGCCCCCGCATGCTTGTTTGCTACCGTTGTGGTATAAAAATAAAAAATGTTGCTAAATTTACTTCGTATTTACCAATTTCTTTGTTAGAACATTTTATTTATTGGAACTAGATTATCATGTTCATTTATTGTCAACAATTCATAACTTCACAAGACGAGAAAATAATATAACCTTATTAGATAAAATTGTGCCTTTAGATAGTTAATGACACACTGCAAAGAGATGACGTGTAAAAAAGTTAAATTTACAGTTTTAGACAATCTTTCTTTTTTTTTTATGTTTTACAGGTACGCGCTTAGCCACAATCTCACCTGACGGTAAGTGACGATGAAGCCGACGATGGATCGCGCTTACCTGCTAAATGCCTATTCACTCTACTCTTGAACACTCCCAAGTTGTATGATGACGGGAAGACAGACGCCGAGAGTAAATTCCAGACCTTAGCCGTACGTATAATAAATGTGGAAGCAAATCGCTTCGTACGAATCTCAGAAATATCAACTACCTAAGGGTGGAAACCCTCACGGCGTCTGGTCGTCCTCTGGTGGAATGGGGACGGTGGAATTAAATCATGTAATTCCTGTGCACACTCTCCAAAGTGTAACTTATAAAACACTAAGAGACAATTAGCTACTTGCCGTCGATGCTCTAAATTGTACATTCTTGTCTTCCACAGCGCTTCATCACCGACGAGCACGACGTTCTATGGAGTCAAGAGCGGCCAGCTGATATATGGCTGATCCATCCCATAGGTGACAGCAGTATTCCACACATGAGCGTACTTGAGCTTGGTACAAGCTGAGAAGCGGTTCCGGTGTGAAATATCGCTTAACCTCAAAGAGGATCCCAAGTTTCCTTGTAGCTGTTCTTGTTTATTGTTCAATTGAACGTCCGAAGTTAAGATCTGATGTTAGCTGGATCCCAAGTAGCTCGAGGTTGTCCGTAACTTGTAGGGATACCCCTTGGAAAGTAGGAGTCAAGTTGAACGGACTTCGCTTTGTAGAGAAAAGACACGACTGTGGTTAAACTTAACCCAGGTTTGAATCACCCCAATCGGCAACAAACCTAAGGTTCTTATTCAACTTTTCTATCATGGCCTCTCTCTTATTATGGATTACGGGTAAGCTAGCACTAGGACTGGACATATACCTCTCAGATACAGTGCAGTCATCCGCGTACCCAAAGATACCGGGTATAAGCAGATCATTGATGTGCAGCAGAAATAGGGTTGCTGAGAGTACAGATCCCTGTGGAACTCCGACATTTGCAACCTTGGGCTCAGACGAGCAGCCATCAACATCCACTCGTATAGTTCGTTCACTAAGGAATTCACAGATCAAAGGCCGCAGGCGTTCAGGTATTCCATATGCTTGGAGCTTACTTAAGAGGCTAACGTGCCATACCTGGTCGAATACCTTCGAGACATCGAGAGAGACAGCAACAGCCTCTCCGTGTTTCTCGATAGCCTCACTCCAGTAATGGGAAGCATACACTAGCAGGTCACCAGTAGATCGCTTTTGTCGGAATCCGTATTAGCGATCACTGAGAATATCATTAAGCTCTAGGTATGCCAGCAACTGCTTATTTATTATTCGCTCCATTACTTTACAAAAAAGTGAGGTTATGGCAAATGGCCGATAGTTACAAGGGTCGGCACGGTTCCCCTTTTTTGGTACTGGTTGAATATTTGTTGATTTCCAAGATTTTGGGAAAATACAAGATTAAGAATAAAGAAAAAGGGGGGTAAAGAAGGGAGCCAAGATAATAAGAAATAATGAGGGAAAACAATCAGGGCTACTATTTAAATTAAAATATAGAAAAAAAAGAATTTTTAATAAATCGTTGGTGAGAAAAACAACAGCTGGTGTGGTGGAATCAAGGGAGGAAATTAACGATGTAATTTTATCGTTTTTAACTAGAAGTGAATTATTAGAAGATAGGAAAAAAAAATTTTTTTTTTTTCTGGCGGAGAACCATCTGATTTCATCATGGGTGGAAGCGAGGGCTTGAGAAAGTTAGTTTCGACTGACTTAGTAAGAGACCAAAAAGCTTTGCTACCTGATGGATATGCAGCAAGTTAGGTCCAACGCGACCACCATGGTAAAAGCGAGCTTTACGTAAAACTTTCTTATAAGACTTGGTAGCTTTGTTGTAGGCTTTCTTTATCTTTTAGATCCGGAGCTTTTCTGCAGCGTGCTTCAGCCCAAGCTTAGAAACTTAAGTCTTTGTTTCGTTTAGCTTCGCTGCATTCTGCATTGAACCCCATGGGCGAGCTTCACCTCCGCTTCACCTCCAAGCGGTATATCGGTGTATGGAATAAAATATTCCATAGCTCGACTCACCACATCGGTAATGGTAATTGCACAGCTCGACGGATCTGTAGATAGGAAGCAAGTTTTTTGCCAAGGGCAAGATGCTAGGAAGTGGCGCATCTCATCCCAGTCTGCTGATTGATATCGCCATATCCTTCTCATGCCTCTGGGACTATTGTCTGGAGGAGAGTATGATGATGTAGCCTTAACCAGACAGTGGTCAGAACTTCCTAACGGCACTGAGACTAAGATAAAGAATCTACCTGGATCTATTATCAACAGAAGGTCAAGGCAGTTAGCAGTGTGAGTATTAACGTCAAGTACCCGCGTGGCCTGATTGACCAGCTGTGAGAGGTCTAATGAAAGAGAGAGCTTGTGTGCCTCTCTCCCAGCATAGTTTTGAGGTATGGAAATAGCCAATCTTGGTGATGGGCATTAAAATCTCCTAAGAAAACCAAATGCGCCGAAGGGTGAAGTTGTAGAACCACCTCTGCTGCCTCGCTTAGATGATCAAATAACCTGGATGTCTCCTGATCTCCACTGTGCGAGCAGTAGACTCCAATGTAGATAGTTTTATCTGTGCCAGAGTCTACTAGGATACATATCGTTGAAAAATGGGAGTCCTCAAGATTACGGAGGCGCCGATAACATATGTCGTCTCGAGCAGATACGCATACACCACCGCGTTGAATGAAGTTGTGCTCCAAGGAGTACCCCGGGTAATCCAGGTAAGCTCCGTCTGAAGGACATCGTATCTGCGTCTCCGTGAGAAAGAGTAGGTGCGGCTTAACAGTCTCCAGGTGAAAATGGACTGCATTGAGATTGCAGTGCAAACCACGAATATTTGTGAAGTGTACTTTTAACGGGACGAAGTGCAACCGCTGTTTACATAAATTTAATCTTTTCTCCAACTAGGTAGGTAGTTATCGCAGTACACAAATAACAATAATTAATTATGGTTTACCATATTAACTAAAACGTTTTGAAGATCATAATCATGCCATTTAATTATTTTGTTAACAATCATTTTAGGGCACCTACAGATGGTCCATAACCAGCATTTCGAAATAGAAAGAATTATCGCAATAATCACCATTACAAATCAAATATCAGGAAAATAACACCACTCGGTAACCATGTCTATATTGTTTATTAACAAAACCAAATTCCTTATTTACATTATAATAACGGCTTAAATTTATTGTCTACTATTTACAAACTCAAAGGGACAATAAAATTATAGAAAAAGTAATTTTATTACTATCTACTGTTAGTTCAAAATATAATGATAAATAAAAATTTCTAACTTGAAACGATAATATCTTTCCAAATGAAAAAGCTTATATGGAACCATCTAGATAAATTTCGTATGCTAAACATTTACACCGTTGATTTTAAGTTTTTTTACGCGTCGTGTAGTTCCCTCTCCATCAGAACTGTCTGTGTCATGTGAACTACCTTCTGACTTTATGCCAAGGCCTAACTCATGTGGGTCCACATAACTGCCGGTTGTTCGCGCCTTTTCTAACGTTCTAACTGAAATTTCAAAATAATAGATTTTAAATACTAATTTAATACCTTTACTACTAACTAGTGTCCATCCGAAACAAGAGTTCAAGGTAAAACCGCAATGAAAACCCATGTACTTAATTGAAGGAAATGAATACCCTGCAATTTATTGTTCACTGGCGACTTTTGCTTTTATGTTTTAATCTCATTAATGTATATTAAATAATATTAAAATTAAAAATAATAAATTATATTTTTACATCTTTCTAAATGAGTACATAAGTAAATAAAAATTTAGGGATTAGATAGATAGCCAGCACAGCTTTTAATATAGCTAAACAATTTTCAGTATCACTATGTCTGACAAGGTGTTGGCAAATAATTTGGCATAGAGTGAGCTTACTACTCATCATCCATATACTATTGTCACAATTTTTTAAACCCTGGAATTTACTTCAGCACTGACAAAAGTAATTTCATTAAATATCATAAACTTTTTTAAAGTAAAATGCTAGAAATTAGAAAAAAAAACTGACAGCAAATGGTTATATTACATGATAAAAAAATGTAAGTACATTTTATAATTAAATGAGGGATGTAATATAATTATTTCCAGATAGAAATATATTAAAATATAGCATACAATAATACTACAGTAGTTCTTTCATCTATACATAGTTTATATTTTCATTTATTTCAAACTAGTTTTTGTAATGTTATGTAATATTATGTAATGTAGGTTTTGCAAATGTAGATTCAATGTAACCCACACAAAATTTTTTTTTCGTGAATAAAAATTACCCTGTGTCCTTTTCTGGACCCCTGACAAGTCATATACAAATTTTTATGCTTATTGGTTAAGTAGTTAAAGCATATATGCATACCAAACAAACTGCTAAACAAACACATTTGCAGTATTAGTTAGTATAATATTAGTATTTAACTAAAGTTGTTCCAATAAGATGCTGAATATTATTTTTCTATTCATCATCATTGGTCTATAACAGACCCACTCAACATGCCAGCCCATGGTGTATTTTCAAACGTTGAGAAATTCACAGTACTATATTTTCCACATAATACGACAGTATTACAAGCACATTTCTGAGGTTCATGTTTCCTCAAAATGTTTTCCTTCACCATCAGCATATGGCATTACCAATTTAAATTAGTAAACATACACAAATTACAAAAAAATCGTCAGAACATGCCAGGGTTCTAACCTGAGAACATAACATTGATACTCCACTGGGCAAAACATAACTTCTATTTTCTTTTAATGAGATGAAAAATATTTTAATTATTCAGTTCTAATCTACACACTACAGAATGATTGATAAATATATCACATTATCCCTTTTATTTATGCTTGTCCTATCAATGTAATATCAGAACAAAATTTTTTTATTATTACGTTTGCAAAATTTTTGTAAAGGAAGGCAAGCAGTTACTTACTTTGTGTTTCTAAAAGATTATTTTGTCTCTTTAAATCATCAATGTCCTGTTGATGTGAATTGTTTTTTCTTCTCATAAATTGTATATATTCAGCTGCTTTCTTTAATATTTGTGCTCTGCTTGCCTGAAAAATTGCATATGCAATTTAATGACTGTTTACTTTTTTCATATTTTTACTCCATCACAAATTTGCTTTTACAATTTCATATAGACCTTAACATTACTGTTAAGAACTTAACAATCTTTACATTTTGGGTAATTAGTATTTGCACTACAACAAATTTAACACAACACAGTTAATATTGAAACAAAGATGAATACTACACAGGTTATTCACAATTTCAGTCTTTAACTCACAAAACTCTTTAAAAGTCACACACAAATTGTTCCAATTATCAGTGAAAATCGCCAGCAAATAGAATTGTAATATATTTTTGAAGATTAATTAATTCCTCAATAGGAGTTCCGTGATTTTTTTTTTCAAACTGACTACGCTATTGACCTTGCAAGGTCTTAACAGCTTCACCAGACTACTAAGGAGAGTGTTTAAGGCACTCAGCCAATTTTATTTGACAACTAGCTCAAGGGTGCACAGCACACCTCGGCTTGGGCTGTTTCCTAATACATACAATTCGCGACCTATCTGAGCTAAGCTAACTATTCATACATATATGAGTTGTTGAAAGATATATGTGTACGAAGCATACATACCTCAACAACTCTTATATATATTTTGTATCGGATAAAGAGTTCCATGAGTTTTGACTACATAAATAGGAATTTATAATAAGCTAGTTAATTACAATGATGGATTTAAGAACCAAGCGCTACACTACTCTTAATCAGAAAAAAGAGATTATTTACAGTATTAGTCATATAGTCACAAGGGTTTACACTTACACTACATTAGAAAGTCTAAAGTAAAATAAGAGATATGTTTTCATAAAAATTTAGATAAAAAGGTTGCAGAATTTAATTTTTGGAAGTTAACATTATTCCAAAATTTTCAAACAGTGTATTAATATATTAACAATAGATAACAAATCATACCACTTTTTCATTTTGTAATGCTGGTACTGATTCCCTTAATGATGTAAAACTGTCCTTTATATGATCTCTTCTTTTTCTCTCCAAGGCATTATGGTGTGCTCTTTTTTCCGCCTAAAATATATTTTCTATTAAACTACTAGCAATAATTGTTAATAAAATTAGACTGGAAATTAATTCCTATTATTTGCAAGCTTATAATTTCAGTCTAAACTCATCATAAGTAAACCTTTTTTCATCAGAAACAGTTCGGCACATCAAAGATTTAGTTGCAGCATTTTGTAAACTGATAAAATAAACAATAGTACTGATAATCATCATCTCAGCAGCCTGTAAGAGACCTATTGTAGAATCATATGCCTCTTCCATAAGGAAGGTATGAGCATAATCACCACACCAACCCATGACGCGTTAGTGGTTCAACATCCGAGAAATACATAATTCTATATTTTCCCAGATATGGTGATACAAGATCATTTCTCAGGATCTGGTTTTCGCACTATGTTTTTCTTCACTGTCAGCTGATAATGTTACCAATTTAAATTAGTAAATGTATGTAAAATTGTTGCTGTATACCGAGGTTCCATCCTGCAGACATCGAATTGACATTCCAGCAATCAAACCACTTGACCGATTAACTGATAACACTTACTGTAGATATTTACTGACTCCAAAGTGTTTCCTCATAATAGCTCATGGCTTTTGTGTTATAAAGAGTGTTTTAATGTATAGATTTTAAGGTAAACCAACCAAATTGAATTTATTACGACGTTACAGGATATTTTTGTTATAATGAACGACATTATAGAGAGTTTACACTGTATTTGTAATAAAACAAAGCGATTGTAAAACAAAAAAACCTTCAATTATTGAAAAAAATGTAGTCACAAGGAGAAATTAACCATTATAATCTGAAGTACAGGAACATGATATAAACAAATTTAAATAAAAACGTGACGAAAATGACAAATGCCCTTGACCTTACAAAAACAATAGAAGCTGTTGAATAGCTATCGGATACTTTATGAGACAGCCACAGAAAGAAATGTAACATTTTAAAGCTAATATTTTTCTATTATGAACGACACAGAAAAAGTAATGAATTCATAAACTGATTTTTCTTTCCCCAAAGATATTAGGACCAATTAGAAAATAGACTATTACCTGGGAATAATATCCACTTCCACTAAGGTTGTTTCTGGCATGAGTCCGAGAGTCAGAATCATTTTCAGCCTGAAAAAATATTTTTAGAATCAAAATATACAGGGAGAAAATCGTGGGGATTATCGAATGGGCGAACACCTACATCACTTTCTATATCAATATCCCGGTCGTCGTCACTCATCATATTTATAATAGTTCAGTATGTTACGTAATGGTTATTAACAATAAACAACCATTTGTAGTACTTTAGATAACTAAATATGAAACGTTCTTTACGTTTCAGTAAATCCACACCACATTACTACAAATTGTGTACAAAACCCACAGACAAAAAACATGAATAATAATAGTCTTTGAATAAAACCACAGAGTAACTTGTATTAAATATAACCATAGAATAACACGCATACACAACTTTAAAAAAAAGGTCCATAGATAATGTTGGATAATAACAATGGAGAAACAATACCTATCAAATAAAATATATATGACGTATAAACACTATAATTTATATATATACAGATATTTTTGTAGGTTATACTTAATCATTTAGTTATGTGGCAAGCAATTTTAAAAAGAAAAGACCCGCTATAACCACATATTGTTTTATTCACAAAATAAACATAAAAGTCTAGCTGCCTGTTTAAATAATCTAAAATTAGACGATTAAAAGTGAATATCCAAGATATTTTAGGACAAAGAAATGACTGGAAGAGCTTGCTGCATCGCGTATCAGCATACGGGACCGGTGTCAGCAAAATCACACAAACCGACCTAATGAAACACCAATCACGTATCAAAAACAATATTAATCTAACACAAATTAAGTGTACATAATTTGCATCTAAATTAAGTTTTCTTGTTTGAACATAAGACTTAATTTTATTTGGCGAAAAATTAGTATTTATCAGTATAGTATCAGTATACCTACTATAGTATTAACAATATATAGTATCAGCCTATAATACACATCATCAAAACGTTCCTAAATCTTATTATCCTAATTGTCAGGATCGTCAAGGTTTCCTAGGTTATGATATGAATATCCTCGAAATTCGCTGCAATTTGCTATGATAAAAATAAGTCTGGCTGATTAGAATCCTTAGCCACTTAAAGATCTATCCTAAACCTTTAGTTCGACGCTTAGAAGTTATGGTTCGCTCCCTACGCAAATAAATCTTGAACTGTATATTCGTCATTGATAAGTTTTAATTATTTTTATTTAACATACTTAATGTACGTTAGAACATATACTTAAGAACGGCATTGTAGACGTCGTCTAGAAGGGGGATATCTATTAAATTAGTTGAAATTTGAACCTTTTGTCTTTTTATGTATTCATTTTTTAATCTATATCGATAATACTCGTAAACGATTTACCCAGCTTAATTTGAGTCGCGAATAAATTATCACTTAACTGTCAATTTAAAATATCTTTTATTGTTATTAATTTAAAGATTTTTATTTATTATGGATTTTCATATCTTCATTACATTTTTGAAATATATAATTTACATTAAATAAATAAATAGATGTTGCTCCCTGATGGCATGTAACACCTCCCTTTAGCAGATTTTTATTTATACTGTCATTTAACACTCTATAACTGGACAACTAATCATTATAACAAGATTTATACAGATCACGTAAGACGTGTATATACAACCGCTGTGTCGTGATGTTGAAACACGATTAAGTAGGTATTAATTGAGTACAAATATGAGAAACTACCCAAGACCATAATTAACGCGGCACATCTACTTAGTATTTCTAATAGTCTCTTTCTTCTGTGATAGCGTCTCATTAGTGAAAAGAACTGCAAAATCGGATCAATAATTCTGGAGATTACTTAAATTACCTTTTATTACATTTTATTTATTAAGTTTGTCTGCTAAACACTGCGAACTAATCATGCTAGGACATAGTATCTATGTTGCTCAAAGATTATCTTCAAATTGAGACCTATGTATATACTATGGTAAGTCAACTAAAAAAGTGAATGTTAGTTTGGCGGGAAGTAAAAATCTTTGTATTAAAATATTTTTATTCAAGAATACACGTATTTAAGTAACTAGATTCAGAAAAGTGTATAACATAATAAAATGGATCATAACGTGAATACAGAACTAGATAATATTGACGTAAACGATTCTGGTTTCTATGCAAAAATTGAAGAACTTCAAAATTATATGGCGCGATTGAAAAAAGTTATCGACACTTCAAGCAATATGCAGCGTGAGTATGATTTGTTTAAACGTATTTGAAATATGTTAATTAATATTATATTTGATACACAATTTCAATCATAGAATAAAAATAATATTGGAATATTAGAACTTTCCAAAGAGTTTTTGTGGCATGTCAGAATTTATGCACCGTGTTATTATTTCTCATCCACTTAATTTGTGTACAGTAACCTAGCTATATTCTGCAAAATGCCAACAATATTACAAGATATAAAACAAAAAGGCAAGGTTTAGGTAGAACCACTACATTATTGGTGATTAATATAGCAATATTATACACAACGCAAATTTCGCAAATAGTTGTATTCGTCATAATTGTATAAACAATAAACCTGTTATAATTATAACGTATTAAAAACATACCTAATGATAAAAATATCATATATGAAGGGCTAAAGGGAAAAACTGGCTAAGTCGCCTTTTTTCCATATTGATTTTTTGTAGTCTATGGTCACAAAAAATACTCATTCCATAAAATTACTATCTAAAACAAAAGTAAGACGCGTTTCATCAGGTTTTTTCTTGCGTCTCTACTTTAATAGTAAATAACTAGCGGATTCGAGGACTTGATCACGCCGGTTATTATTATTATTAGACATATTTTATACAGAAAATAATTCCAAATACACATAACATACAAAATTTCCTTTCAAAATCATTCATTCTAGTGTATAAGCAATTTTCAAATTAACCATAAAATGCTTTCAAAATTTAAATTGTCTCTCCTGTATAGTTTTGTAAATGTGATTTAGCCAGTTTTTACATTTAGTTCTTTATATGCATTAATTTTAAATACATAGGGACAGTTAAAAAAAGACAATGATTTAATTTTATTTTGTTTTTATGACCACATGAACCACTTTTAATTACACATAATATTAATTTGAATTAATTCTCCAGTCACATCAGCGCCATTCTGGCAATCTGTGGAATTATTATTTGATACATTTCGTTAGACACTACTTTGGGTGAAGACGACTCAATACTCTCCATACATAGGATATAAGCCATAAAATAATTTACTCGATGTCGTATCTTAAATATTTCAAAACAGTGGCAGCAGCTGAGCTTGAAGTTGAAATGACAGTACAATACCACGCGGAACTGTTTAAAAATATTGAAGAATTAAAATCTTTGAAGGAAAAAATAAGCACTGAAGTCTTATCTAAGAAGCAAATAAGGGATCAATGAACTATTATAAAGTATCTACGAGACTATAACTACTGAAGCGTAATGACACCGTATTAAGAAGTAATAATGTCACGGAACATTTCTCTAATGAATAAAATTTAAAAAAAATCTGTTTTTTTATTAATCTGTAGGTATACCGTGCTACCTACTCTCTTTTAAATCACATGTGTAATTATTAAATATTATAACGGATCAACAATTTTGATGAAGTTTTAATAAATCCTTAATTTATCTACCATCAGATGAGTTGTACCATAAGTCTAATTTGTCGAAAAAATTATTCTATTAATAAAGTACTAATATAAATTCTAGGATTGTACCGATGGCCGCATCAGACTAGGCCCCCATCGGCAGCGGCTCAACCCTAGGTCCGTTCCCTCGGCGTGGAACCCTTGAGTACGCTGCTCGCGCGATACAGTGACACAAAATCTTACAACCCTGCAACAACATTACACATATTTTTGCTTATCCAACTGAAATAGTTTAGAAATTTATCCGACACAAAATACATATAAGAGTTATTAAGGTATGTATGCATGGTACACATATATATTTCAATAACTCATACAAGTATGAATATGTAGCTTAGCTTAGGCTAACTCAGATAGGTCACGAATTTTATGTATCAGACAACAACCCAAGCTAAGGTGTGCCATGCACCCTTGAGCTATTTGTCAAACAAAATCGGCTGAGTGCCTTAAGCACTCGTCTTAGTAGTCCGGTGAAGCTGTTAAGACCTTGCCAGGTCAATAGCGTAGTCAATTCGAGAAAAAAAAAACGATGTCCGCTAACACCATACTGAATGTTAAGTGTTCAAATTCTACACAGGACAATTATCTTTGTGACCCGCAAATATCCGTACTTGCCGCCAATCTCGAGTTAACTTGGTGATTAAAGTCTTTAGAACTTTACAGGTGCATCGGGTTTAATGTATGTTTATAAAACCTATTAAAATTCTGAGAATACTAAGGTTTTCTAGAACTGTCCTGATATTCTACCGCATAAAAGATGAGGAATGTTTTGAGGAACTTAATGATATGCTGTCCAAATCACCGTTCTAAACTTACACTTTCCGCCACTGAGTCATTGCTGAACCGCACAGCGTATAACCTAGTAAAATTCCGATAATAACCTCACTGATGCATACACTAGAGTTGTGACATGAGTTACCCAGTACAGTTTTACCCGAGGCCTAGGCACGGTCGCAGCTAGAGGGGAGCATTGTGGGGCAATGCTCTACCTTAAAAATAGCAAAAACTAAAGTAAATTATTATAATTAGATTGTTTGTTCATAGTTTGAGATAAAACAAATGTAGAGATAGGTATCTAAACTTTTCCCAATATACCACAGTTTGTGACATTCGAGGGCAGAATAATTATGATATTTTTTTTCTTTCACCCTACCTGTAACCAATGCTGCCCTACCTCAAATTCGACTCTAGCTACAGCCCTGGGGCTAGGACATGGAGTTTTTCAAAACGGGAGTGAATCTTCAAGGTCATTAACATAGTATACCCCTGGTGTTACAGCTGTCCATAGGAGATGATAACTATTTACCAACAGGTGGGAAAGAAGTCCGAGTGCTTATTGCCGTTTAGCATTTAAAAAAATTAAGTACCATTCCCAGTCTGCATGGATATGTTCGCTAATAGTATATTTGTATAGTTCCCCGCGACAAAGAATATTATTCATTAGCCAGTGTTTTTTTTTTTTTTTTAGCGTGGGGAAATCCCTTATGGATACACCACCCTCTCGGGGGAGAGAGTGGGTTATGTCCGACTCGCACGGACTAAAACCCCACGGTGTACGTCTTCCGCTATAGTTGGGGCGGCACGAGATCTCTATAGACTTCATCGTGCCGCCCCAGCGGTTGGCCCAGCAGTAAAAGCGCCACCGCCGGGCCCCGTCCTGTTGGGAGACAGCCGTGTACACACCGGCCGTCTCCTCCGTCCACCGGACCTGTGCAATGGGAAGATGGGCCCCCCGACCCATCTTCCCTGGTCCGGTTACAAAGGGAGGAGGCGGTCAAACTGACGCCTCCTCCTGCCCGTCCTCCGTTGGCGGAGACGGCCACTTTGAGGGTCCCGCTCACGGACCCTCTCCGCCGCCTCCTTCTGCGAGACGACCTCCTCGCAGAAGGAGGCCACAACATTCCACACGTCCTCGCTACCGAGCATGGCCGCAACTACGCTCGGCAGCGAGAGATCCTGTCCCACCGCCGCAGCCAACGTGCGACGCTGCTCCTCCCACGCAGCACACTCAGATAGAGTGCGCGGTGTCCGGGTCAGCGCCGCACTGATGGCATACGGCGGTCGGCTCCTTTTAACCCTTAACAACCCCAAATTTGTGATGCGAATTTCTAATGCCAAGCCCATTTTTGTTCAATATTCATCATCAACTGTACTAAATATAATTGCTACATCAGGTTGAACTGCATCATTGTAACCACGGAGATCTAAGTCATAGATTACTTTCATGAGCAAACAAATTTTCTTATTTTGTTTTTACATAGTATTTTTTGGCTCATTTTTTATTGAATCATCATTGGAAGTGAGTTCACCATATAAAAATACTAAACATTAAAATATTGACGTTGACTTTGGTAATATTGCTTTAATCTTATGACAACATGAAGTGAAAGCAGTCCTGTCACCTAAAAATGTTGACATTCAATAAGACCAAAGAGAATAATAATTATTTCAGTGGTTCCATAAATTTACTAAAGATAAATTATTTATCAATTAATTATTAATGTATATTATGAATTTATATATTATATTATTATAAAATTAACCTACAGTTTGACCAGTTGATTTCAAAGTTCATGTAAGGCATGCAACGTCAGTCATGTTAAAAATATTGAAAAGGTAATTGGAACGTAAAACTAAAATGACGGATGTCAATAAGTCTTTCAATTACATGTGTATATATGTTGTGTAAAATTCAAGCAGTAGTGGGAGTAAGGCATATTTTAATTAATTTAATGTTATTCTAAATCATTTTATATAAAAAAATAGCTTTCTGCACTTATCCTCCATATAAACTTTAACTATGCCAAATTTCACGTTAATCCGTTCGCACAATTCACTTAAAAAGGGATACAAAGTTTTTAACGTATATAGTTAATTAAATAGTAAATAAAACGTAAATAGTTTAACGTATTAATATATAAGATCTCTTCCACTTCATCGGCCGATGCGTCTTTTCTTATCACGTAAAATTATCGTCCGTAAACCGACTTTACAGACAACCAATTTTTTTTATGGAATAGCTTATGGCGACAATATTACCTGATGTTATATGACGATGCGCTTAATAATGTGGTAACACCCTAATCTTAAAAATAGAACTGCCTCTTGTTTGCAAGCTACCAGAACATGCAGAGACATACATATTTACCAAACGACTTCTGGGTAATGAGTGTAGGAAATGTCTTATCCTCTTGAGTGCAAGCTACCACAACGTACAGATAGGTACATATTCGCCGAGCGATTTCTGCGTGGTGAGTATAGGAAGTGTCCTATCCTCTTGAGTGCAAGCTACCAGATCGTGCAGATAGGTACGCATTTGCCGAACGATTTCTGGGTAATGAGCATAGGAAGTGTCCTATCCTCTTGAGTGCAAGCTACCAGATCGTGCAGATAGGTACGCATTTGCCGAACGATTTCTGGGTAATGAGCATAGGAAGTGTCCTATCCTCTTGAGTGCAAGCTACCAGATCGTGCAGATAGGTACGCATTTGCCGAACGATTTCTGGGTAATGAGCATAGGAAGTGTCCTATACTCTTGAGTGCAAGCTACCAGATCGTGCAGATAGATACGCATTTGCCGAACGATTTCTGGGTAATGAGCATAGGAAGTGTCCTATACTCTTGAGTGCAAACTACCAGAACGTGCAGATAGGTACGCATTTGCCGAGCGATTTCTGGGTAATGAGCATAGGAAGTGTTCTATACTCTTGAGTGCAAACTACCAGAACGTGCAGATACGTACGTATTTGCCGAATGATGTCTGCGTGGTGAGTATAGGACACTTCCTATCCTCTTGAGTGCAAGCTCCCAGAACGTCCAAATAGGTTTTCTGGGTGGTAAGCATAGGAAGTGCCCTATTACTACTCTATGGCTTCATCACGTTGTTTGCCTTGACTATAATTTACAAACCCATAACTCTCGTCGATTATTACAAAATCTTATATGTATCGCCTCCACTGCTTCTAATTATAAAGGAAGTAATTGTAAAAAAGTGATCAATTTTTTATTTTTGTTTAAATAATAATCAAAACCGAACGGCCCAAATCTTTAATTACTACGACTAAAACTATAGGTATACAACGTATTTAATTTTATCAGTCTTCCGTTTTCCTTAGGCTGTGTTTACTTGATTCTATATACAGCTTACACAAATGATGTAGGAGGATAATTATAAGGAAATATTAAAATTAGTACAGTATTTATTGCGCAATGTGAATAGAAGTTTCTAGGCGGAAACACGAGTTAAATGTTTAAACATTCAATTTAGAATACACTCATTTATTAATAATAAGTATTCAAAAAATTTTTTGTTTCTATATACCATTCACTACAAAACTCTTTCCAAAATATTTATAAATAGTGAAGACATTCGAAAAGTACAAATTATGTATTTTTTGAAGATATCAGCAGCATTTTTAATGCTTATCATGATAGTAAATGGAAGTTCCAAAAAATATAATTCGCCACCTCACTGTACCCAACTTTCTAAAGGTAAGTCTTACATCATTCGCTTAATTTCCTTGAATATAACAACACCTTTTATACACTTAACTAAATATGTCTACTTGTAAATAATTGCTACTTGTTTGTTGATTTAATTTAAGTTTGAATCGTTCATACTAGTCCATATTTCCATCCTAATATTATAAATACGAAAGTGTGTTCACTTGTATGTATGTTACGTTCTCACGCCTTAAATGCTCAAACTATCATCAAGAAATTCTACATACACATTGTCAGTGGTATAAAAACAATAGGGAACCTTTAATTCAGAAAAAAATGTTCTTTCCACGAGGAATAGGTCAAATCTATATTAACGCGAGCGAAGCCGCGGGCAACATATAGCACTTAGTAGCTGTGACTTTTTTACCCATAAAATAGAATGTGAGCCCACACAATCACCAACTTACCATGTTAATGTGTTAATGTACTTTATAGAATTATGTTTATTATCATACAAAAATATTTCAGATACCGATTACAAATCTAATTTTAAACTAGACTATCCTGTAGCCTACATTCATCCTGGCCAAAAGGAGGCGTATCAGCAGGTCAGTAAACTATTAATATTACATGTGGGTGTTATCTATTATCGGCAACGACGTGACGTTATAAGCTCTTGCAGCGTCAGTTGAGTTTTTTTTTCTTTTTAACCGAATTCAAAAAAGGAGGAGGTTATCAATTCGACTGTATTTTTTTTTTTTTTATATTTGTTACCTCATAACTTTGGACTGGGTGAACCGATTTTGATTATTCTTTTTTTATTTGAAAGCTGGTACTTCCCGTGTGGTCCCATTTCAATTTGGTCCAGTTCCGACAACGGCAGCCAGTGTAAAACCGTATAAGTTTTAAATTTGCATTAATTATGTAAACGACAAATAGACGAATAACTCAATATCACGCTAACCGATTTCGATGATTCATTTTTTATTGGAAAGGATGTACTTCAAGGGTAGTTTGGTGACAATTTGGTTAGGTTCTGATCATGGGATCCGTGACAAAGTAAGAAAACTTTCAAGAAACGAGCCTACTCCTTTCTTAAGGGCCGGCAACGCATCTGTGTTTCCTCTCGTGTCGCAGGTGTCCATGGGCGGCCGTGATCACTTACCATCAGGTGACCCGTATGTTCGTTTGCCACCAATATTATAAAAAAACTCTTCAATTCTTAGGAGCATATTGTGCTTATGTTCGTTGCTGTGTTGCAACATGACGCAAGCATTATTACATTACTTAAGGTGTATTATGTGTGAAGCGATGGTAGCCGAGTTGGTGGTAGAAACTATCGCGGATTATTGATAAGGTTGCGTTCGTACCAAACGTTACTTATTGTACAACCAATTGAAACCATATCGCATACCATATCGATAGATACCATGCCGCAAAAATGCACATATTTTAATATACTTAAGGCGGAACGGAGTTCGCGGGCACTGCTAGTAAAATATATTTATGTACACTAAAAATGGAAAAATAAAGTAAATTTTCAAAAAAAAGTATTAACCGACTTCAATATCAATCAAAAACCCATAAGGCACTAAAAAGCGGAAAATAAATAGTTTATCAAATTAACCAAATTAAATAAAACATATGAATATGTGTGCTACCTAGAGATATATTAGAAGTCGGTGCCAACTGAAAATCGTATCATCTACATAGGTACAAAAAGTTTAAGTTCACTCTCACGTCTCTGTAATACTTTTCTACCTGGAACAAATTTGAAATTTCGGTTGGCACCGATTTCCAATACATCTCTAGGTAGCACACATATTCATATGTTTTATTTAATTTGGTTAATTTGATAAACTATTTATTTTCCGCTTTTTAGTGCCTTATGGGTTTTTGGTTGATATTGAAGTCGGTTAATACTTTTTTTTGAAAATTTACTTTATTTTATACTATGTAATGAAGTAAAGGTTACCTTGTATGCGTCATAAAGTAATAATGTAGAGCAGTGGTACTCAACCTTTTTTTTATACAGGCCACAACCACGTTTTACTCATGGTGTCGCGGGCCGTAAACTACAAATAATTAGGTATTAAATAAAAAACGTAATTTCAAATTAACAACTTACTAATGTAGAGAAAAACAGTTGTCCAATAAAACAAGCTTGGTATAATCCTTATATCATAAGGAACGCATTGTGGTCGGGTTATCTGGTATCTATTTAATTTACTCAGCGTGTTCATAGTTTTTCTGGTGGGCACGGAATTTAAAATAATCTATACATATAATAAGAATGTAAATCTAACGTGCCTGTACTTTTTTCATTTTTGTGAAAAAAATTATTGCAGGTGTCTAGGAATAAGTAATAAAATACATTTCAATCATTTTTAGTAATGTCTGTCTGTCTGTCTGTTTGTATGAACACGCATAACTGCTAAATTACTGCGGCCACAATAAAACCACACCAAGAAAATCATAAAGCATATCTTCGAGAATAACAGTCTTTGTTTCATTAAAATCGTTATTGTATTTTAATGACGACGCGGCGCGGCGTAAGTATGAGAGAAATGTAGATAAGTAAATGGATTTAATACATTCAGATGATTTTATAAATCACTGTTTTTACATAAGGTATCACGCGGACGAAGTCGCGTGCACAGCTAGTTGAAAATAAGTATAATCGGGAGGGCAAACCACAAAGACCCGGCGCGGCGGGCCGCAGGTTGAGTATAGCTGATGTAGAATATCGTCTATTGATCTGTTCTTTTTTTAGATGTATTGCCTCAATCCACCACAAGTGAACAAAGCAGTAACGGTAATTTGTGATTGGATCGCCCCACCCCAAGTACAATTTACACTGGGTGATGAATACATGCATGTAGTTCGACAAGACCCAACAGGCAGATTTGATGGAAACGCTGTCATCAAAACCTATCAACTGTGCAGTCATAGAAATATATCTACTGTTTTATTGAACGACACTTTTGTTGTAACCGAAGTGGATAATGAATAATTAATTTTCTCAATCAATTTCCTGCTTTGGGAATTATTATTATGTTATATAACAATCCTACTACAAATTATGTTTTTTATTAGATTGTTTTCGGTAAAGTATCGTAATAAAAACAATACAGTTGAAAAATACTGAGAATTATTTGATGTTTATATTTTAGCTTAAGAATTATTATTATTTTCTATTATTATTAAATACAGTAAAATGATTTGAAGACTTTCCTCTTAGGTTTAGTATTCGATATATTGCGACAAAATATTTGTTTTTTCTCTACTAATTTTTTTTTGTTAGCGTCTGGTACCTACCAAAAATATTAGTTTATCAATAAATCGATGACGTCTATACTTATTTATATAAGGTATTATGTAAGCGAATGAGTCAAATATAAATAGAATAAAATACTTCAAATTATACACATCTGGTTATACATTAATAGTTAACTTACTTTTGACAGAAGCTGTAAAAAAAAGTAATAAAGTACTGCGTTTTTTTGGAAATTAGGCGCTGTTGCTGAATATTTTAAGAAAATGTCGGGCTATTAAACTACTTAGTATCGATGTGTATCATTACAGAGTATAAAACCCATGACAAAACGTCCGCTAACAAATAAGTACGTCTTGTCTGTCTGTCTTGTTCGCGATAAACTAAAGAAGCTACTCGATTATCCCATATAAGGTATAGATAACCCATATTTCTGTCATTAACGGTTTTTCATGTAGCGGTTTTCACCCCAGCAATGGATAAAGTGATTCATGAGGAATGTTTAGTACTGTATAATAAAACTCTGTCAAGCTTTGACCTTGCCAGACCAATAGCGTAATCAGTTCGAGAAAAAAAAAATTAATAAAGTATGTGGAAATTGGGGTTTTTTTATAAACAAGGAGAGACAACGTCTGCTGGGCCCGCTAGTTTATAAATATATCAATGTCGAGCTTCGATTCATAAAAAAAAATCGATATATCGGGTTTAAAAAAAAGACAATTGAGAATCAGCTTAACATTGATTTACAGTTTTTAATTCAGTATATTTGTACAATTTTAAAATGTTACATTACAGTTCTAAGGGCCACTTGCACAAACGTTATTTAATCATATTGATAATTGTCATCATTATTATTTTATCTAAATAAGAAAATTATGTGTACCAATATTTTTCAGTCCATCAGTCACCAAGTTTTTTAAGTAGTGGTGGTCTACTGGTTTGACTGGTGTTATATCATTTTGATGTCTGCAGGCTCGAACCCCGGCGTGTACCAACGAATTTTTCAAAATTCGCGTACATTTACTCATTTAAATTGGTAACACTATCAGCTGACGGTGAAGGAAAACATCGTGAGGAAACCTAAACCTGAGAAATGTTCCATAGTACGACAATATGTGGGAAACTTACAACTATAAATAGGTGGTAGAGCCACGCTAATAGGTGGTGGAGCCACGATAATAGGTGGTAAAGCCACGCTGAAGCTATTATTGGGTTCAGCATGAATGGGTCGGCTCGCCCGGGGTAGTGCCACCCTCTCATAGAAATCCGACGTGAAGTAACAGTGCTTGCATTGTTGCGTTTCGTTCGGTCAGTGAGAGCGCTGGAGGTCCACATCCTCCCTCACCTCTCTCCTCTCCCCCATCCTCCCTTTCCCCCAAACACAGGCTGGCAACGCACTTTCGACTCCCCTGGTGTTGTTAGTGTCTATGGACGGTGGTGATTACTTAATATCATGTGACCCACCTGTTCGTTTGCCTGCTATGACATAAAAAAAAGAAAAAAACCGTAGATTTCTCAGAGCTTGAAATCCCCAATATGCCCTGGGCTGGTGTGGTGATTATGCCTATCTTATTATCCTATGGTCTTACAGGCCGATGATGATAAATATTTTTCAGTAAGAGTTACTTAAAATACTCGTTACTTTATATATTTAGCTGTTTCACTACTAAGATTACTATTACCAGCCTGTTCCGAATTCCGGTACCTGGGTTCATTGATCCAAAACGGGGCAGCGTAGATATAATAATAGGAATAGGATAAATGCAGGATGCACGAAATGGCGTAAGATATTTAGGGTATCTTGCGATCCACGAATGCCCTTGAAACTCATGGGGAAGGTGTATAAAACTATTATAAGTCATAGTAATACTGCATATATCTGAGTGCTGGGTTACGGAAGAAACGCACGAGAAAAAACTTTATGCGGCAGAGATGGTATTGCTAAGATGAGTGGTGTAACTACAATTGATAGAATAAAAATATATCATATAAAGTTTGAAAACATCACCAGTGACAGAAAAGTTGAGGAATAATAGGTTAGCATGATACGGGCATGTCATAAAGAGAGATGAAAGAATTATAACTAGAATAGTTTTAAGTATGAAGGTGGACAGATATAAGAGTAGAAGAGATCGGAAAAGGTATGGATAAAGTGTGTAAAAATAACATGTGTATAAAAAGTATGAATTCTGAGACGATATCTGACAGAGGAGAGTGGAAAAGGAAAACATAATGTATTGACTCAACCTAGGTGGGATAAGGGTTTTTTTTTTTTTTTTGGGGGGGAATCTTTTTGATAACCTCCCCCCGGCGGGGAAGAAAAGGGAGAATGACATATTTTCACTTAATAAACCCTCTTGGTGTTTTTTTTCCAATAATTAGGGGGGGGGGGAAAAAAAACCCCTACAATTCCTCCCCCCCGGACAGGTAGGTTTCTCCCCCTACCAGGGCCCCGGGGTGGGAGGGGAGGGGGAACCCTTCCCCTCTGACAAAAGAAGGGGGGGGGCGCAAACAAAACACTCCTACCCCAAAAGGGGGGGTGTTGTATTGGGGGAGAAAACAAGCCCGTCCCCCCCCCCCGCGCGGGCCCCCCCCGCGGGGGGGGGGGAGGTAACCGCCCCCACCCCGCGGTGGGGGGGGGGGGGGGGGGGGGGGAGGGGTGTGTTTCCCTCTCTCCCCCCCCCCCCCGAAAAAAAAAAAAAAAAAAAAAAAGGTGGGATAAGGGTAAGAAGATGACGATGTATATAATAAAAAATATCGACCACCGATATTCAAATTTTAATATCGATATATCGCCTAAGAAAGTATTAGTAAAAAATATCGATATATTAAAATAAAAATATCGATATTTTATCAACAGTCCTAGTGGAAATCATAAAAAATGCTATATGGAATAGACAAAAGAATCGCCTAACATAAAGTAAAATTAACGGCATGAAATGAACAATTTAAATAATTTATTATCTAGATAGAGTGTAAATGAAAATTTTGCAGTGCATTCGTCATGGAGATAATAATTAAAATTTTAATCTTAATAAGAAATGTGTATTTATTTCAGCACTATGACGGCGGCTAGCTGGTTTTATATTACACTTCTTATGAGTACTTATAGTACAGGTTTATATGTAAATTTAAATATAACTAACGTCATGAAGTATCAAATCTCATTTTATGAATACGGTATGTTATTTTGCTATGTCATTTTGCAAAATTTGGTAAAGTTTGTCCTTCTATACCGTTCTAAATAAACTGTACCGTATCCGTATACGATATTATATTTTACTTCTAAACACAAGGTTATGAATAAAATATAAAATCCACTATATGACAGACTAAAATCCCGCCAAAAACTCTGCTTGCATATTAAAGTTTTTTTTTTTTCTTTATTTTTGGCAACCAATCTTTTAGATTATTACTGCCATTGTCAAGTATTTAATAGTATTACAAGTTCTTCTTCTATTCCATTTTCGGCAACCAGTCTTCTAGTAGACTATTGCTGCATTGTCAAGTGAGTATCGATATTACAAGTTTCTTGATATAATTTCAATGAATGCTATTGTCGAGTAGTTAATAGTATTTCAAGTTCTTCTTCCATTTCATTTTGGCAACCAGTCTTCTAGTAGACCATCACTGCCATTGTCAAGTGAGTATCGATATTGCAAGTTTCTTGATATAATTTCAATGACCTAACAAGATGGTGGCGCCCTCTTGTTAGAACTTTCCATGGAATTTTTGTGGCATCTCAGAATTCATGGTCCGTGGTATTATTCTCCATTCACTTCACTTATGCACAATAAACAAACTATATTACCTAAAACACCACCAATTTTACACAATATAGAGTCAAGTAACACAAGATTATGAATAAAAAATAAAATCCACTACACGACAGACCAAAATCCTGCCAAAAACCTTAAAGTTTATATATTACTTTTTTTTAATTTTGGTGTGGTCGTGACTCAAAGCGGCCAATTAATACAGTTACGCAGAATACAAACTTAGTTGCAAATACGTGTTATAATATATAACATCGAAACAATTTAAGGATAAACAAATGTCAATTTTAGATTCCCATAGTAACATTTTAACTTTGTATTGTATTAAACTTGACTATTACACTCAAGCCTGAACTTACGGCTATATTCAGAGCGAACCCAAATACTGATGAGAGCTTCACGTGGAATTTGTTGACCTGCTTTGACAATAGTAAATGAAAGGTACCTTATATGCCTATAATACATTCGTGTTCTTTTGAGCAAATTATATCAGAGTTTGAAGTGCACCAAACAATAACATCTGGAGCCGACCTGATTTCATGTACCTGTAGGAAACTAACCTTAAACTGTGTCATGATTTTATTTGTGAAGGATAATTACAGCTTTTTTATTTTATGGAATAAAAAAAGGAAGTCACGTAAAAGGAGAGGAAGTCTCTTTCTCGTATGATGGCGTCGTGCCGGCTTTTAACCCTTTATATACATTAGACGTTACTGTAAGTAAAAAACTACCATAAAAATGGTAAGTGGTTTTACAAGAAAAATTAAAAAAAATGGTTTCTTTTTAGCCAGGAGGAAGCAATCTACAGAAAAGATATTCATATTTAAGAGTCGAGTACGTTAGTCCTTTGTCAAAAATGAACATAAATTTTGATACGTCCAACTTTACTTTAACCTTCTATGTACAATATCCCTTCCTAAATATACCTATCGGTATTGTCGGGTATTCTTTACCAGTATAAAAATAATTATCATTGAGGACTTAGACATATCTTATATAATTGGTCATTTAAAACATGTAAAAAGTAGAGAAAAACATATTTTTAATTTGATGTTGGTATTATGTATTTACTAAATATTTATAAATAAAAATATATACCAAATTCTATAAAACGTTTATTAATAATACCGACCAACAATAGTTAAGCCGTCGATTGTAAAAAAAATTAAAATAATAATGTAAATTACCATTTTTAAAGGTCCAAATATTTAAAGGTTGAATATACGGGTGACGAAGCATTAGCAAAGCAGGACATCAGTCACGTGAACGCATATTGATGTCGTCGTGACGTTCTCTGTCGGTCTCACGGTGATCACCAGAAACGCGTGCACCAGCTGAGGTGCCAGCCTCATCGTGTTCTCGCTTTCCTGAATGTGGTGCCGAAGGGGCAGACTGTACCAACCGCCCCATTAAACTGGCACTCTTGTCCTTACGCGGTCTCGTCCATTCATGTGACAGAACACGGTCGAGTGTTAAGCGCAAAGTTATATCGGGTTCCAATATGTGTCGCACAATTGACTTTGCTGCTGCTGATACTGTGTCACGGATCCTGGACCTAAACACCCAATTACGCGACATTTGGTCTTTCAATAGCTTACGAAGGTTTGAATCGTCAAAAGGCATGGATGCGTTAAGCATAATAAAAAGAATGATGCCGAGAGACCAAACATCTGCAAGCTTCGGGTTGTAAGGCGTTCCACTCACCACTTCTGGAGCAGCATATGCTGCTGACCCACAATATGTTTGACTGAGTACGCGCCTATTTTCTCCATCAGTGCAGAATCTTGCAAACCCAAAATCTGCTAGTTTCACATTAAACCGTCTAGAAAGCAATATGTTTTCACATTTAAGATCTCGGTGAGCAATATTCTTGATGTGGAGATACTGTAAACCACTAGCCATTTGCCGAAACCATAGTTTAGCTTGATTTTCTGGCACCACACCATTCTGCTTTATGAAACCTAATAGATCGCCATTGTCAGCATATCTCATAAATATGAAGACTCTAGGACCTCGCTGCAAGATACTGTGTACTTGAATTATATGAGGATTTTCAATTTTAGTCAGAATGTCAAGTTCGCGAGGAAAAAACTTCTCTAAAAAATCACGAGGTGCTTTCTCTTTATCGAATATTTTGCAAGCGAGGTGCATCCGCTTGGGGGTTGAGGCATCGCAGTACTCAGCCAAGTGGACGGTAGCATAGGAGCCTTGACCTATTTTCTTTCCAATGAGATATCCTCTTTGTTCCAAGGCATTTACCTCGGAGCTACGAGGGCTGAGGCGCTCAGCCATTGAGCTCTATAAACTTTATCCTAACCCGTTTAGGATACATTGGACATCTCACTACTGCCTATGTGTAAGGTACTTCAATAGCGCTGCTGTCAGTGTTATTTTTCTGATTGATATAGCTTTTCCACTTAACTCTCATACAAGAGAGTAAAACAATGATATAATATATATATCGTTCTTATTACGCACAAAATTTTAATAAAATATTACATCACAAAGAATTTGGATATAAAAAACGCATTCACTACAAAGAATCTTCCAAAAAGACGTATCTGCTACATTTATGACTTTTTCTTTTGTTTTTATAATTAAATTTATTTGATATGGGTCTTGTTACTTAAATTACAAAAAGGTTTTTATTTTTATGGATATTATGTTTTGTATTGTTGTGTATAATGGGTATGAACGAGAATTAGATTGATTATAAGCAAAGAGAGTAAATATAAAAGAAATAAATTATTATAACAGCAATTATTGTCAACGAACTAAGTTCAAATTATTATGTACATATTTTTATAAAAAAGATAGTTGACATTGGCCAATGCTTTTGCTATGTAAAACGAATTTGACAAGTAATATATCTATGTCATGATGAAATGTCATTTTGACATTTTAATTTTGTGAAATTTTACTCAAATATAAATAGAAGGCGTATGTACTGTTTTTATTTTTTGCAATTTATAACAAATACATATACAATTTACTTTCGATTATCAAGATGATGAACCAATATATAAAAGAACTGGAACAAGTAAGTATATGTTTACCGTTATTAATACTAAAACAGTTTTTAGCTTATGTATTATTTGAAAAAATCTTCTGGTTGTCTTTTCTATTTAATGTCTATTTTTTCTATTTCACGATTGAAGAATTTCTTATAATAATAATTAAATGACGATAAAATTATGAAAAAATTCAAATTGAACAGTTGATCTTTTATTATAAACTAAATATGACGAAAAAAATTCTACATTTGCGATTTTTTCAGGACCCGTTTGATCCAGATGAATTTGTGGAACGAATGGTGAGGCGAAGCATGCAAGAATCACGATTAAAAGATGATCAATTTGACCCTGAAATGATACATGACATATTTACACAGGCAATACAAGACTTGAAGGTATTCAAAGTTTTCATTACAAACTATGATTTTGTTTCCAATAGATCTGAAAAAGCTTGATTACAAATAAGAAATTCATTCATGTTTATGGTAATAATCCTTCTTACTACAGACTACAGATCATATTGCCTACTAAAACTAAATAGGAGTCTGACCTCATTTCTTACTTTAATTATTGCAATATTTATTTTAATTATCACCATGTAAGCTGTCTTCAACCTGACAAAAATAACTAATTAACTTTAGTCTATACTAATATTATAAAGAGGTAAAGTTTATGACTTTGTGATGTTGTAGGGGGTAATCTCAGGAACTACTGGTCCGATTTGAAATTTTTTTTCAGTGCTATACAGCTCATTTATCGGGGAAGGTTATAGGCTATATATCATCACGCTAACACCCATAGGAGCGGTGCACCAATGAAGAACATTTCAAAATTGGGGTATTTTTTGCTCTTGAGAGCTTCTGCTGCATGTTAGAGTTAACCCAAAGCAACAAAGTCGCAGGCAGAGGCTAGTTATAGATATATATTAGCAATAAATACAATTATTATATGCATTAATGGTTACATAAAGATGATTCCTATGAAAAATTATATACTAAAACTTCTAAGTAATGAAACTCACATAAAACATTCAAAAAATTTGTCACATTTTTACTGAATATATCACATACATACATATTTTAAGATGGTTAGAATATAGAATATGATTACAAAAACTTAAATATTTTAATTTCCTTCATTGTAGGTACTACAAGAAAGGCAGGAAAGGAAATGTGCTAGATTGGAACAAGCTGTGCAAGAAGAAGAGAAGCTATATGGAGCTAAATTAACTGAAATTATGGATCAACATATGGTAACGAAACTTCTCATTGATATTCTATAGGGATTTTTTGTACACATTTAACCTGTAAACTGATAATGCTGTTCATAATATATGACTTATGCCCGGTTTCTGAGATACTCGGTTAAACTACTAATAGTTATTGAGTCAACAAAGTTATCCATGAGTTTTACTGAAATTTATCATATGATTGTGTGTTTAGAAACGCAATGTGATAAGTTATCGAACCAACAATGCTATTGAAAAGATAAATTGTAATTAAAGAACTTTAGAAACCGGGCATTAACAGTTTAATATTAAGTTTACAGATTCAATTTGCTCATAAAAATTGTTACTGTAGTTGTTAATACTATTGAAATCAAAACAAGTTTACCCATACAACCAAATATATTTCTAAAACTAACATAACAACTTTAAAGAAATTTATTAGTTTTTTAGTTGTGTTGTAAGAGTAATGAAGTTATAACCTACATAGAGGCGGAAATTTTGTGTGACTTTTATTCCACTCTTCCTTGAATAAAAGCATGTGTGAAAAATGCAATTTCAAGGAATATGAAAGAACTATTAATCAATATTAAGGTATAAGATTACCTTGTAAAAAGCAAACACAGAATTATTGGTGCTGTAAATTAAGTTATTTTTGTATATAATCTGGTGTTTTTCTACAAAAACATTAAAAAAATGTTTTTTTTACAAAAAAATAAATTTTTTAAAAAAAAAATTATTTAATTTTATTTAAATAAAAATATATATTAAAAAAAAAAAAAAAAAAAAAATAAAAAAAAATAAAAATAAAAAAAAGAAAAAAAAAAAATATAAAAAAAAATTTTTTTTTTTATAGGAGAGGAAAAGGGGGGGGAAAAAAAATAATTAAAAAAAAGGGGGGCGTTGCCTGATACATGCAATTCGCGACCTATCTGAGCTAACCTAACTATTCATACATATATGAGTTGTGGAAAGCATATGTGTATCAAGCATACATACCTCAACAACTCTTATACATATTTCGTATTGGATAAAAATAAATATGCATAATTATTACTTGTCTTTAGTCCAGGATGGATATGAATTATGATGGCCCTTAATTTATATTTAAAGAAATGTTCAAGATCTGAGTTTATTGTCAATTATGTGTTAAGTAAAAGAGGTAGTTTTTCAGCATTGTGTAGGTGTCTTCAGTTCCTTGGATGAAAGAATGTCACGGTGTGGAGGTCGTGCACTTGATGTCGGAGAAAAGCTTGGTGCAGCAAGAGCACCCAGAGCTCGTGCAGCAGCTGCAAGAGATTTGTTATCTCATTTAGCCCATTTCTTGAGCCCTGGTCCCGTACTGACAGACCTATTTAATGATTCAAATAAGGTAACAATTTAAATAAAAAATAGGACCCTATGTCACACTAGATTATTTAATTCCAAACAAAGTATACCCTATATTTTGGAACTCTAGCACCCCAAAGTCAATCATGTGCACAGTTCGAAAAGACAATCTCTTAATTTCACAAGTGTTATTAATTACTCTTTTCCTTTTTAAACATTCATAATGTGGCATCTTGATCTTGATCATAATGAGCTATTAGCAAGCTTTACAAATTAGTCAATTGGCCCGGAAGGAATAGGGGCTTGAACTGGTAGCTAGTGTGGTTAAATCACATGTTTCGTCATCTCCATTGATTTGCGGTTTTAATATAAGGAGAGATGTGGACTGTATTTTTAGTGGTCTGCGAGGGCAAGGGTATTACGGATACATGCTCAATCGCGGGATTCAAAGGTATAGAATCGATTAAGCTGGGAAAAAGAAAACATACACACTTACTTGGCTGAGGTGCGTCCTGGTATCACTGGTATGCTACTGCGGTGGAGGCACTCTTATTTTTACAGCGCCGAAACGGTATAGCGTCCGTTCACAAAATATACATATTTTCACTCACGGCGTGGTTTGCGTTGGTTAGCGACACAAAGCGTTTTTGTACCACGCGCGGCGCATTGACGAAGACTAGCTCGCGCGGCTCGCATGATTCCTCTAGCGGTATGTTTCAAGAAAGGATTCTAGGTGTGGGGGAAACAGAAGTTGCCCTCGTGGATTACAACAAAACTAACTACTTATAAAATAACTACCAGGCCTTTCCACTGTTGATATTTAATTCCACTGTTAATATTGAATTAGTTATTCTAGACCAGCAGCTCTCAAACTTTTTTACTGAAAGACACTAACATACTTTTTACAAGTTAATAACACTCTTATGTACTTACATGCAAAATTTTCGATGGTACAAAATAAACAACATTGAGAATTTGTAAATCTCGCAATACATTCGTCAGGTGCTTACGGCACACCAATGTGTCACCAGGTGGTTAAAACCGCTGGCCTAGACCATGTCACAAATATGTGTGGTATACACATAATTTTATTAACTAAACTTTATATTTTCTTGCAATTAAGTAAAAAATATACTATTAATATAGATCCCTGATTTTAATAACACAATATATATAATTTAATCTTACTATTGATTTTTTATATTATTTATTTTTATCAGTTAAATTATAGATAAATGATGTTGAAATAAAATGTGTATTGACCTGCCTATTATAAAAACATGAATTCTTTTTCCAAACGTATCATTTGATTTTATTGTTAATTTAAATTTTCATCGCATTTCAATCTTTTTTGTCATCATGTAAGTGAAAAATTCGAGTCATTATGGAATATGAGTACCGTCGTGGCAGCAACGCGGCACAAGGGGCACGCAACATCAACGACGTTTACGGAGCTAACACTAAAAACAAACGCACCACCTGTTATTTGTTTGCTCGCTTCCTTTTTGGGAATTTATCCAGAAAAAAAAACCCCGGCGGGCGTAGGAGAATTTTGGAGGAGAAGGAGGAAAAAAAGGGGAGGGAGGAGGAGGATGATTCTCAAACACTGCAATAGAGTCACTTTGAATTGAAAAAATTAAATAATGTTACATTTTCATCAATTGACACCTGTAATAACTTGACATATACATGCCCCACGAACTCAATGATCGCCAGCGCAAAGTACGCGTCGAGACGTGCCTTGCACTGCTCAACAGATACACAAATGAAGGCATTTTGAAGCGCATTGTTCCTGATGAAAAACGGATTCTTTTTTTTTTATAACCGCAAGCGCTCAGCAAGTTGGTTGGATCCTGGTTCAGCCCCAAACGAGGCCCTAAACGAACATACCCCTAGAAAAGGAGGCATTGGTGGGCCACCTGATGTAAGTGATCACCACGGCGTAGCCTACTCAGACTTACTGTGAGAACAACACACAAGGGAGAAGCTCACAAGTCCAACCAGCGTTGCCATCGCCTGCTGCTCCTGCACGACAACGCGGGACCTATACTGCACAGGGGACAGTATCCAAGTTGCAAGAACTGGGGTTGGAAGGTTCTTGTCATCCGCCCTACTCACCAGACCTTGCGCCTACAGACTACTACTTTTTCAGATTGGATAACTCCTTGGCGGAAAAAAAATGCAATACCCGAGAGGCAGTACAAAATGCCTTTGAAGAATTTGTTGCCTCCCGTCCAGCTGATTTCTTTAAGAAGGGCATCAATAAACTGCCACTACATTGGCAAAGATGCATTGATTCCATGGGTGATTATTTCGATTAATACAAATAACAAATACATGAAAAAGATTCGTTTAAATTTTCTCATACAAAACGGCAATTTCATAGGTAAATACCTAATATATAATTTAATCTTACTATTGATTTTTTATATTTATCAGTTAAATTATAGATAAATGATGTTGAAATAAAATGTGTATTGACCTGCCTATATAAAAATTTTAAACAACCAATAGATTTTATTGTAATTTAAATTTTCGCAACTGTTTTGATTAAGTGAGAGTCATTATTTCTCATACACTGCAATAGAGTCACTTTAATTGAAAAAATTAAATAAGGTTACAATTTTATCTGAACCTGTAATAATTGACATATACATATAAATAGATATTTATAATTATTAAAGCATTATGAATCTTGATAATATTTTTACTTCAGTTATATGAAGCGGCAGATGTCATTCAAAAACTTCACACAATTGCACAAGAATTACCACCGGATAAGTTTGAGGTAGCTAAGAAAAAAATTGAGGCTAAATATGACGAAATTGAGAGAAACCTTATTGAGGAATTTGTAAAAGCTCAGAACCAGGGTAACATGGCGAGAATGAAAGATATCGCTAACATTATGACTAATTTTAAAGGGTACAATCAGTGTGTTGATGCTTTTATAGAGACCAGTCAAATGGTAAGTATTACACCAATACATACTCTATATTTTTACTATATTTTAGCCTGTGTAATCTATACATATAATAAGAATGTAAATCTAGTGTCCGTACTGTTTAGATTTCTGCAAAAAAATTTTTTGGGAAAGTAATAAAGTACATTTCAATAAATTTTAGAAATGTTGTCTGTTTGTTTGTTTGAACACGCATCGCTTCTAAAATACTGCGTTCATATCATAATGCATATCTTCGAATAACATTTAATCTTTGTTTCATTAAAATCGGTTCGGTATATCAAAAGTTATTGTACTTTTAATAACGACGCGACTTAAGTACGAGAGAAGAGTAAATAAGGGACTTAATATATTCAGATGACTACATTAATCGCTGTTTTATACATAAGGTTTTACGCGGACAAAGTCGCGGGCACAGCTAGTGTGTAAATAAAATGATAAAAGTCAGTCATTACACGCTACTTTATATTTCGATTTATTGTTTTAATTATACTATAAAGAGACACTTGGTCCTTATAAATAATAAATAATCACAGTTTTCTTCTATGTATATTAACATATAATAAGAATTAAAATCTAACGTGTCTGTACTTTTTCGATTTTGTGAAAAAATTTGTTGCTGGTGACTAGTAATAAGTAATAGAATACATTTCAATCATTTTTAGAAATGTCTGTCTGTTTGTATGAACACACATCACTGCTAAAGTACTGGGTTCACAATAAAACCTCACCAATAATACCATAAAACATATCCTCGGGAATAACTTATTCTTTGTTTCATTAAAATCGGTCCACTCTATCAAAAGTTATTAAAACTTTTAGTTAAAAATTAGTTATTAACTCTATCAAAAATTTGAATGACGGCTCGAGGTAAGTACGACAGAAAAGTACGAGTCCATCTACTACTTTTTATTACTATCTACTACTCTTATCTATTACTAATCTACGAGTATACTAATATTATAAAGCTTATTTGTTTGGTTGAACGCGCTAATATCAGGAGCTACTGGTCCGATTTGAAAAATTATTACAGTGTTAGATAGCTTATATATCGAGAAAGTTTATAGGATATATATCACCACGCTAAGACCAATAGGAGCGAAACACTAATAAAGTATATTTCAAAATTGGGGTTTTTTCCTTTCGCGAGCTTATGCTGCGTTTTAGCTTTAGCCCAAATTAACTATTCCACGCGGACCAAGTCGTGGGCATATCTTAAAATAATATGAAGTTATTAAAGTTGTAAGAAAGTACGTTTTTTAGCACTACGAGTTACAAGATGTGTTTAGTGGAACAATAGGTGTGGTGCACATGTTTAGTTGAGAAATAAACATATAGATAATTTAAAAAAAAAATTGTAAGCATAGTATAATCCTGCTTCCAATTTTTTTTATATTTCTTCCTTTGTGTGTAAAATATACTTTTAAGATTTATTATCTTAAAAGACAACGCCGACAAAGTCGAGAGTATAGGTAGTTATTTTATAAAGGGAATCCTTGCTATAATCTAAACCTCTCGTTGAATAACTGTAAAGTTCTCTGGAACCATCATTATGCGTACGCTAGTATTGTGGATTAGGTTACCAGGTATGGTGTTCTTCCAGTATTATTGGAATACGCTCTTCAAGGCTGACAACGCAACGGTGATACTCCTGATGTTGCAATTGTCCCTAGGTGAAGGTTGCCATTTACCATTACATGGGCCACCTGCCTGTTTGCTGCCCTTTCGTATAGTAAAAAAAAAATATTATGTTGGCTATTATGAGAATTGATATTCTTAAGTCTGTGAGTTTAGAATCATTAAGGGCTAAGGCTCACTTGACATTTGAAGTCTATAAGTCATTATAAAATTTTTCATGTATTGAATTTTAGAACACTTTGCTTGGGAAGGACATATTCTCTGCTGTCCTACCGCTCTGCAAAAAGAACTACACAATAATAAGTAATGTATTCCCGAATCCTGATCAAGTAATGAGCAAGTTTGTACTGAATATATTTCACTTGAAATTGCAAAAGTATATACAAACCAAACTCGCTGATAAGAATGATGTGGAGAAATATTTAAAAAACCTATATGAAATGTATACCAGGTATGTCTAACAATCATGTTATATTTATTAGTAGTAGAATATAATTTAACTCATGGTTAAGTGGTTTTACGGGTGGAATGTTCATTCGGTGTCCTCAGGTTCAAACACCGGTATACACCATCAAATTTATCGAAATTCGCATACATTTACTAATTTCAATATCGTGAGTAAACTTTAACTTGAGAAATGTTCTTGTAGTACTACCTACCGTATGTGGGCAAGTATAGAAATATGGATTTCTCAGAGTTTGAAATCGCCAATACGTCGTGAGCTGGCTTGGTGATTATGCCCATACCACCCTTCAGTAAGAGGTCTATGGCCCTGCAGCTGATGTGATGATGATAATGTTACTATTGATTGTGATCAAATAACATAGTTCAATTATGATTTATTTACACTACATTCCAAATATTATAGACATTTAGGGGTACTACTAATATAAGATTATTATGGATAACTAATGATGTTTATTATGTATTTAGCGCACTTAATTTTTATGACTGCGATTTATAAGCTTAGCTGCAACACATGTCGATGAAATATAGCCATAAATATGATTTCACCCATCATCATTATTACCCTTATCCCACTTGAGTAGGGTGGGCACAACATGTTTTCTTTTTCCACTCTCTCCTGTCAAATGTCATATCAGTATTCACAGCTTTCACGCACTTATCATTTTTCACGCAGTCCATCCATACCTTTTTCGGTCTTCCTCTACTCGTATATCCGTCCACAAACATACTCAACACTTTTCTAGTTACATAGTTCTCATCTCTCCTCATGACATGCCCATACCATGTTAACCTATTACTCCTCAACTTATCTGTCACTAGTGCTATTTTCAAACTTCCTCTGATATACTCATTCTTAATTTTATCCATTCTAATGCTTTCACCCATTTCTAATAATCTTTGTACTAAGCTGTAGCTATATCGGCTTCGTAACCAACAGTAATTATGTCCATATCGTAATTTTATTTCTACTCATATATTATGACTTCCAAAAGTATTAATTATTCAGGAATATTATGGACTTATTAATTTTGAAATTAACTTTACCCTCCCTCTATAAAAATATAATTAACTCAGTTACTACTTTTTAGTTTTGTAATAATAAGTAATTTCGTTTATAATTACTAAGTGTTATTTCTAAATAGATACAATGACATTAATTTGTTGACATAGATATGCGTCTAATGTGAAATATGAGGAAAAATATGTACGGACGGAACTTCAATTTCCTATATTTGTACCATATATCTTTGTATTTATATAAAGAAAGCGTTCACCAGTTTTGATAGGGTGAGAATCAAATTTATAATTCTGAATTTCCTTCAAAGTTTTTGTTGATAACAGTATTCATGTAAGTGTGCGCGCAAGAGCAGAAGCAATTGAAGTAGTAAGAGGTAGGGTCTGAAAGGAAGAATAAAAGAAACATTTTTTTTTTACAAACTGACTACGGTATTAGCCTGACTGGCCTTCACAGTTTCACCGGACTAAGGCGAGGCGCTTAAAGCACTTCACCGCTTGGCAACAAACTCAAGGGTGCCAGAGTGGCCGGACCTCGGCTTGGGATGTTGCCTTGGATGCAACTTCGCGAATCTGTCTAAGCTAACTAGCTTGCTATCCATACATATTGGAATTCCTGCAACACACATGTGTACCGGCATGTGAGCCTCACCAATTCAAACGTGCATTTCGTGTCTGACAATAAGACTAATCTAAACTAACTGAGTTAAAAACTAAGGGAAAAAATAAAAACTCTTCCATTTCATTGCCTTCTTCTTCTATTAATCTATTTTGCATTTGAGACGCTATATAGGGTTACGTTCCTTTACACGCAAACTTTGACTATCCAAGAATCTTGACTGTTTCAGTACTCAGTCAGTATGTGACGAGCTTGTAGCCGCAGGGCTCGTGCCCGCGGACGGGAATACGACGACGGGCGATCTTAGACGAGAGCCTCTGGTGACGGGCGCAATGGCCGGAGCTAACGACGGTTACCCGGCAATGGAAATGCGCCGCCTTAAAGCTGTACTCTCAAATGCTCTCAACACTTACTACATCGAGAAACAACATGTTAAGAAACAGATCCAGGGAGGAGGGTAAGTATGATCTTCACACTATGAGATTACTTTTTTTTAATTCTTTTGCAGACTCTTGGTTCGCACCTTTTTTGCATTCGTTTAATTTGTTATATACGTCAAAAATCTAGTCTGTGGGAAACTATTGGGATTTTTTTTATTACTAGTGGGCACGGCGGACGTTGTTCCACTGTGATAATAAAAAAAACCTTGACAAATTATATACCTAAGCCTTGCTCAGGAATCACTTTATCTACTGGTGGAAATCGCATGAAAATCCCTTCAGTAGTTTTTGAGTTTATCACGAACAAACAGACAGACATGTCAGAAGACTTTGTTTGGCACTGAAAAAAGCTTTCTAGTTTCCATTGTCATGCCAAATAAACGTAGCTCTAAGATTGAATTATATTTCCATTTTGGAGATGTTTTGTAACATGGGTGTTATTTTTATTGTGAAAAAAAAAATTACTATTTGGTCCTCCTTATATAATGACCCAAGGACTAGAAACCCCGCTTCCCCTTTTTAAATTCCACCCTGTGAATTATTACATATTTGTACAACTTAATTTTGATTAATGTAGCTTCCAAGAGTTGCGACGTGACCTTCAAGCAGTTATAGGAACTAGAGCGAACATCAACATAGCTCAAATAGAGAACTACGGTGGGGAAACTTTCCTCAGTGAGCAACTAGCACAGAAGATGCTGAACGATACAAAAATATCCTTCATGAGATGTAAAACTGTAAGTCTGCTATTAAACTAAATATAGCTATTAGATCTGTTTTTTTTTTCGAACTGACTACGTTATTGACCTTCCAACGTCTTAACAGCTTCACCGGACTACTAAGGCGAGCGCTTAAGACACTCAGCCGATTTTATTTCACAACTAGCTCAAGGGTGCACGGCACACCTCGGCTTGGGCTGTTGCCTGATACATGCAATTCGCGACCTATCTGAGCTAAGCTAACTATTCATACATATACATGTTGTTGAAACATATATGTGTACCAAGCATACATACCTCAACCTATAACTATATTACCTATTAGATCTGTGTATGTTTGTGTAATATGTGAACGATAGTGATGTCTGGAAATGACATCTGTGCATCCAACAAACACGAATGTAACTGTATATATCTATTACATAGTATAAAACAAAGTCCCCTACCGCGTCTGTCTGTCTGTCTGCCTGTTCGTGATAAACTCAAAAACTACTCAACGGATTTTCTTGCGGTTTTCACCGATGGATAAAGTGATTCATAAGGAAGGTTTTGGTATATAATTTGTCAAGGATTTTTTTATAATCAGAGTGGGGCGACGTCTGCCGGGCCCGCTAGTATGTCTATAAAAATATGTTGTGCTATGTTATGCATAAAGAAAAGATAAACAAGTTCGAGTTTCTTGCCGATTCTTCTCGATGACTGGGTCGTTTGTCCGAACCGGTGGTAGTTTTGACGTTCATAAGTGCCTTCTCAGGGCCTAAATTGAATAAAGAATTTTTTGATTTTGTCGTATACGAAAATTAGTACGAAAATTAGACATCCTTAGTATAAAGTATATATTTTTTTAATAAAAAATATTTTATTTTTACAGCTGTGTACTTCAAATGAACTTCCCGTAACAACAGTGGCTTTACTAGAAGTACTAATACAGCATTTACTAATAGAACATGTGGATTATGCGTTGGATTTAGGACTACAGTCCATACCTATTGCGGAAAGCAAGTCCCCACCACAGGTAACTCCCAATGTGAAAGCATTGCATAATTATATCAGGTGAAAGGTTAAACCCTCGTAGTACTCTAGGATATGACACTTCATGGTCACATTTAACATATAAAATAATAATAGCAAAACAAATACTAATAAACTACAAAGAGAATCTTAGTTAATAGTATGGGAACCATACTATTAAAAGTAAACCAATCACGCCTAGATTCAATGAACTATTTTAAAGGGGCACTTTTCAAGGTTAATCATTACGTAACTGCTTGTCGTGGGAACGCCGCACGGTCGAACAAAGGGAAGCGAGTGCGGGACGTGGTCCGGAGTGAGCGGCATGGCGTGATTCATTCGTTTCCGTATTTATTACACCGGTTCGTTGTTGCATAAATCACCTGATGTTGAGTGTATATCAGTTTTGTGTTTCTCTAGATAATTAGTTCAAATATTAAGCACCTATTTTTTAAATTAATTTAAAGTAATGATTGTCCTGTACAAAATATTGCCGGCGTCTAACCTAACACCCAGTAATGAATCTTTCTATGAACAAAGAAGAAATTCTGGCTTAGTTGGTAGCGTGTTCGGACACAGCGTCGATGGACGTAGGTTCGAATCCTTACATCTGAGTCGATGCTTTTGGTGAATGAAAACGTGATGAAATATAATATGTTGTTTTTGTTGCAATTTCAGATTCACTTTTTTGACATTGTCAAACAAACAAACAAGATAGTCAAGATGTTCGAGGATCATTTTCGAGAATCCGTTTTACCTTGCGTCAGGTGTGTTGGAACTATCAGTGTATCTATTTTTACAGTTCTCGTTAAATCCTCTATATCGGCGGTAGCTGGTAACGTATAAAAGTGGTTTATTTTAAATTATGTATGATATGTCATTTTTACACCTGTTACATTGTTTTATTTCTCACATCATGTTGTAATATGTCTCTGATATTACATGTAAATAGTTAAAATATATTATTTTCATCCTAACTAATATTATAAACGTGAATGTTAGTCTGTTTATTGGTTACGATAGCTCTCTTTAATTATCTGAACCAATCATCATAAAATTATGCATACATATGGGTAGAGAAAAAGTTTTTCCAAGGGACAATCCAAATCAACAATAACGCGGACGAAACCGCTGGCAAAAGCTGATAAACAAAAAGTTCCTATGAAACAACAACTCATTTATACAAGAGCATATATTATTTGGCTTGTAGTTCATCGTCAAAACAAAGTGAATGTATTCAGAGAAAGAGCGTTATAATGGAACAGCTGGAGAGTAAATTAGACGCGGGACTGGAACGTTCCATAGCGGCTATTGTCAGCTGGGTAAAACTACATCTGCAAACGGAGCAAAAGAAATCTGATTATAAACCCGAAGGAGACATCGATACTATTGCTTCACCTGTACGTAACTATTACAATATAATACAGCACTGTTATTCTTATGTAAGGTCAATAATCTTTTAATTTAGGTTTATAATAGGTGAATGTTTAGACAGTAGCAATATTTATGGAGGCCATTGCACTCGATTCTCGATCTAAATCAATTAAAAAAATAGGAACAAAAGTTATACTCAATCCTCTAAGCGTTTATGTTAAAGCACAGTGTCAATGACCGTCGGGTGAACTGAAAGTGAATTGAAAGTGAAGCCAACCAACTAACAAAGGATAATAATTTTTCGAAACTTAAACAAAAAGGTTTATTATCCGTTTTATTCTCGAAAGTTATTAACTCCGGGTCGCCGCTCTTAGGTTTTATCGCCGGTAATTCAACCTAGGTTTATTTAAGTTATTATCCATACTTTTGAAATTCTTAGAACAAACTTTACCTAAATTTATCTTTGTTGTTTATTAGTATTTGTTTTGTTATTATTATTTTGTGTTAAATGTGACCATGAAGTGTCATGTCCTAGAATACTGTGAGTGTCTAACCTTTCACCTGGTCTATAGGTATATGAATATCGGCCATACAGAAATATTCTTTTTTATTTTGTAGGTGTTTAGGGTTTGACCACAACCTCACCTCATGTTAAATGATAATGTATTAATAAACGCTAATCCAGAATACACCTACAGGTGGTTCTCGATAGATGTTCCGCTTGAGAGTGGTGGTAATTTTTTTAGCGAGACGATTAAAAAAAACTTTACAGATTTTAATTTAACCTATTTTACAGATGGTTGAAGTAGTAAAAACATAAGAAAATAAAACTTAAAAATGGCTAATACTAACATAAAAACTTATAAGAAATAATAATAATAAAATAGAAAAAATAAACAAAAATCACATGTAACCACGGGTAGCATAAAACTAAGGAAAAGATAAAAGTCCCTGTAAAAGGGTATTATAATAGGATGTCACAGGGTATATAATAAAATCTTCACACCAATTCTTAAATGGAATTTCAAAAAATGCCAAATTAGTAAATACTAATTTTAATATATTTTTTTATTTTACAAAAAATGTATTTTAGTGGTTTTCTGTGATTGTAGTTATCTGGCAACACAAACATCATACACACTTATGTCGTTTTCAGAGCAAATCTTTTAAATACATACTTTTATGAGGTACTCGCGTTATAAATCTTCATGAAAATTGGTATATGTACATATTTTAATACCGAAAATACTTATGGTATCCATTTTGTAACTCAGAGGTTTATTATAATAAATAGCAATTCAACAAAGAATCAATTGCCAAATGAGTAAGATCACGTCAAGTGGACCCCCCTTTTCCCACTTGATCATGGAATTAAAATTAATATATTTCAATATAAAGTGGTCATTATCAGTAATGATACCTTAGACGGTTTTTTAAAATTTTCATTTTACAACATTTTTTTTTGTAAATGATAATTTTGAAGACTTTTAATTAAAAAATAGATTACAGAGAAACCGTAACAGATATTTCAATGAAATTTTCAGGATTTGTTGTTTCATATTTACAGTTTCATAAATAATCGATAATTTGCAATTATCTATTTATTAACATATTGTTAATAAACTTTTAAATAAACAGATGAAAATTGTAATGACTTCTCCCTCAAATTATGAAATAATTTGTTTTCAGGAACATGCATTATACATTAAAGTTTAATATTTTGAAAGAAAATTTCACAGCCCGCCATTAGTTTAAACAATATGACTTAATTTATCCCAGAGCGGCGAGCACTATAAGTACAGTGAACAGGCGCGCGCTGTAGAAACTGCCTAAACGTCAATCAGTGTTAATAAGTACTAATGAGTTTTTACAATGAGAAATAATGTTACTTAAGATTTTTTTTTTATTATCTAGTGAGTGAAGAAATGAAACACGAAAATGACGTTATAATTTTAGAAAAAATAAATCATGATGCAAGTTCAGTTCACCTTTTTAATTTTTAATTTTCATTTGTTTAATTAAAAGTGTATTAACAATTTGTTAATAAATAAATAATTTCAAGTTATCGATTATTTATTAAACTGTAAATATTAAACAACAAATCCTGGAAATTTCATTGAAACATCTTTTACGGTTTCTCTGTAATGTATTTTTTAATCAAGTGTCCAAAATTTTCATTTACAAAAAAAATGTTGTAAAAAAGAAAATTAAAAAAAAAACCGTTTTGGAGTATCATTATCGACAGTGACTACTTTATATTGAAATATATTAATTTTAATTCCATGATCAAGTGGGAAAAGGGGGACCACTTCACGTGATCTTACTCAAATGTATGTAACCGCATCACTTCACAACGGCTGCACCTATTTGGCTAATTATTTTGTCGTTGTGTTTGTTATTGTCAGGATAACGTTTATATAAAAGAAAATTTATGAAAAATCGTAGGGAAATGTGAAAAATTTGGATAAAAAATTCCCTATTTAAAAACTTGAGTGAGTGAGTGAGATAGAATATTATAGAGAAATGTTTAAAAATATTGTACGAATTGACAGTTTGGTGTTCAGTTGTCATTTTATTGTATCACTGTAAAGGGAAGATTTACTCTCATTTTTATTGTTAGCGGGCAGCGAGTTTTATACCAGGTGTTAGGTTAGTGTCTTACAATATTCTAAGAGATAGTTCATGGTCACATTTAACATATAAAATAATAATATCAAAACAAATACTAGTAAACAATAAAGAGAACCTAAGTTAAAGTTTGTTCTAAAAGTATAAACATAAACGTAATAAACCTAGGTGCAATGACCGGTGCCTAAAGCTGCAATGGGCGACCCGGAGTTATTAACTTTCCATAATAAAACGGACAATAAACCCTTTTGTTTTGTTCATGCCATTCCCACGTTCACTTTCAAGTGAAAGTGAAGCCGCCCGACGGTTACTGACTTTGTGCTTTAACATAGACGCGTAGATAATTGCGTATAATTTTTGCATTTTTAGGTCGAATATTAAGCACCTATTATTTCATTGATTTAGAACGAGAATCGAGTGCAGAGAATTATTGCTACTGTCTAAACTTTCAGCTTGTTTATAGATATTGTACTATGTTTTAAAAACTATGTATATTAAAAAAATATATTTGTTTCAATAATATCTATGGATGAATGTCAACATTAAAACTTATTAAAAACGGTTTATCAAATTCTTTAAATATTTTAACAGGCCTGCTTAGCTGTTGTGTCATATTTGAACACAATGATGGATAAAATCCACGCCGGACTAGAAGGCGATAACTTGAATGCGGTAACTCAGGAACTGGCAGTCCGACTGCACCGAGTCATATACGAACATATGCACAACTTCCAATTCAATTCAGCTGGTATAATAACATTATTCCATTTTTTTTTAATATTCTACTATATTAATATTATAAAGGTGGAGGGTTTGTTTGCTTGAACGCGCTAATCTCGGGAAGGTTAACAATGACGAATGTTTCAAAATGGTTTTTTTTTCTTTTCGAGAGTTTCCGCTGCGTATTACCGTTAGCCCAAAGTAACTATTCCACGCGGACGAAGTCGCGGGCAGAAGCTAGTCGATTCATATTACTTCTCGCATGCGTACATAAATTCACACTCCTTTGTATATATGTAAAGTACTTGCTAAGTTATTTTTGGTAAAAACCAAAGTGAAGGGTGTGTATTTTATTTTATTTATATAGACATCTAGAATTTATGTATGTATGTGTGCAGGGGCGATGGTAGCGATCTGCGATGTGAAGGAGTACCGTTCAGCGGTTCGCAGTGCTCAATCATTGTTTGAAGCGCTACACGCACTATGCAACCTGCTGCTCGTCAAACCGGAGAACCTGCACCAAGTCTGCGAAGGAGAGACATTGGTCAGTTTATATTTTCTCGTTATTAATATTTAAATAATGGAATTAATGACAAATTGGTCATCCCACGTTTCGGGCTCACTAAGACCAGTAACAGTTTTTTAGGTAAAAGTGTTAGGTTTTACAACAAAATCCTAAGGCACATTACAGATTTGCCATTCTTTTTATACTCTATATGTTTTTACCTTTTGACCACAAACCCATCTGACGATAAATGACGATGTAATCTTATATGGTAAACATGCTAAACATTGAGGAGGATCGGCTATCAAATACAGCTGCCGGAATAGAGCAATAGGTGCTTGGCGACAGAATTTCAACTAGCCAGACGAACTTAGAAAACGTCCTGTGACTCTGCTATGGTATCACCACGATGTTTTAAAGTGAAACTTTTATTACATTGTGTCAAACATTTTCGTCTGTGTGTTGCATGTCGCGTGATGGTCGGCCGCGGATTGGGGATAAAGTGAAAGGCGCTCGTCAGAGCAGCCAGGGCCAATATGGCGGCGCCTATAGTTCACAGTAGCTGACCGTGTAGTGTATAGACTATTATTAGTTAAATGTCTATAGTGTGAAAAAAAGTTTCACTTTTACCGTGGTTTCATAAAACCACACAATCCTTTTTTTCTTCACCGGACAGTTCCGACTATGCTAGAATTCGAACCTACGCCCATCGACGCGGTGTTCTAATACATTACCAACTAATCCATCAATAAGCTAATAATTGGGTAGTAAGTTAAAGCAGTATGTCGAACGGGTTTTAATGTCTATAGGTTTATTATAAGGGTGGATGAATATGCCCCTCACTGTGCATCCACTAAAAACGAATGTAACAATCTATGTTTGTAAAAATATGTATGATGAAAAGATAAACCAGATCGAGTTTCTTGCCGGTTCTTCTCGATGATTCGGTAGTTTGTCCGAGTCTAGGACTTTTTTTTTATTTACGTGGGGAAATCCTTTATGGATACGCCACTCTCTCGGGGGAGTGAGTGGGTTATGTCCGACTGGCACGGACTAAAACCCCATGGTTTACCGTCCGCCGTATGGTAGGGGCGGCAAAGGATCGAACCTGCTGTGTTCCTGAAAAACCGCCCCTGCGGCAGCCTGGCTGTTGAACGCCAGGCTTCGTCCTACTATAGAGAGACAACTGGGTACACAACCAGTCGTCTCCCCTCGTCAGCCTGCCCGAGTCTAGGACTGAGTTGTTTACCGAATCGGTGGTAGTTTTGATGTTCATAAGCGCCTTCTTGGGACCTAAATTGAATAAAGTATTTTTGATTTTGATTGAAGGAAATTAAAATGGGACCTTCTTGAAAATATCCCCTTTCCAATAAAAATTGAATTTTCCATATCAGTTTATAAATTACGAAGTTCTGAGGTAAGAAAAATTTAAAAAGAAAAATATACGAGTGAATTGAGAACCTCTTCCTTTTCGAAATCGGTTCAAACAGTGAATTACCATGAAATATTTAAAAACCAAAACGGAAGATGGTTATAAAAAATTGATTTTAACATAAAAAATATCAAACATTTAAGACATGTACTGCTAACAATGTAGTACGTAGAGTTGATTTTCAAAATCGTTATCATTCTAACCCTCATACTTGGAACCAGAGTCCACCAATGATATTATAATTAAAATGCTGTAGATACGTTACCTACATGATATTTTGTCAAAACAAACGGCACGATAACGCATATACGTAAAGTAATATTGTAACGCCACACTGTCTTAGAGAAAATGTGGAAGTAAGATGGCATATTCTCAATGTCGGTGGTGAAAAAGAAATGGTTATATGTTGATTAGATACGGGCGGATTGACGAGGCAGCCGTCAAAAATAAGCTAGCTCTTTGGTAGTATCGGAGTACCTTACTCAGGTCGGAATCCAAGTTTAGGTGTGACCATCCGATATAACATAGTTGGGATAAACTGAGATAACTATTTAAATAAAGAAATCCACCACCAGCTAACATAAGATACCTCAAAACTGCATTGGTTGAAGAATAGTACCTAATGGGACGAAGTTTCATTGACAGTTTAATAAAAAGTATGCCCAGACGGATGCAGGCAATTTTAATAGCAAAATGAGGCAATATACTAAATACTGGATTGTATAAATGTGTTATGAAAAAAAGAACAGTATTTAATTTTCAATATGTTAGGACAAAATTCTTACAGTTAAAATTCTGGGCTTACTGACTCTAAATTGTCTTTTTTTTCGTTTAGACTAATTTAAATTTCAGAAATGCCTATTTAATTAATTTATTCTATTCAACGACTTCGAAAAGCTGATATTTGTACAAATAAATCTGTTTTCATATTAATTTGTCCCCTTTTTATCGCATTCCTCTAAATATGTACATGAGTGTTTATACAATTAATGAGGAATAAAACACTTTTCTTTGTTTCAACTTCATAAACTAGATCAAAAATTGCTAAAAGACTTGTTTACGTATATTATCTTAAACATTCCTGAATCATGAAAGAAAAGTAAAAACGATTGAACGTCATACGACATTTAATGAGTCGTTCAATGAAGTAAGGTCGAAAGTGTTGTTACCAATTCACACGTTAATACAAATTGCTGTCTCGCTTTATTTACACAAATCGTTTACACGTCTCTATTCTGTGTACGTTTAAGGGGCATTTGTTTAAATATAATTAATGTCTATCATTATGTTATTTGCTTTGGAGATTAGAAAGCGTGATGTCATTTAGAGATACGATACATAAAGTACATCACAATCATGGTATTGATTTTATAATCATATCTGGTACAGTCAATAAAAGTTGTCGACTTTGCATGTTTGTCTGTGTTTCAACTATATTTCGTAGTGTAAAAGACTTTTACTTTGAAATTTAAAAGCATGCTGATATCAAACGTCTAATGGCGCGGTTCAATAAGAACTATTTTCAACGCCATCTATCCGTTCATTCTACCTACTACATTGTTAGCAGTACACGCCTTAAATGTTTGATATTTTTTAATGTTTAAATCAAAATTATTTTTATCGCCATCTTCCGTTTTGGTTCTTAAACTATACCCAATATCTCATCATAATCCAGTTTTTTAAACAAATTAAAAAAAGGTTCGCAATTTGTTCGTATACTTTTTTTTGTATTTATTACCTCAGAGCTTCATTCTTTATGAACTGATTTGAAAGTTTTTATATTTATTGGAGCAGAAATACGTTAAAGGGGGTCTCATTTTAATTTCATTAACATTGAACCTTGGTTTTAAAAGATACACCAGGGAGCTCTTCAAAATTAAATAAATGTATAGTGACTATGATTGGTAGGATTATGACAATCTAAATCTAGGTAGGTACCAACTATCCTTAAGAAAATTTTTATTGAACTTTTTAGTCAGTTTTTAATCTATATTCAAATTTTATATTTTACATCTATGCTAATAATATTATAAAGCTGGAGGGTTTGTTTGTCTGGTTGAACGCGCTAATATCAGGAACTACTGGTCCGATTTGAAAAATTATTTCAGTGTTAGATAGCTCATATATCGCGGAATATCATCACGCTAAGACCAATAGGAGTGGAGCACTAATGAAGAATGTTTCAAAATCGGGGCCTTTTTCCTTTTGAGAGCTTCCGCTGCGTCTTCGCCCAAAATAACTATTCCACGCGTGCGAAGTCGCGAACAGAAGCTAGTCGTACATATAGAATGAAGAACAAATAAAGATTACGGCCATATCTAGTTTTATGTTCAACGGAGTAAATAAAATGTAAATTCATTCTTAGAAAATGACGCTAGCCATGTGAGCCGCTTATAAATATTTAAATAAGTAAGAATTGCATCGCATGTATTTATATGTTCTTTTACAGGCCGAGTTGGATCATTCAATTCTACTCAGTTTTATACAGCTTCGGGCCGACTACAAGAGTCACAAGCTCTCCACTTTCCTGAAAGGACTGTCGTAATTTTTTTAGATTATTTGTTTTTATCTATACATATTATAGTAAGTGTAAGTATGTACGTATCAGAGCAATTTATGTATTTTCTTTTGTTATTAAAACATCATATATTATACAATATATTTATAAATAAAAGTTATATAAGAATATTAGTTTTTATTGGTGATTAAGGCAAGCTATTTCAAGATACTGAAGTTATGATAGGTCAGTGGTAACGTTTTTTTAGCGGTATCGCTATCCACTATAGTCTGACCGCAACCGCTGTACCGCGCCGTAGGTATGCGCGGGGAGGTGGAGAGTGGAAAGGAAATAGTATGAACTCACATGAGATTCGTATGTATGCGTGTTCCAGTGGATCCGAGAATGGTTTAGATTCACAATTGGACCCGGTAGGTGTCGTTGCGGTTGAATTTTAGGTCTTTCTTTATTCTCAAGGCAGGACAACGTCCGCTCGTTTAATATAAAGTTTATAAAAAAACGATTTATAATCACGTGGGAAAAGTGGGACCAGCGGTTTGGTGCTTATGTTTTTTCCTTTATAAATTTATGCTAATGTTACAAAGCTAGAGGGTTTGTTTATTTGATTGAACACGCTAATCTATCGTAATATCGCTAATATCGTACTACTGGTCTGATTTGAAAAATTCTTTCAGTGTTAGATATCTAATTTATCGAGGAAGGCTGTAGCCTATATCACGGTAAGACAAATAGGAGCGGAGCATCAATGAAGAATGTTTCAAAATCGGTGTTTTTTGTCGTTTTAAGAGCTTCCGTTGCGTGTTAGCGTTAGCCCAAAGTAAATATTCTACGCGGACGATGTCGCTGGTACAGTTAGTACAATATAAATGTGAAAAAATGTTTTCGTATTTTATAGTCTTAACTATTGAGGAAGGGAATAAACAAACACCATGTTCATTAAGAGCTGAGCAACTGCTATCCAAAGTGTAGGTAATTAAGAACGCTAAGCGAGAGCAAGTGATAGTGCGGGTGAGCCGTGTGACGGGGTATCGAGGGCAGAGGGAAATGAACGTGAGTGAATATTATACACAGCTAGTGTATAATATAATTATGTTCCCTATATATTTATCTGTCTGTCTATTATCACGCTGTGTCCTTTCTAGGATATATACTATATTACTTATATACTATTGTTATAAAGATGTAAGGTTTGTAAATATAACCATAAAAATCTTCTGAACTATCCAAACTGCTATCTAATCCAACTCTAAAATATCTTTCACTTGTAAAGTAACTAGTAAATAAGTGACATAGGCGAGATTTCATTAAGTTTTAATTATTACTAAAAAACCCGCGATTAAAATAACTACTTCAATAAAGTCACCTGCGGTTGCTACTTAATACACAAATGTCTTATGTATCGCTTTTATTAAACCCGATATATTTAAATCCGAATCATAATAATCGCTTATGCAATATATAAATTCACGTCAACACCGTAACGTAAACAGAAGCGATGTGTGTTGATTTAGAAATGCGTGGAGTGGATATTGAAATATATCGCTTCCTATTACGCTGACGTGTGTAATCCACTTTTATATGTATTAGAGTAAGTAATTTCGGTGGTGATGAGACCGGCACGCCGCGCCGCGCCGCGCTCTGCTGATATCACGTTGTATAATGCTTGCATAGCGCGTTATCAACGATATCTATACGACATGGCTCCACTACGTCCATTCATAAGTTCGCCCCACCATTCGACGGCAAGTATATTTGAATGAACGCGACTGTGTGCGTGAGACGCGGGCGCACCTACGCCTGTGTATCGCAATCGACACAGTGACGATCCAGCCGGCTTGCGGCTCGTACTGTGTCTCCCGTTGCACGGTACCGTCGCGATACACCTCCTATAACAGTGATATGCCCGCAAGTTCAGTGTATAAACTTTGATAACGTTATTGCCGAGTGTCGTACAGATATCGCTAATCTGGATAATATCGTAAAAATCGAGAGGTAAGCCGGTCCGACGTATATGTTTATTTTCATTCAAGTCCGACGCCTACGCGCCGGGCTGTGTCGCGATTTGTTAGCGACGAATTTACATGTTAAAAGTTCATTCATTGGACGTTACGGTTTATTTGTGTTATTATCGGGCGTGCGATGTGAATGGGTGATTAGGACGCGTTGTTATAATTAATCCGAGATACGCAGTTGATTCATGCCGAAGCGTGAGGTGTTCGCTTGGTAATAGTTTTTTGAGAATTCTTCGTATCGTGGTGCGATTGGTTTGTCGGACGATCGCGTTATCTAGGTGAGACGGGGCCGCGTCCGCTCCATTTCAAGTGGTGTTTTTATCCCGGCGCTACCTGAGTCGAGACGAGCGGACTCGGTTTGCCGCGAGCTAACTCTGCTAATGGCAATGCGGGCTATTACGTACAGTGTAGGTGATGCCCAACCGCACCTTCGGACGCTTCGCAATCAAAGCTTTTGTCTATTCTCAGCGGTGTTGAGTACGCATTATTTTTAAACGCCTTATGTAGACACCATAATCGTTTGAATACGTATACATATCTATACATTTCGCTATATATGAAATAATAATTAATATCTGACGAAAAGATAAGGAGCTATAAATCAAAAAGTTACGATCGTGTTTACTTTTGTGCAGCGGTGGAATTCGTTCCTTGCACTCAATTTTCAGTATCAGTCTGTATATGAATAGTCTGATTAATAGCCATATAAAATGAAAAGTAAAACAACGATGACGTAATAAGAAAATTGGGATCACGTGTTTATTAACTCATAAGTACTGACTAATGTCATAATATGAAGGAACTGTGATAAAGATCTCTGTAATTTTTATTATCATTATAATTGTTTGCAAGGAAATATGTTTTAGGCAAAATTAAATGTGATATTGGATATATAAATTAAAGCAAAATTGTTGAGTTTTGCATATCTTATCAAAATTATTAGTAATCGATAAACTGTACAACTTGATCAGATTAATATATTTCCTAATAAAGAAATTCAAAATTCCAACTAATAGGTACAATCGATTCATATCTTTAAATATCCGCCAAGTCGGGTATAAGGTTTTACATCATACCACTACCGGAACTAGAATACTATAATCTATAGTCTACTAGCGGGCGCGGCAGACGCTGTCCCGCCCTGATTATGAAAAAATCTTAGACAAATTATATACTAAAACGTTTCTCATCAATCACTCTATCCACAGGTGAAAACCGCATGAAAATCCGTTCGGTAGTTTTTGAGTTTATTGCGAACAGACAGACAGACAGACGCGGTAGGGCACTTTGTTTTATACTATGTAATGATAGTAATATTATAAAGAGGTAAAGTTTGTGAATTTTTGATGTTGTAGGGAGTAATCTCAGTAACTACTAATCCGATTTGAAAAATTATTTCAGTGTCATATAGCTCATTTATCGAGGATGGTTATAGGCTATATATCATCACGCTAAGACCAATAAGAGCGGAGCACAAATGAAGAATATTTCAAAAAATGTTTTTCCTCTTGAGAGCTTCCATTGCGTCTTAGCGTTAGCCCAGAGTAACTAATTCACGTGGATGAAACCGCGGGCAGAGGCTAGTACTAAGTATTCATACTCATCTTCAGGTAATAACTTAGTAATGTCACTTAACAATGTTAATAATAACCCTATCAAACCGGAAATATAATAACTTTAAACGCCTACATAATCGTATACCAGCCAAAAAACAATACATTCACAAAAAGATACTAGAGTAAATTTTTGTTATCTCATTTTCAAGAGATATCTATACCAATATTGTCAATAACTTATACTTATTTCTAGGTAAAATCCCGAAAGAATATACATCATGCAATACATTATAATCTTAATAATATGCATTACTAATGATTCTCTCTATTTTAAGATAAAAATCGTGAGCATTCTGCAAGATTATAACCAGTACATAAGCGACCTTTAAAATAAGGCCCACATCCCCTTCCCTCTCTTCTCCACTCCCCTGCCCTATCCCCCCATCCTCCCAAACACAGGCTGGTAACGCACTTGCGACTCCACTGGTGTTGCCAGTGTCTGTGGACGGCGGTGATCACTTAACATCAGGTGACCCGCCTGTTCGTTTGCCTTCTATGATATAAAAAAATAAAAATCTTTTGAAACTAAAATCGATTGGGTGCATTGATTTATATAACAACCCAAGATGCACACTCAACGTCTCAAAACCCTCCGCATAAAATATGCACATAATTGAAAACTATGCACTTTTTTCAAATAATCTCGCGTCGCTTACGTCCTTGTAAAAACTACTATCATTCAGCAAAGGTTCAATTTGCAAAATGATAAATTTACCGCATAACTATAACCACGTATGTATATTGGGGAGTTTTTGCGGACGGTTTTGAGCGTTACATTTATTCGAGACTGTGCGTATTGGGTTTATGTATATCAATGATTGGGAGTATTCAAAATTATAACCGATATATTACCAACTTTTTAAAATAACAACCATTGACAATGTACGAGACTATAAGTAACACACGACCGAATTTTTAAAATAAAAAATCATTGACAGTCTGCAAGATTCTAACCAATACAGAGCTCACTTTTTTTAAATAAAACATCATTGGCAGTCTGCAAGATTCTAACCAATACCGAGCTCACTTTTTTTAAATAAAAAATCATCGGCAGTCTGCAAGATTCTAACCAATACAGATCTCACTTTTTTTAAATAAAAAATCATTGGCAGTCTGCAAGATTCTAACCAATACAGAGCTCACTTTTTTAAAATAAAAAATCATTGGCAGTCTGCAAGATTCTAACCAATACAGATCTCACTTTTTTTAAATAAAAAATCATTGGCAGTCTGCAAGATTCTAACCAATACAGAGCTCACTTTTTTAAAATAAAAAATCATTGGCAGTCTGCAAGATTCTAACCAATACAGAGCTCACTTTTTTTAAATAAAAAATCATTGGCAGTCTGCAAGATAATAAGCAATACAGATCTCACTTTTTTTAAATAAAAAATCATTGGCAGTCTGCAAGATTGTAACCAATACAGAGCTCACTTTTTTTAAATAAAATATCATTGGCAGTCTGCAAGATTCTAACCAATACAGAGCTCACTTTTTTTAAATAAAAAATCATGGCAGTCTGCAAGATAATAAGCAATACACGACAGACATTTTAAAATAAAAAAAACTGTTGATAATTTGCAAGATTATAATAAATATTCAATCGACTTTTTCTACATAAAAATTAACTGTAATGAATTATATCTACATTCGAGAATAAAACACACCTGGATGGTACCTAAGTAAAATACAGTCGAATAAATTCAGCGATCGTCGAGACATAAGCATTTATAAAGTACCCTCATCTTTTCGACCTGTTCACGTACTATACGTATAAGTACTATAAGACCTGGTGGGCAAGAGTCCCACCAAATCCTCCAAAACTAGATTAAATCCACCAATAACCAAAGACGTTGAAAATTTATGTGAGAAAAATTCAAAAATCAACTACAAACTTCAAATATATATACTACTAGCCTCTGCCCGCGACTTCGTCCGCGTGGAATAGTTACTTTGGGTTAACGCTAACACGCAGCGGAAGCTCTCAAGTGGAAAAAACCCGATTTTGAAACATTATTCATTGGTGCTCCGCTCCTATTGGTTTTAGCGTGATTATATATAACCTTCCTATAACCTTCCTCGATAAATGAGCTATATAACGCTGAAAGAATTTTTCAAATCGGACTAGTAGTTCCTAAGATTACCCCCTACAACGTCACAAATTCACAAATTTTACTCTTTATAATATTAGTATAGATAACTACCTAGATGACCCTATAACACACAAAAAAATAGGTCAAATCGAATATGAAAAAAAATTACGATCACACACACATATGTCTGTTATTGACATATTTTGATTTCGCATATGTTGCAAAGTTTCTTTGAAAAAAAGAAACTTAAAGTAGGAAATTCTCAAAACTAGTTTTCATCCAATATCTATTTACGATAGATGACGAGCGTAGTAGGTATAATGTTAAAACCAACTTTGTAATTATTAGCATAAGTTTTCATTTTCTTTCACATGTTTACTTTATGGAAACCGTTGGGTCACTTTTTCTTTCAATTCAAATGCAATCTATATATTAATATTTTAGTCGAATGTCTTGTCAGTTTTTGCCAATGGTGCATTTTATCTACTGATTGTTGCTTGAGTTCCAAGGAGTACTTTCTTAAGGTAAATTGAGTTTTTTATAAACTCGAGTCTACAGGAAATTAATAGTCCGTGTACTACATTGAATACAAACGGGAAGAAAACGATGAGATAATGTACATTTACATAAATGTTGCACAACAGAGATTTATCTAATAAAATATGTAAGACCACGCATTGAATTTTCAACGCTGTCTATAGCGAGCGGTTTACTTTATGGTTGCATCGTCATAAATCACCGCAATGGTTATTGGTGAAATAACACATGATGCCACCGGCCGCGGCCGTCAAGGTTACTACTGTTTATTTTAATGCGTTTTGTTCGTTGAAACAAATTTTTCCTAGGTTTATTTGAATTAATGTTTTTGTATGTATTCAAAAGAGGTTGCTATCTAAAATGTAAATATATTCCTATACACTATCTTCATTATCATCCTAACCTTATTAGATCAAAGTGTCACGATTAGAACCACATTCAAGAATTCAAGAGTACCTTTTTTTATATATATCATAGGAGTGAAGGGTACAGGTGGATCACCTGATATTAAGTGATCACTACCGTCCATAGACACTTGTTACACAAGGGAAGTCGCAACTGCGTTGTCAGCCTGTGTCGAGGGGAAAAAGGGGGACGGAGGGAGGTGAGTTTCCGGCGGTCTCACTGACCGATCGAAACGCAACAATGCAAGCACTGTTACTTCACGTCGGTTTTCTGTGAGAGGGTGGTACTACCCCGAGCGAGCCGACCCATTCATGCTGAAACCAGTAATAGCTTCAAAGGGTACCTTGCTATTGTACCAGTTGCCAGCACACTGGCACATGATACGTTACCACTAAGTCCTCAGAATCTATTGGAACTAGACTGTATACATGTCTGATACTTCAAAACATACGAAAAGATAAATTATGCATTATACCAAGTGGTAGTGATATTCGTGATAAATTATTTATAAAATATTTATTAGAGTGTACCTACTACATTATAATTCAGTATTGCCTGTATGCTTTAAAATACTATGGAAATCATGTTTGCAAATATTTACAGTTAGTTACATAATAGTTACAGTTTACATAACTGTATTTAGTAAATGTTTAGATAAATATTGCTATTTTATTCTTCTGACCCAAGAAGGCGATAAAGCGAAGAAGTTGTTCGGCTTATATAGAAATATACTGCTTGATTCAAACTAGAATTACCCTAAGGTGTCTGTAATTACGTGGTTCTATATTGGTAGCGATGATATCACATGCGTGAATAAGGAAAAAAGAACAATTTCGTCCACGAATTAAAAAAAGAAAGTATCAATATAATCGCAATAGCAAAAAATCGATCATACAATGTTTTTTTGTTTTTGGGATTACAGTTAAAAATGTTATAAATCTCGATTAGTCTCATCTATTTTCAACCGACTTGAAAAAAGTGATTCTCAAATCGGCTATATTTTGGCAGTAACAACTCACCAACACCTATCACGCCATCGTGGTCAGGCAGTCAACGTCGCTCCCGCATATCTACCCCGGACTCTCTCGGCAGCATCTCAAGCCTAGGTTCGATCCCCCGCACGGGAGCTCTAAAGCTTGCAGCTAGCGCGATACAGAGACACTGCATTTACTAGTTTTCTGCACACACCACACTTCACTTCACACACACACGTGCACTCACGCGGTACAGACATTGATTCTGTAAGAGACCCTTTTTACTTTTGGATTAGTTAGTGTTACCTAAAATTGTCTGACTCTATATATATGTACGCTTTAGTGCGACACATATGAAGGTATACATATCTGTCTCAATAAAGTATGCATGTATGGTTAACTTAGCTCAGATGGTTAGTTTTAGTTCGATTCACATTGTATCCAAGGCAACAGCCCAAGTTTCGACAACTCTGGCACCTTTGAGCACGTTGTCTTTCAGCTGGTGTATTTAAAAAAATGTTTAAACCGATTTAAGAAAAACAAATATTGGAAAGAGGATATTTTCAAAGTCTCATTTTCCATAGCATTGGATCTTGGAGTTTGAAGAAACATCAGGGAACTTCTCAAAATCAAATAGAAAATATATGTGATTGGGAAATTGGTTGGTTTATGACAATCAAGACTGTGCCTACCTGCCTATAGTCAAAAACGGTCTGGTGCATTTTATAGAGTAGATTTTTTTGAAGCCGTTTTTATTTTTTTTTAATTGTCTCGATAAAGCTAAATATAAAAAATCTCGATAAAGATATGAATAAGGTATCAATCTTTGTCCGTTAACTCGTAAGTAAACAATAACAAAATATAATTTATCAAATGAGCTCGTTTTAACGGCCGTTACATTAATTACGTTGATTTGGTCTTAATTTTACTTCGAGCATCAAAAATAATCTTCACATGAAGCTACGTATAAATAAGATACATAGTTATCTCATAATGATACAATAACGTTTGTTATGGAAAACGTACATTGCAGTGCGCTATTATCATTTTATCAGGCACCTACCTGAGTGTTATCTTGTTAAACGAAGGTCATAGGCGTCCCTGGCTGCCTGTTTAATTCCAATTTTCAATATCGACTTAGCTATTTGTAAAGTTAATAATGAAACCGCTAAGGTATATTTTGGATAATAGAAAATATATTGTTTCTTTATAATAATTCATAAAACAGAAAATAAATGTTAAATCATCTAGAATTGTCACAATTTTCATAGTGGTAGTGCTTCTCTAAGTCCCCCTGACTGGCTAACACTTTCAAGTTGAACTGCACTTAAAAACTAGCCCCTTCTTGGTTCTCATTCTTTGTCCTATTACACAAATGCAACTAAGCTTTTCTTTAAAGTTGTATATGATATTCAAATATTATAATTTCTATTACTTATTGTTACAGTTATAAAAACAACATTAAAAAAATATTTTATGTATGCCCTAACAAACCACAATGAATGTCAAAGCACTGCCATCAGAACACCCAAGTTATCGAGAAAAGACAGCAAGTAGCTCCATATGACATATTAATTATATCTCTGCTTCGAGTATTTGACCACAATATACAAATTATAACGTACTGAAAAAAGAGGGAAGAAAATATTTACTATCGCATAGAAAATCTACAAAAAACATAAAAACAGATCTGCGATAAAGTCGCCAGATGTCAAAGTATCAGATGTAAAGGCTCACTAAAAATAGGAATGCGACTGATTCTCATTCCTTACTACCAATTGCAACTAGTCGGTAGTACAGGTAGTGTCTTCGACTTGAAAGTCGGCTAGAAAATGCATACCACACTATGGTCTAACCATGAACTTTTTCATCAATTTATATGTTTAATTCCGACTCATTGTGGAATTAAAATTTGTCCCTCAACTCAAAATCCAAGTACTTACAGCCGCTAAGCAGTTTTCGCTTCAAGATCTATGCGCTTGATTCTCTTGATTTTGATTTATAATATTTCATATGTTTCAAGGCACAGTTCATAGTTTCTGTTATAAACATCCTTCTATGATTATCGTTTAGGTATCTTTGATATTTATATTTCATACAGAATATAAAATTTTAGTACTCATTTACAACAGAGGTAAAATATCGTTCGATCAACACTGTAATTTATATCCTTACGTATATTCCTTCGCCTGCAAGCGCTCATTTTATCGAAACAGTAAACAAAAAAACTGTCGATCAACATCTGACGAGCAGTCACAGCTGAAGTTCGGTGCACTATCGGACGTCAGAGGGGTGTAAGGAAGCGGAGGGGTGACATCTGCACTAGCGCAGGTCTTTAGGGTTGACATATATTATAAGAATAAAAATTACAACCCTATTTCATAAATACAAACATTTAAAAAAATATATAATGTTTTAGTTAATATACATTCCTATTTAATAACGATATATGAATATAAACAAGTTACGTAGTTTAAATTATAAAAGCTTAAATAAAGTCTTCAATTGCAAATATATTGCAGTTTTTTATATTTACAATATAATAAAAACACACATTTTAAATAATAGCAAATGGGTTGTTCCTTGTTTAACAGCTCTTTACTAACTCTATAACAAATAACAATATATCTCAATGTACGTTAAAAACAATCATATATGTGATCACAATTATTATGTAGCACTTATAAATATTAGTTTTTTGATTCGTAAGATTACTAACATGTCAGAAGTAATACTTGCATGTAACATTTAATGATAAACAACTGCAATAAAATAATGCGTATCGTGAAGTGAAGATTTAAGATACATCATAAATAAAGGCATTCATTTGCATTGCACCAATAGTAAGGTAAATGAATTCTGTATGTACTGTGATGATAAAAATATTATTTTTAATTATTTTATTTGTAGTACGTAAATGGTATATCATTCATAACAATAAACAGGACAGTTTAAGCTCTGCAGACAAGATAATCATTGTTTATGATTTATAGATAAATAAATATTTGTCTTTGAGATAAAATATGCAATTATCATTTATTATTTACATACTAATAACAAAATTAGATAATAATAAGAATAAATTACTTTTTACAAATATAACTACTATAAACAATAATATTTTTACATATTATAAAACAAAGCCATCCGCCATGTCTGTCTGTCTGTCCGCGATAACCTCAAAAACCACTGAGCGGATTTCCATGAGGTTTAATAATTAATGGATAGAGTGATTCACGAGAAAGTTTTAGGTATATAGTTTGTCAAGGGTATTTTATAAACGCTTTTTTTTTTAAAACGCTGCCTAATCCCACTGAGCTATAGACAAGACAATTGAGAAAATAAACGACGCAGACGAAGGCGCGGAAATCAGTCAGTATATTATATAAAAAAAAATATAATTAATACGGCAGAAGGATTTTTAAATCGTGTTTCTACCTCTATGTTTATATAGAATAACGAACCATTAAGCAAATACGGTAAACACAAATAAAACTAAATTGCACATAAGGGGAATATTTAGAACCATTGTAACAAGTAAGGAGCCATTGCAACGATAGAATACTGCATAGCGCTGAGGTGTTGCTATAAATTAAATTTACACGGTTGTAGCAACCCTTAATTTTGCATGTGTGTGTGAGGTTCATTAGGTCTCGTTTATTTATGTGTGGGTACAGTACACCTTGCACGCAACGGTATCCAGTCCCGAGCAGGTAGAAACGTTCGCCGTCTACTGACATTATTCGGGACAAATCTCACTTTTACGACGGCGAATATGGGTTCCTACAAAAACGAACGAACTGGGTTAGGTAAAATATTATATCATTTTGCGAAATTATATCTATAATCGACATCGGTATGTATGTTTGTACATGTTGTTGCAATTAGACGATAAGATAAATAATCGTAATGATTTATTAAGTAGATGTAGTGATTCACGAAATACATAATTGTAGCATAGGTAATAAATAGATAGCAGTTTGTTTTCTATTTAACAAACATCACAAAGTCTGCAAAGACCATAGTAAAAAAAAATCAAGATAAAAAAATACTTTATTCAATTTAGGCCCTAAGAAGGCACTTATGAATGTCAAACTATCACCTGCATAGTAAGCTATTTTACACAATGATATTATAACTAAAAATCTGTATATACGTCATAAGCGCTTCGACAACGCCTTGTTAAATCTTGGCTAGCTAGATTATTTTGACGGCTGCCTCGTCAATCCGCCCGTATCTAATCAACATATAACTATTTCTTTTTCACCACCGACATTGAGAATATGCCATCTTACTTCCACATTTTCTCTAAGACAGTGTGGCGTTACAATATTACTTTACGTATATGCGTTATCGTGCCATTTGTTTTGTTAAAATATCATGTAGGCAACGTGTCTACAGCTTTTTAATTATACTGTCATTGATTTTACGTGAAATTTGACACAGTATTGCGTTATCAAACAAAATAAAAAACTTATACTTCTTTATAGTAAAACAAATCTTCGCTAAGAAATAACAAGAAAAAAAAAAACATACGTACGACCAAAATCGTGCATCCCCAAGGTTATCCCGTAAAAGCTGTAAACTACAAATGCAGGTGTCGATTTTTACCTGTTATTTTGTAGTAAATATAGAAAGCAAGTGCGACAACAAGCAAGCGACACAACGTAAGTGTATCGACTACATTTGGATTTAAAGACGAGTTAGAAACAATTGAGAGACGCGAGAGGAGTCGACGATCAACACTATATAAATACTTTAAAAATGAAATATTTGAGTTTTTTGGCGGGATTTTGATCTGTCATGTAGTGGATTTTATATTTTATTCATAATCTTGTGTTACTTCACTCTATATTGTGTAAAATTGGTGGTGTTTTATGTAATATAGTTTGTTTATTGTGCATAAGTGAAGTGAATGGAAAATAATACCACGGACCATGAATTCTGAGATGCCATAAAAACTCCATGGAAGTTCTAACAAGATGGCCACCATCTTGTTAGTTCATTGAAATTATATCAAGAAACTTGTAATATCGATACTCACTTGACAATGGCAGTAATAGTCTACTAGAAGACTAGTTGCCAAAAATGGAATGGAAGAAGAACTTGTAATACAATAACTACTCGACAATGGCAGTAATAATCTAAAAGATTGGTTGCCAAAAATAAAGTTAAAAGAAAAAAAAAATGTGTGCGTGTACTAGTGTACACACGTAAGAAGTGAAACTTGTTTAAGGCCTTATTTTTCGCAAAATGATCTATATGCAACTTTCCAGAAATTGGTTAAAAAAAAAAAAAAAAACAAAAAAAAAAAAAAAAAAAAAAAAAAAAAAAAAAAAAAAAAAAAAAAACAAAAACAAAAAAAAACCCTTTCTTTCTTTATGGCAAACAATTTCATTAATATATTAAAAAATAAAGTTAAATTAGATAAAGTTTAAACAAAAGGATTTTATTAACATAGACATGAATACAAAAAAGATGGCGCGTAACGGAAAAATGTGACGGTAAATTTTTTCCAACGCCGATAAAGAAGTTTCACTTCAAAAAGTTAAATGTTTTGATAGCCTATAGATACATTTTAGGACCTTTGAAGCTCCTATCAAGTAATAAAAACTATAAAAACTGGATAATACGAATAATCAACATACCTAATATACTAAATAAAATATAAAATACTGAATAAAATCCGATATGTAAATATATTTTAGAGTTGTCGCTATTGTTATATGAATATAATATTAGATGCTCGTCAGGCATGCCAATCGCACATCGTTCCATACAAAGCTGGCACAGTAACAATTCAGTCCAATAACTAAATATAGCACAAAATAAAACAACTGTCTCTTGCCCTTCATTCACAACCCTTATTATATCACTTTTAAACTCAAACGTTATGGATTTAGTGTCCATTTTCATTTGCATCATGTGGGCAGTGTAATTGGTTGACGCGATAGTCTGCGCGGGCGCGTACCAGAATTTTTAATTATGCATTAATTAGTAACGATCAACACAAACTTGCCTAACCCTGATTACTCATTTATATTGTTTCGAAAAAAAAAAAACAAAATAAAATAAATTAGGAAATTAGAACCGTTTTGAGTATTTTGAAATCGAAATATGCAAAAAAATAACTAATATTAATGAATGACATGAACAGACACTGCGTAGGTACATCGAAGAGTTACCAAGATTCGAGTAAAAGTTGATATATATTAAAAAAACCTTTTAAATATGGCATTATTACAGTTCATATAAATTACTAGGAAACGATGTAATATTTTAATGAATGTAGAGCCTAGCGCCATCTAGTGGTCAATTATAGTACAATAAATATTTATTATTATTAATTTAACAAACACTTAGAAGTGCCAATTTCATGATGAATTCAAATGGTTTCAATTTTTTAAGAAAATTGTATACAAATCTTTCTAATAGGCTTCAACAAAGAAATAGTTAATTGACTCATATTCATAAGAGCTCACAAGTTATTTAAAACGCTTTGCTTTATCTCTACCGGCTATTTATGTAAATCCATAACATAATACATTGTAGCAAACTATCAGTAGACACATAACTAATTATTGTACTGAAAATGCATCGTGCGCACACCCATATTTTGAGGTCGTCGACTCACTGATAAATTTTATTAAATATATATATGTAAGGCTGCGCGATGCGACAACGTACCCAACTCATCGTATCAGATCAACCCACGTCCTTTGACTAGACATGACATTTTTAACCATTATTGTATATGCATATTATAGATAAAATTTATATAGATACACTATTTATAGCCGCGGCTTCGCACAATATTGCTATTACTCATTTATATTATCTACTAGCCTCTGCTCGCGACTTCGTCCGCGTGGTATAGTTACTTTGGGCTATCGCTAACATGCAGCGGAAGCTCTCAAGAGGAAAAATCCCCAATTTTGAAACTTTCTTCAGTAGTGCTCCATTCTTATTGGTATTACCGTATGATATAAAGCACATAACTTTCCTCAATAACTAAGCTATAGCTTAGTTATATATAACACTGAAATAATTTTTCAAATCGGACCAGTATTTCCTGAGATTACTCCCTACAACGTCACAAACTCACAAACTTTACCTCTTTATAATATTACTAACCTCTGCCCGCGACTTCGTCCGCGTTAACTTTGGGTTAACACTAATACGCAGTGGAAGCCCTCAAGTAGAAAAAATACCCCGATTTTGAAACATTCTTAATTAGTGTTCCGCTCCTATAAGTACTAGCGTGATGATATATAACCTATAACCTTCCCCGATAAATGAACTATATAACACTGAAAGAGTTTTTCAAATCGGACCAGTATTTCCTGAGATTACCCCTACAACGTCACAAACTTTACCTCTTTATAATATTAGTATAGATTATATTCTATTATCCTACGAGTCATCTAACGCAAAAGACAACAAACAAATGCTATCGGCGATTCACTTTCAAGAAATTTAAAGTAATAATTTTACAATGAAAGGTATATAATGATATATATATACTTACAAATAAATAAAGTAATACCTAGGTAAGTAACTGATATATTAAACTGATACCTGCGAATTTGTCTGCGTGATTCATTAACTTAATCATATATTTTATATACAGAGGAAAAACATCATCACTACACCGTTTGCCCCATTTCTTCACGACAAAAAAAAACACACATTGCGGAACGCTTATAACATCGCAGTGTCTTAAAACTATAATAACTCTATGTTAAATGAAGTTATCGTAATATGTATAATTTTTAGATAAGGACAAATAAAGTAAAACTAAAAAAAATCTGTCCAGAATCCTGTCCCTGAGTGATTCGCACACGATAATAGACTTATATCACTTGATTTATACAGATATTTAACATGCCAATTATAAACAATAGATAGAACGTAAAGAAATTACCCTTTCACTTTTAATAATTTTGCTTATACCTAACAATTACATGCAATTGAATTAACAAATTCATTTCGTGTTCGTTATATTGTAGAAATAATTCGAAAATACAAAAATAAAAGTAATTAATTAATTTAAAGAGCGAATTACACTAGATTATTATCGATAATCGAAACGACAATCGGTATGATGCAATACGGTTATCACCAAATTAACTTGCTACCGAGAAAATCTATACTGATATACAAAGCTGAAGAGTTTCTTTGTGTGGTTGCACGCGCTAATCGCAGGAACTACAGGTCTGATTTGAAAAAATCTTTCGGTGTTAGATAACTCATCTATCGAGGAAGGCTATAGGCTATATATCATCATGCTAAGACCAATAGCAGCGGAGCGCCAATGAAGAATGTTTCAGAATCGAGCTATTTTTTTCCTTTTAGCTGCGTGTGAGCGTTAGTATTATATATTATACTAGCTGACACCCGCGGCTCCGCACGCGTTTTTTTAAATGTATTAAATAACTATGGTGTCATAGTTACAAATGTTTTTGAAAAAGCATTTCTGTAATGTACAGACCTACTTACAATCTTACATTACGCCATCTACTGTAACATGTAACGTGTACATTAGATATGTGAATACGAATAGTATATCGAATGGGATGGGATTTATCATCAGCAACATACCTGGAACTTTTACCTACTATGTACCACCCCCAGTGCTCATTAACACTATATAAGAAAGTAATGAAAATTTTAAACCATACAATATCGAACAATATGTGTTAAATTGTTTATTATATAGACAAAACATGCCCATATTGTCGATATAATTGTATTATTCTTATACGTTGCTATAACCACTGAGTTATGTAGATGCAAACGCGGTAAATAAAACAAAATGGCCGCCAAATTGACCAAAATGATAATATAATCCAATCCATATAGTCCAGTACAGCGCATGTCTCACGCGCTTGTTTACAGTAAACAAACTATTTTTATTAAATTCACAGGAACGAATGCACAGGTAACAGTTCATCACTTCATAGTGTAAAACAAAGTCCTCTGGTCTGTTTGTTTGTCTGTTCGCGATAAAGTCAAAAACTACAGATCGGATTTTCATGTCGTTTTCACCAGTAGATAGAATGATTCATGAGGAAGGTTTAAGTATAATTTTTCAAGGTTTTTTTTTTATTATCGGGGCGGGACAACGTCTTCCGAGCTCGATAGTTATCTGCTCGTAAAAGTCCCGTGAAAGTCGGTCCAACCGATTAGGAGATAGTAGTATATTGCGGACGAAGTCATCAGTAACAAAGTAAAATAGTCTAAGTTACTTCTTATAAGGTGAGTTATCTGCCAATGAAAGCCCCGTGAAAATCAGTTCAAGCATTACGGATATTGCACTGCGGCCGAAGGCGAATAAAAAAACCTAAATTACTTTTTATGAGGTCTGCTATCTACCAGTGAACACCCCGTAAAAACGGTCCAACCATTTTGGAAATAGCAATGCGGAAGAAGCCGCGGACAAATAAAGTACAATATGTCAACCGCTATAATTTCTGCTATCTGCCAGTAAAAATCCCGTTAAAATAGGTCCAGCCGTTTTAGAGATTACCCGGAACAAACAAACAAACAGACAAAATATAATAATATAAAAAAAAATTTTTTGGTCATTTGTAGCCATATACATTCATCAAAAAGTTGTTATTTTAATTGTACATACGCAAACTTTATTTTTATAATACGTAATAGATTTTTAAACATTTTTAAAATTTATTTTGTATTTCTATTCAAAATGTTTATTCTACGTTTGTTTTATTTCCAATTTTTCATTTGTAATCTATTACGTATCATTACATAGTATAAAACAAAGTCCCCTACCGCGTCTGTCTGTCTGTTTGTTCGCGATAAACTCAAAAACTACTAAACGGATCTTCATGCGGTTTTCACCAGTAGATAAAGTAATTCATGAGGAACGTTTTGGTATATAATTTGTCAAGGATTTTTTTATAATCAGGGCGGGACAACTTCTTACGTGCTAGTTATAAAAATAAAGTGAGTGTATGTAAAATTAAAATAACAACTTTTTGGTTAATGGATATGGCTACAAATAACAAAAAAAAAATTTCTAAAAATCTTGTCGATATTGTATATTATTATATTTTGTCTGTCTGTTTGTTTATTTGTTCCGGGTTATGCCCAGAATGACTGGACCTATTTTAACGGGATTTTTACTGGATCCCAAATGATAGCGGATGACATATTCTGTTTTATTTGTTGAACTGTTATCCGTGCATTCGTCCGTGTGAAATTTACCATACATAACTCAGTGATTATAGCAACGCATAAGAATAACACAATTATATCGACAATATGGGCATATTATATTTATATAATAAAAGGTTTAACACATATTGTTCGCTAATGTATAGCTTAAAATTTTAATTACTTTCTTATATAGTCTAAATGAGCACTGAGGTTTATTTTAGGTTACAATTCCAGGTTTGTTACTGATGATAACTCCACCCCCTTTTGTACACTGTTATTATTCACATACTTAATATACACCTAACATGTTACAGTAGATGGCGTGCCTGTCGTACATACAAATGTTTTTGAAAAAGCATTTCTGTTATGTATTCACCTAGGTACTCATAATTTTACATTTCTTTAATACATTTTAAAAAACCGCCTGCGGAGCCGCGGGTAACAGCTAGTAATATAATAAAAAGAATAGAAATAGTATATATATGTGAATTTCGAGAAATTAGTTTGGATGTACAAAACCTGTCAAACATGCCGCTTTACTATTTCAATATAATTGTGGTGTTTACTCGACATTACCAACAATAACAATATATTTGAGTACTGACTTACTGTATTATAATCTTTTGAAAATGTATAGAATAATTGTAATCATTTTAGTGCGTATCTAAACAAATAACTATATAACACTTTATACTTGAGACTAAATGATTGTGTTTACACAGCGGCATTCCTTTCTACGCGCCGTATTGCGTTACAACTTACAAGTGGGTGTCGTATCACAAATTAGCTCGAATCAAGGTTTTCGATTGAAAAAAAAACACCGAACAATCATATTGATGTATCTGACCTAATAAAATAAGAAAGTACAAATAGTAATACTTATTTAACGCCTAAATAACTGTCTAACCACAGTTTACACTTTTCAAATGATCGTTTATATTCATTTTGTTGACATGTAAAGCTAATATCTATCTTCAAATTACACCTTGTAAAAAAGTAGAACACTTACAATCTTTAATTTCTTCCGCAATTAAACTACACAACTTTGCATTGCGTACCGTTATATCAGAATATATTTATAATCCCGGTCTACATTATCTGGTTTTCCTCAGCCTTTTCGCTGCGTTTAATATAAACTTCCGCAAATATTTTCCTTCTTATACTAAAATTTGACAATAATTTTATATCGACGTGAATATAGACAATGTGCCTTTCACAAGATACAAAATTAACGTATTAAAATCTGAACAGATCATAAACAATGTGCTGCTGAAACATTAAATACAAGTTTCTAGAAAAGTGTTATAAAACGCTATAATTTTTATATATAAAACTCAACTACTTCTATGAAGTGTAAAACAGTTTCTATGGAATACAACATTCACATATCATGTGTCTATAATTTATAACATAACGTTATTTAATAAAACAAAAACGTATAACGTTAGATTCAGCAATGCACAGGGAATCCAGTTTCACACGTTAGTCACAGTTATGAATGGCTGAAAGGGGAACAGCGGAGTGCGAGCGAGCCACGGTGCTAAATATAGAGTCCAAGCAACAGGTGGTCTTTACTCTTCACCCTTCCACCCACGCAGACCGACATCAAGAATTAACTTATATACATGCATCACCCGTAGATTGTTCGCAATTTCACGAATTATCAAACATTTATCGAAATTAATGCTGGTAACATTGCTTTGGAAAACTCCATTGTCGTTTATAGGAGTCATTGAATCAAATCGAATCCATATTTATGTATTCCTAGTAGCTGCATTATCAGTATTCACCAAACAGCTTTGAAAGTGAAAAGATCCACGCTTCTCCAATTAGTATTCATTTACATAATTAATTGGTAGCCCTTGTTTAATCAACATTTAAAAGCATCGGTAACTATTGAAAAAGAAACAAACAAAACTTTAGTAGTATTGAAAGGTAGTTTTAATAATAAACGTAGGTCTGATTATTATTGTTTGGTAACTTTTACAATATTTTCCCGATAATTTTGTTGAAAAATCAATCTTTATTGCAAAGTTCAATAAGAAAATACGATATTCTGTATTGTCATGTGTAATATTTAAAGATTGTATTTATGTATACCAGGTGACTGTTTAAAGTTTAACACCCTTCAATCCTTTGGTAGTTCATGGTGGTATCTAACGTATAAAATAATAATATCAAAACAAATACTAATAAACAACAAATACAACCTTAGTTAAAGTTTCTTCTAAAACTTTTAGATGTATGGGAATGATACTCTTAAACGTAAAAAATCACATCTAGGTTCAATGAACAACATTAAAGGTGCGCTTTTCAAGGGTAATCATTACGTAACTGCTTATCGTCGGAAACGGGATTCATTTATTGCTTTCCTTATTATTACACAAGTTCATTTTGCATTTTCGTTCGTTTTGCGTAAAACACCTGATATTTAGTGTATATCAATTTTGTTTTTCTCTAGATAATTAGGTCAAGTATTAAACACCTATTTTTTTAAATTGATTTAGAACGATAATCGACTAATGATTATCCTGTAAAAATATTGCTGGCGACTAAACAGTCACGCTGTATATGTTGTAAGAACATTACACACCAGTTGAAATATATAATTAAAATCACATGTAGATAAATAAATTTGACAGTTTAATATTGACAGTCTACACGCAGAAGTCTATTTCCGAAGGCAGATACATATGTAGTAAATGTATACAGCTAGTAGCTATATTCATTAGAATTCAAAGTCATATAGATCAAGCCCAACGAGTGTTTTTAGAACTAACTCCATTTTTTCATGAATCGCCGTCGGATATCCGTCCATGCCGCCGATTGATCCGCAATTATCCGTGTCGCATCTCACCTACTGAGGAAACGGAAAGGGATGTTAGCATTTTATTTTTAAAACTATCCTAAGGCAAAGGGAATTTTAACCCATCCCCAATGATACACTTCAAAGTGTTTATTATTTTATGAGTGGAAGTTGATGTCTATAGAATTTTTATTGTTTTCAATCTTTGGGGTTTGTATTCATTTGTAACCCGATAAGAATATCAAATATAGCACACACAGTGTATGAATCAATTGTAACATAGTTTATTGATAGTGTCTTCACACAAGACACAGAAAGTCAATTCATCACTTTGTTAAAAACTACTCTTTCACCTACACTAGTAGTCGAAACTCGACCATAATAAGATATATGTACACATTTTTTATATGTTAATGTATAGATATAGTTATTTGTATTTCTTTTTCTGAATAGAATGGAATAAAACAAACTTGTATTTGAAAGTTTTTTATTGGTAACACTATATTTTCAATGACTACTATATTAAAAAACAAGCTGTACCCGCCCCGCGACTCCGCCCGCGTGGAACCTAATGTAAAAAAACAGTGACTAATAAAATCATGTGAATGAATTAAGTCCATTTACTTATCTACTTTTCTATCGTACTTAGGTCGCGTTGTCATTATCATTACAATAACTTTTGATAGAGTGAACCGATTTTAATGAAACCAAGACTAAATGTTACTTGAGGATATGCTTTATGATTTTCTTGGTGAAGTTTTATCGTGAACGCAGTACTTTAGCAGTGATATGTTCATACAAACAGACAGAATGACAGACAGACATTTATAAAAATGATTGAAATGTATTTTATTGCTTATTCCAAGACACCTGCAACATTTTTTTGCACAAAAATCTAAAAAGTACAGACACGTTAGATTTACATTTTTATTATATTTATATAGGGAACATTAAGTTTGTTTTCTGTATGTACTTGTTTTCTAAGCCTATCATTAAAAATATATATTCTGGTAGGTACGTGATTTATGCTCAGAGGAAAAAAACATTTATGTCACTTTAGAAAATAATTGTATTTAGAGCTACATATTTAGTTACCTACTTATGGTATAATAGTAATTAGGCGGCTGATATAAATACATACATGAATATTCATCCTTCAGACGCAGAACTGACAATTATGAACACAATTATGTTCTCCACTTAGTACTTAATCATTTGCTGGGATCGAACCTGCGACCTCTCGACTTAAAAGTAGATGTTCCTAACAGTGCGCCACAGCACCTTTTTTGGATCTCTACTAATGTTTTATAGCAGAACTCATGAGGTTAGGTTGTGGTAAAGGCTCTCAATTGATACACAAAACTGAATCTTATGTATTGAGAAAAAAAGCATACTTATTTCAAGAAATATGTGTATATAAGTAAATAGTGGTAATACAATCTTCAAACAAGTCACTGATTAATACAAAATCGCCAAGACGAGTTAAAGGGCAGTGAGTTTTCTTGGAAGCCGCACAAGCGTCTGGAAGTACAGCTGCACGTGCGCCTCGCCGCGTCGGACGAACTCGCACTGCGCCGGCGCACGACACACCCACACACACGTTATGTTCATTCAAAGAGCTTTTTATATCAAACTTTCATTGTCAACCATGAATGAGATTTTTAATGCTTTGAATACATTTAGTATAAGATGACGACAGTTTAATATATCGCCGTATTATTGATATGAACAGTGTATCAAAAGGACTCAATGCACATTTCTATATTGTATGTAATTGATACTTGTAGTCGTATAGTATCAGGAGAATGTTTGTATTTTATAACCTTACTAACTTTTGCTCGCTACCTCATACAACTCGCTGGTAACGTAGATTTGTATATAGTTTAAAGTCGGATGAGTATTTTTTGAGTTTGTTCATAGAGATCTGTAAAAGAAGGTTATGAGCATCTACACAATAATACATATTGTGAAGCAATTCCGATAGAAATTGTAGGTTGGACTTTCCTGGACTGGACGTTAAACTAGAACGAAGTATTAGTACGGGAGGGTCATGCGGCGAAGACGAAAGTGACCAGATTGAAACGCGAATGGAACCGCCGAGCACATTTAGCTTAGTATATGACGACAATTCGATTAATTTATATCGCTTAAAGATACCAAGTTACAATACTATGTAGCGTTTCGAACCTCCCTGTACTCCTGTGACTGTGGTTTAGTTTGGTACAATAAAGCCTAACCAGGTTGAGTACGTAGTTGATTATTAAATTCAGAACAATAATTTAGCAATAACAGTTGTAGTACATACTTATTATTTTTTATATTCTTCACCCCTACTTTACAGTCCACCACTGAAATTGGTACCATAAATTTTGGAATAATTTTATAATGTTTGGTAAAATAGTTCATAACAGCTAAAGTTTGGGCAGACAGCATCGATTATTTGCTAAATAATCTACAAGCTAATTCTGTTGAAATATGATGCATTTATATTTTGTAATTAGCTTCGCTTGAGTTCTTGGTTGATATCTGTTTAGCAGCCATGAGCTTGGTTATAATTAGAAATCAACCCTTCTTGTTACATGACCGCGGGCAGGCATGAACTTACGGTCAATTTAGGAATGTAATACAGATGTAATGCTTCGTTAAGTATTAAAATTTTAGATGCTGATTAGACTTATGAGATTGGCAATTAGTTTATTATGTTAATGAGTGCATAATTATTGTAGTAAAAAATATCAATTGTCATTAGTAAAACAATTTACAATATTATAAAATGCAACAGTAATATCTGTTGATTTCATTATAATTTGCTTATGGAAGTATTGTTATACCTATTACGGATTTCAAAATGTTCTGAATATTAAAAACACGAATCATCCATAGTTTTTTTTTAAATACTTTATGAGTTTGCCGTTTGATGTGGCTTAAAAAGTAGTACCACAGAAAAAGTAACCTTGTGGAACTTAGCTGTGAGTACCACACTAAACCTAGATTGAAACTGGTTCTAAAGTACAGCTATCGGAATAAACTTGTAAACGTTTGTTGGCAGATTTTTAACTCACGAGTGGTAGTTATCTAGGTGAGATTTAGAATTTACCCAACTGTCAACATATGGCTGTACCACAATATTTCCCTTTTTTTAATGTCATAGCAGGCAAGCGAACAGATGGGTTACCTGATGTTAAGTTACCACCGCCGTCCATAGACACTAACAACATCAGGGGAGTCGAAAGTGCGTTGCCAGCCTGTGTTTGCGGGAAAAGGAGGGAAGGGGGAGAGGAGAGATGAGGTGGGCCTTCGACGCTCTCACTGTTCTAACGAAACGCAACAATGCAAGCACTGTTACTTCACGTCGGTTTTCTATGAGAGAGTGGTACTATCCCGGGCGATCCGAACCATTCATGCTGAAACCAGTAATAGCTTCAGCGTAGCTCTACCACCTACACCGAAAGCTATACACGTTGTAGAATTATAACCTACACTGATAGAGGTTTTGTACGAACAGGGTACTGTACTTAGTAGTCGTCAATTCAAATAATATTTTTTTTTAATTCTATATGGAATGTTTTCACATTTGGACTTTGTTTGTACCACAAACTATAGTCAGAAACGACACTCAGGGGATATTTAAATTTCGCCTCCAATTTGGCAAGCAGTGCTTGGAAACAATAGCCTACATTTTCATAAGTAGTCAAACTTATTGCTTCAATTTGAATGATGCTAAATAACTTTTTTCTATATTTTGTTTTTTATATTGTGCTTCAAGTACTAAAGGTACATGAAATAAACGCAACCATTACAGTTATCAGTGCCAAAGGTTGTTTAAAAAAATATTACTTTTATCGGATAGTATTTCTATGGTACAATTATATTAATGCAATTTTTGTTACTAAGTATAAGAATTATTCGAGTTCCGTTCGCAAATTTGTATCGTTAGTAATTGTTTTTATATTGCTCAGTTCTCAGTAATTTAAACACAATCTACGTATCATTTGTTTATGTAAGCATTAATAGGAATAAATATTTAATGAATATAAAAAAGTTTCATCTAAGTGTATGCACTGATAATGTTACCAACGGGGCAAATAGTGCAGTTACAACACCAAGTTATAAATTAGATAAATACGATATTCATTTATTTGCAACAGATTGTATTTATGACAATTTATTTTAATTACTTTTGGGTTCCCTTAGCAATAAGAATCGTTATAAAAGCAAGAACCTCGTTACGTTAATACATTTAATTCTCCATAGAGGTTGAGTGAAAACAAAACAAATCAAGATGGAAAAAGAGAGTGTGATATCACAAATATGTATAGTCTTACAGGTTCATAATGGCTTCATTAATGGCCCTTAGTTGGGGTCACTGGAATCGGAGGCTCATAGCTCAATTGCTCATCCGGGGTGTGAGGCCAAAATGTCGGATTCTTAACTGGATCTAAAGCACTCTCAGGATACATATCACAAACCATTTCCATAGTCATTTCTTCAAATTTGGGAAGTGCTTTTATTCTCGCTAATTCTTTCGAAGCTCTGTTCACACAAAATATAAAGTGCATAAATGCATGTCAAATAAATTTGATAAACAAATTAAATAATGAAGTCATTATAGAACAATCGAAAGAATAACTTCAAATAAGACTCAAAACTATAGCTATGATATATATCATATGATTACAAAGTACTGAGTGCAATGCGGGTTTCTGAGATTCAGTCATCATAATGTAGTCAATTCGGTGGCACTACTCGCATGAATATAATTTTGATATTTCATGTAATGACTAAGTGAGATAGATATACTGAGTCTCTCTGTATTTTGATAATTATTATTTCATAGGATGTACGTCCTATGAAGACACAAGATCTCCAGTCTACTTCTTGACCACATTTAATTACGATCGGTTCAGCTATTTAATCGTGGATACACATAACAGACAGAATTACTTTCGCATTTATAATATTAGTAACTTTTGCTTGCGGCTCCGCTCGTGTTACAGTAGATATATCCCTCGGTTGCAGTAATTTTTTTCTAAATGAAAGGTACCCTGTCTCCTTTCTTTATCCTTGACAACATGTATACAATATTTCACGATTATCTGTTATTAGTTAAGCCTTAAAAGTGTAATAAATAGACTTATTTATAATATTACTTAGTTTGAAGTCGATAAAACAAATAATGCAGCGTTGACGTCTTCTCAACAAAAATATACATTTTTTTACCGTTCTCGCAAGCGATATTTTGAGTTCTCTAAGACATTTTTAGTACAAGCACAACGTATTTAGTATCGCATAGAAATCATACTCACTTATCAATTTCCTTTTGCATCTCACTACAGTATTCATTAATTTTTGGTTCAAGAGCTTTCCATTGCTCATCTACTTTAGCTGTCATTGTATCGTTTGGGTACGGAACTTTGAAACTCTCATATGCTGATTTAAATTTATCCACAAGTCCCGGGACTGGAACCATACTTTTATATTCTTCCCAATCGATTTTCGGAGGTTCAGGTGGATTTGCCAATACTCTGAATAATAACAAAAGGATTATTGTTAAGAGTTAAATAAAACGTGTTTAGAAAAACCATAAGTTTTTATTTTTCACTAATTGAACTCATCTATGATTTGATCGCTTTAACATTTAGGAGCTTAATATCCTTATTTGTTTCACTTCCAGATTCAATAAGTAATTTTAAATATAGAACAGGGTCATTATTACTTAAATTGATGATATTCTGTGTCTATTTTGCAAATAACTCTTATTACCAGTGTAAACATTTTACCACTGCACGATAGACTCTTCACGGACGTTGACTCTGGCTTAATGAATACTGTGGCAAATCAGGTACTAGCGATTTGAGACGTCAAAGAATCGATAGTTCTTATATCCAACATAAAGAATATTTACTACAAGAACATTTTTCAACAGTTCTGGATACTCACAATATTTGTTAGTTCTAGTTAAGGGTCTTGACCGAAGTTGATATTTTCTTGTACTTCTATGACATTTATATTATTTTTAATGTATAGTCGGATACGGTAAATAACGCTACTGTGTAGTTCTAGATAATTTTCTGAATTTTGCATGTAAAAAACCTAATATCCGAAATTTTGAACCTCCTAGTATCTTTTAATATTTTTTATAGTCATGATTATAGTCATTATACCTATGATATGTCTATTTATTAATAATAATATTTAGTAGCTTTTACTTGCAGCTTTTTGTACGTGGTAGAGCCACGCTGAAGCCATTACTGGTTTCAGCATAAATGGGTCGGCTCGCCCGGGGTACTACCACCCGACCCACAGAAACACAGTCAGTGAGAGCGCCGGAGGCCCACCTCCCCAAACCTCTCCTCTCTTCTCCTTCTCCTCCCCTTCCCCAAAAACAGGCTGGCAACGCACTTGCGACACCCCTGGTTTTACTAGTGACTATGGACGGTGGTGATCACTTAATATCAGATGACCTACCTGTGCGTTTGCCTCCTATGATATGGAAAAAAAGCATCGTTTGCGATAATGTAGATTTGACTTGTCACTTGAAGATAGTACTTTTTTTAACACGAAAGGTACCCTATGTCCTTTGTCGTATCCCTGACAACTCGTATGCAAAGATTTCATGCTGATCGGTTAGGTTGTTAATGCGTGAAATCGTAACAAACAACCAAACTCACTTTCGCATAAAAAACAACACGTACCTTCGCAGGTAACCATCTGATTTTCCCTTAAAAGCATAGAAATTTGCCTTCTGTTCTGGTGGTATTCTTTTCTCGAGCTCTATCCAATTAATGGAAGGTTTTGTAAAACGTTTAGCCATTTAGTAAAATACAATTTTACCGTAATAATCATTAACGTGATATGTTACCTTTGAGTTGTCAAATAAAACGTCAATTCTATCATGTTAGGCATTATTTAAGCATAAATCATATATTATTAATAAGTATCATTGACGATGGAGGTTCACATTTCTTTAATATTTTTTATGTTATTTAAATATGAGAATGAAATATACACTAAAATCTGTGTTAATTTAATCTTTATTAATGCCTCTTATTTTAGAACTATAGTCAAAATCTGTTATAACGATATCGAAGGGACTACTCATATTTAGTCGTAAAAACCGATAGACGTAACAACCGGTGATGTTTTCGAGATACAGCACCTTTGATCAGCAGGCCTCAGCAGATAGAGAACCTTTGTTCTACGTCAATATAACTGGTATGTTGTTCTAAATCATGTCGCAATAAACGGTTTTGACAATATTTCATTTCATGATTTTCATGTGACGTATGGAATCAATCCGACTAGTGAACTGTTTTTTTTAACTTTATTTTTGGCGACCAATCTTTTAGATTATTACTGCCATTGTCAAGTAGTTAATATTATTACAAGTTAGTGTCGTGCGATTATTTCAATGTCAATATTAATGTTCCAACAAGATGGTGGCTCCCTTGTTACAACTTTCCACGGAATTTTTGTAGGATTTCATAATTAATGCTCCGTGGTATTATTTCCATTAACTTCACTAATATGCACAATAAACAAACTATATTACCTAAAACACTACCAACTTTACACAATATAGAGTCAAGTAACACAAGATTATGAATAAAATATAAGACTAAAATCCCGCCAAAAAAAGTCAATGTTCTAGTGAATTATTTACCCTATACTTATTATAATACTATAGATAATTATTATTATTATAGATAATATAATTCTAAATGTAAAACCTCAGATCTAGATATATTCATAAATATTCTAAGGCCAATATAAAGACATTTGTTTAAGGAACTTAAAATAAAAAGGTAATTTTCTTTTCCTCTTTGTATGTAAGGTTAGTGTTAGTGTTGTTTTAGCTTCTTCATTTAATTAAGTTATTTGCTGTAGCATATAATACGCCGTAAACACCTATAATTAAGTATGCACTTATATAGAGTATATTCTTTAAAAATGCATGTTATGGACTATCCTTGTGTAAATCTTGTTGGTGCTTCAAATAAAATAAAAAATAGATGCGATTGTAACTTCTTTGTTACACTATCACGCCTTAACTTTTCAACCGATCAGCATGAAATCTGACAATTACTCTCTAATAATCTGACTGATGCTTAGAAAAAGGACACAGAGTATCTATCATCCAGAAAATTGTATTGTTCCTGAATGTAGATCAAAATTCCACATAACAGTTCAGTATCTTTCTAACTTCTCTTTCTCAACAACTTTTATTAATTTTTTACTGACTATTGACGAGCGTTAAAATTAGAAACACTTGCTTTTTCGGGCACAAAAAAAATCAAATAACAACTAAAGTATTATTTATATATAACTTTATTCTGAGGAGTTTTTGGCACAATTTTGGTTTGTCATATAGTGGATTTTATATTCTATTCATAATCTTGTATTGTTTGACTCTGTATTTTGTAGTGTTGGTTGTATTTTACGTAATATAGTTCGTTTATTGAAGTGAATTGTCTAGTGCGACTTCCAACAAAGTTGCGTTAAACGTTTAACGCTACCGTGGAGGGGCTATGAAAGCACTGTTGTGTTAAACTTTCAACGCTCCCGGGGAGGGGGAATAGAAAGAGACATAACGAGAAAAATAATATAATCAAACATTTCGTATCTTACTTTAGTTATCATAATCCCACTGTAAATGTTACAGATTTGGATATTTCTCCAGCCGAAAACGATAATTGAAAGATGCGATCAATTGCGAATTGTAAGCAATGTTAATAAAGTTTGTATTAAAGAAACAATATGATTTCACTAAAAATCAATTTCTACCCCTTCCTATTTTCATTTCCACATTACGAAGTTTCACTACTTCCGCGCGGAGGGACTCCACGCACTATTTTTGTGCATAGGTGAAGCGGATGGAATATAATACCACAGAGCATGAATACTAAAATGTCAGTACCTTCCTGGAAAGTTCTAACAAGGGAGCCACCATCTTTATAGAACATCCAAATTATCACAATACGCTTGTAATATATTTACTCGACAGTGGCAGTAATAATCTAGAAGATAGTTTGCAAAGTAAAATAAAAAAAAAACCTTATTCTGGAAATTTATCGGTAGATCGTGACCATGAATCGCTTGTGGTTATAATATTGTATTAATAAAATTAAATCGGTATGTTTTATAATAAATAATATAATTATTTAATTCGTAGTAATCTCGGTTTCGGGTCCCTTAAGGCGCAGTCTCGTAACAAATCACGAACCCTATGAAACTTGACCGTTCCGAGAACTGTTTAAGCGTAAAAAACCGTTCTTTCAGCCAGTTCATGCATAAGTGATCGAGCCGTCTGACATGTGACGCAAAAATCGGTTTACATGCGAAGTTGCGTGTGCGTCTGTCCTCAACCTGAAAGTTCTCAATCGTTTTTTTCTAATGAAATTTCTAATGGGGGGCTTTGAAGTTTTGATCGCCAACCTTTTTGTGTGAATAAAAGTGGCGGAAGTAAGCACTGTGTCGGGTACAATGTTGAAAGTTAAGTAACGTCGGGCGCGGTCAGTATTTGAGTGAGTGATCGCCAGTGAACAAATACCGCGTGACAATGGCTTTTTGTTGTATTTTTTAAATTAAACTGTTTCCCTGTAATGCAAAAGTTTCACTTCTACCGTGTGTCTTATGACACACCTACTTTTCTACCGCTAGTTATAAACACAAAAAAATTGTTAACCAAATAAGTAATTATATAGAAGACTAGCTGACCCGTGCCCACTTCCTTGGACGTAAATTTTATCAAGCTCTAGAACTCAATCATATATCTCTCATCGTTAACGTTTTCGTTCGACCGTTTTTTCTCAGACTTACTTTGCAAATCCGACTACCACAAAAAAGTGTTTTCATTTTTCGGGTTAATATATAGCCTATGACACTCACAAATAACGTGGTTTACTATTGGTAAAAGAATTTTCAAAATCGGTTTAGTAGATCCAGATATTACCCCCTACAACGTCACAAACCACAAACTCACAAACTTTACCTTTTTATAATAACTAATTAATAGTTAATATTAATATTAGTATAGATTTAACCCACGAGAGATTATATAACAATGTGAATGGAAGATATACTATAAACTTTAGTATAATACGATGATTATAGAAGGAAAATTATTATGATAATTATTGTGTTTGTCATTATCGTTAGATAAGTTTTAACAGTCAGCGATTAGATATGAACAGGTGGCGTATTAGCTTTTCGTTATGGACTAGCCTCTGCCCGCGACTTCGTCCGCGTAGAATAGTTACTTTGGGCTAACGCTAGCACGCAGCGAAAATTCTCAAGTGGAAAAAAAAACCCGATTTTGAAACATTCTTCATTGGTGCTCCGCTCCTATTGGTCTTAGCGTGATTATATATAACCTATAACCTTCCTCAATAAATGAGCTATGTAACACTGAAATAATTTTTCAAATCAGACCAGTAGTTCCTGAGTTTACCCCCTACAACGTCACAAACTCACAAATTCACAAACTTTACCTCTTTATAATATTAGTATAGATAGGTTCGGTGTAATTAACAAGTCACGAAATATAATCTATTCCTATTAATAACAATATCATATTAATCGATATAAGTATTTATATATATATTGGAATCAAGGTAAACTTTTGTCATCATAATCAGGGATTCTGGGTATATTACTTGTTACTGTGTTTATTGATGTCGTCCATAAGCACAGGAAATAATTCAATGTTCAATTCAACCAGATTTTTTTTGTATTCCATTATTTGTTGCTTTGAATAGGACTATACATAAGACAAATCAATATATTACTTACCAGACTAGACCCCCCTCGGCAGCGACCCAAGACTAGGTCCGCCGGAGACGCCGTCGAAAGATGGAAGCAGGACCTGGCGGACGAGCGGTTCGGGCGGTACACTGTAGACGCCGTCCGCCCGGTCCTGCGAGAGTGGATGACAAGGGAGTGGGGCTCCCTGACGTTCCGAATGGTGCAGGTACTCACCGGACACGGTTGTTTCGGGTGGTACCTGCACCGGATCGCACGCAGGGAGCCGACCGCCGCCTGTCACGAGTGCGGCGCTGTCGAAGATACCGCGCAGCACACTCTGTCTGAGTGTGCTGCGTGGGGGGAGCAGCGCCGCATTCTGGCGGCGGCGGTGGGAACGGACTTATCGCTACCGAGCGTGGTCTCGGCCATGCTCGGCAGCGAACAGGCGTGGCGAGCGATGTCCTCCTTCTGCGAGGACGTCATCTCGCAGAAGGAGGCGGCGGAGAGGGCCCGCGAGGCAGACCCGCTAAGTGGCCGTCTCCGCCAACGGAGGATTGGCAGGAGGAGGTGGCGCTTTGCCCAACTCCTCCTGCCACCGTAGCCGGACCTGAGGGGATGGGCCGGGGGGCCCATCTCCTCATTGCACAGGTCCGGCGGACGAGGGGGGGCAGCCGGCGTGTACCTGGTCTGTCCCTCTATAGGTAGGAGCCCGGCGGTCACCTTCCGCCGGGCGGACCGTGGGGGCGGCTCTACAAGGTTGATTAGCTTGAACGATCCCTTGCCGCCCCCACACAACGGTCTGTCGGTACACCGTAGGGTTTTACTCCGTGCGAGTCGGACATAACCCACTCTCTCCCCCGGGAGGGTGGGTATCCATTAGGGATTTCCCCACGTTAAAAAAAAAAAAAAAGAAGATAGGTCGCGAATTGCATGAGTCAGACAACAGCCCAAACCGAGGTGTGGCGTGCACCCTTGAGCTAGTTGTCAAATAAAATTCGGCTGAGTGCCTTAAGCGCTCGCCTTAGTAGTCCGGTGAAACTTTTAAGACCTTGCTCGATCAATAGCGTAATCAGTTCGAGGAAAAAAAATATTACTTGGTAAATCAAGAAATACTACTATTAATATTCTTTACACTTTTTAATACTAAGTGTTATTATTCCTTTAATTGTTTGTTTAAGGTTTATTATTTTTATATTTCAATTCAAACATTATTTATTTCGTAGTATTCATTCACTTACCTTTACTTTATATTTAGCTAATTCAATAATAAAAATCTATCATTCGCTCGCGGCTTCGCTTGCCGTATTGTAGATTGTATAAATATATCGATTTTGAAATAAAATACAGTTTATATTACTCTCCAATATTATAGTTTTCCATAGGTGAAGGAATTTTTACAACCAGTTATATCTTTTTTGAGTTTAACCATCATACAAAAATCCAATCCTTTCTCTTAATCTATACATATATTAAGAATGTAAAGTTTTTGGCGAGGTTTTGGTCTGTCATGTAGTGGATTTTATATTTTATTCATAATCTTGTGTTACTTGACTCTATATTGTGTAAAATTGGTGATGTTTTATGTAATATAGTTTGTTTATTGTGCATAAGTGAAGTGAATGGAAAATAATACCGCGGACCATGAATTTTGAGATGTCACAAAAACTCCATGGAAAGTTCTAACAAGATGGCCACCATCTTGTTAGTTCATTGTAATTATATCAAGAAACTTATAATATCGATACTCACTTGACAGTAGCAGTAATAGTCTACTAGAGGACTGGTTGCCAAAAATAAAATAGAAGAACTGGTAATACTATTAACTACTCGACAATGGCAGTAATCATCTAAATGATTGGTTGAAAGCATATCCTCGGGAGTAACTTAGTCTTCGTTTCATTAAAATCGGTCCACTCTATCAAAAGCTATTGTAATTTTAATGACGACGCGGCGTAAGTACGAGAGAAAAGTGAGTGAGTGGAATTAATACATTCAGTTGACTTTATTAATAACTGTTTTATACATCAGGTTCCACGCGGACGAAGTCGCGGGCACACCTAGTATAATCTAAACCACTATTATAATAGTTAGATTTAGAATTTAGTGGTATTTTATTTTAAGCATTTCTACATATAATTATAAAAGACACGAGAAAGCTGCAGTAAAGACAACCAATTATAAAGTTTTATGTTATTAATAAAAAACAGTTATACGTAAGACAAACTAAATCGTGTGAAGTTCCTATTTAATATAGAACTACCACTTTACAATCATCGCTAGTACATATATTATTTACTCAATAGTAAATTCCTACATCAGTTATCGCGGCCCCTAAATTTTAACCTTAAATTAACCTCTGCCCTTTAACTATTCTATTTAAAGGATCGTTATTTATAACTCTACCAGTGTTCTATCACCTATCGTTACAATTCTTACGAACAAATCGACGCGCCATTTCAATTACCGTTCTGTTTAGCTACCGAGAGAGAGGATCGTCACATCGTGGTCGTATCCGGCGGATATTAACCGAGGCGACACCTCGCCGACAAGCTTCAGATGCGCCGAATTTTGCCGACGACATGTTTATTATATCATACTAGGGATGCGACATGTAACTTGGAATATCGATATTTTATAACCAAATAGTGTATTTCAACTATACGATATTATACGTTTTAGTCGATAGCGTGTTCGGGCAAGTCGATAAATGTATGTTAGAATCCTAGCACACGTGTTGAAAATTCGTCGCCTAGCACCTGTTGGTGTGTTCCAGCAGCTGCACTTGAGAGCCAGTGCCCTCTGGGTTTAAAACGTTTACTATCTTAGACCATATCGACATTTACCATCAGTCGAGACTGTGGTCAAACGATATAACCTATAAAGTAAAAAAAACACACAATTGTCTAACGTAAAACAGTTTATTTTAAGAATCCATTATGGAGCTCGAGCAATTGTTTGTTTACGATTGTTTCAAAGCACTAATAACGCACTCTGGAATTTACCAATCGAATTTCAGAGAGAATGCATTTTATAGTCTGTTTTTTTGAGATAGACTATAAGCTATCAAACGTCACATTATGACACTTTAGAGCGAAGCGATTACTATAGAAATGTAGATCACCTACTTTGAACAAAAACGAGACAATAGGGTCAACAAGCCGAGTAACGCAACGCGGTGTATCAGAGTATGTGGGCGGGAAAATTAAACACAACTAAAGCCGCGGGCTATTGATACATATTTAAAATATAATTAATGAGTATAAATACGTTTTATTTGTCAGACTGCATCAGGATAAAGTTATGTTGAAGTCAACGTTTACATAAAAAATTTTGTGAGATAGGGTCTAAAAAATCGCTGTTCAATTTTATTTTAAGTTACATTTCTGAAAGGATAAAATCAATGTAACATCGGTGTTTAAATAAGTAATACCGAACAACCCTATAACACGCGGGCTTACCAAACAAAGACGCACGTTCACTTCTAACAGTTTTAACCCTTATTTTCCACACTGTACACCGATTCACTCTTTTATTAGTTAGCACGTGACTTGAAGGATCGTTTCCACCGGATAGACTCATTATGTTTGAAGTGTTAAATTATTTCCATGTTATATTAATTCAAAGAAACTTGGAAGTTTAATTTTTTCAGAATTCTAAATTTATTTATAGGTGTAACAAATTCCGATTTGTATTCAGTTACTGGATTATGACAGTTATTAAACTGAATAATATATAATTTGTTAACATATATCAAGCCAAGTTCAAGCCAACAGAATGGCGAGCGCGCGTTACCGTGTGTAACATTACACGAACCATTTGGAGCAACTTTTAACCCCCTCATATCTCAAAAACTATTTTATATAAACATGTCAAATTTGGTTCATGTATTCAAACTCACGAGATATATATGTGATCCAAATTTTATAAACATATATCAAACAGTTATTTAAATATTAACGTCCTAAAATCGTCATTTTTATCACTGACTGACATATAGACCAAAATTCTAACCCAGTTGCAGATGACCTAAAAAGTTCAAATTTGGCATCCAGATAGGTAGTTGGGTGAATACAAAGGAAAAAAGTTAGACCTTGGGCTTCAATATTATTCCAAGTTATAAGCAGAAATGATATTTTAAGTTGTTATAACATATTTTATGTTGTTCTAAATAAATTTCAGGACTAACCATTTAACTTGGCACCCATTTAGATCTCACTTCTTGTGTCTTTGAAGTCAACAACCATGGCATGTATCATAATATTGAACTTGGCACTCATTTCACATTTATGTTTTTGATGGGATTTACCTTTCCCCAAACGATATTGCAATTACTAAAGTTATAAATACCACAACTGTTAAATGTATTATTACTTTCATTTATTTATTATTATTTATTAGTGTAACTAACTCATTTGCGGCCGCTTGGTTGGGCATTAAAAAAAGCCAAACGGTCAATTGAATCCAAAAATAAGTAGCCTAGACCCATCTACGAAAAATTCTACATCGAATGGTTATAGTTCTATACGTTCAATAACTTTTATGTTACTGAACCTCACAAGATCTATATTCTCATTACATATATACTTTCGGAGTATATATAAATCCAGTCCACGAATCCTCATGAAAGTTGGCATTTATATACAATTTGACCCAACTTGAGAGATTATATTTCAATTAATGACCTCAATACTTTTAATTACAAATTAAATTATTGTCGATGTTGATTATTGTTATTAATTCTAAGTTTCATCAGTCTCGAACAGATGGCGCTTTACATTAGTTTGTTGACAGAAAACTGTAGGACCGATTGTTATAGACATCTCATAGATGGCGCAACGTTTTATTTTAGATTTCTTTTCAACTCCAGTTTAGCATTTTAACTGGAAAGCTTAAAGGACCAATCGAATTTTAATTTAATTTTCCGTTCTTTATCCTAACAGTTTTTAGGCAGTCTCATTATCAAACCATTCAATACCAAATATTTTATCATCATTTCAATTCAACATGTAATAAATGAGCCACAGCAACGCATGACCGAGTCAGCTAGTAGATTATAAATATTATTTACGATTTATGAGTTTATTCAAATGATTAAAATATATTACAAGGTGGCGAATATTGCTTTAAAAATACATTGTAATATTATATTCGTTTGTACAAAAAAACATGGATACGTTTAAGGTATTAAGTAACAGTGAATTGAATATTGAGACGGTGGTAGGTTTTGTACGTTATTGTGGTTAATGAAGCCTTATAACACGACCACATAATACCATAAAAGTGGATCATAATTTTATAAATGTATTAAAGCGTGAAATAGTTATTTTATACTGCTCTCGTAAAGTTTCTTATGGATGTAGTTAAATAAAACTTCAAAGGTGTGAGAATAAAATCCACATGATCATACTATATTAGTCGTCGCAGTAAAAGTACAAAAAAGATATATGCTACTTTGATAATTAATTACAAAAACCACTAGATCTTTTCGTTAGTTTGTATATAAAAGACAGTTTATATACAAACGCTTAAATGATTTCTTGTAAGTGAGAATCTTATAAGAATTCTTTAAAGAAACGTGTACAGTACCTGCCTTTTGATTTTACATGTGAGGGAGAAGACCGAGGTAGTCGGTTAAGTTCGGTTTCGTATAGCGTTGTCTTTGTCTATCGCAGTCATTGCGCTGTGCGAAACAGAAAACGCGTTACAAAATCGAAGCAAGCTGATCTTAGCCGGACGTCTCGCTCTATTCCGCGACGTACCAAATCTCATGCCGGGTACTGTACGTTCTGTATTGGCAAAATATAAGAAAAGTATGTACTGAAGAAAATTAATATATATTTCTTTTTCGTTTTACAGTCCCAGCACAATGAAGCTGGAGTGGACGGAAAGCGAATCCGACTACGGTCTGGAGGAAGCTGCTTTCTACGAAGGGCCAACTGTTGTCGCTCCTCCGCCGCGAAAACATGTTTCTTTTAACCTTAGACTTGACTTGGTGAGTATATCTAGTCAATAAATCTTCAGCATTACCAAAAGCATATTTCCAAAATTTTTACGATAGGAATAGACTTGTGTAAACTCCCTAACTTATGTATAGTTCATTGCCATAGTCATGTTTAACGAACAATTCTTTGCTAGCTGGAACTTTTGTTTTAGTTATTAGAAAATTATTTTGCTGTTTCATTAAAACTATGTATTTTATCTCGATGAACTATAAGCTATGCAGGCTATTATTAGTAGGACATTATTCTTTTTTATTTTATTTTTTCATTCCTACTTAATTGATAGGCAACATTCCTTTTGCCAATTTTAAGTTATCTCCGTTAAAATTTGTTTCTGCTTAATATCTATGGCAAAGCGTAGAGTTATGTAGCTTAGTTAATACTCAAATAAGTTCCCTATATGTCATTGAAAATCTCGTTCAATATGGTTTAAATCTGCTTCTTAACTTTTTTGTTAATTTCAAAAAACATCGGTTTTGTATTCAGTAAACCTTTTGAAACAGCTACACTAAAAAAAACTTCCAAAACATATACAATGTTTCATGCTCTGCTAGCAACTGCTCAAGCCTACGTTCGCATTAATTACATTGTAAAAATAAATAACAATAAGAATTAGCCCACTAGCTTTGCCTGCGGTTTAGGTCGCGTTAAAATAGATTTAACATACCCCTTGGTAATAGTATTTTTTTCTAGTTAAAAGTTAAAGTCTTAGCGTGATATCTATATATCTTAGATGATATATATAGCCTGAATAAATGAGCTATCTAACACTGAAATAATTTTTCAAATCGGACCAGTAGTTCCTGAGGTTAGCGCGGTCAACCAAACAAACAAACATACAAACAAACCCTACAGCTTTATAATATTAGTATAGATTATACAAACACGTAGATATCCAAATATAGAAGACATTAATGGCTCCGCAACCATGCGTTTATCATTTGTGCACAAATCAATTCTATTAAAACCATAAATATATTAGAAAAGCTCTTTGAAATACGATGTTATAAACAGAATAGTTAATTATCAAACGGCAGGAAACATTAATGAACGAAGAAAAGCAATTACGTTACTTTCTAAAGAAAACTTGACTAGACTGCAACTGAACTATAGTTGACCTATTTCTATAGCAGTTTGGTTTCTGCTTTATGCATTTATAATACCGGTTTTCATTCATCGAGTTTAAGTGAAAATTGAACAAGAATAAACATATGTTAGTTATATATAGACCTTTGAAGTGGTAATATATTAGTTTAATTGGCTGAACAGCTTCTTCGAACGTGTATATTTTGATATAATTTAATTTTACTTAAGTACACTCTATTATGTTTTTAGATTAGTGTAAATAGGTGGGATAGGAGGATACGATAACATAATTGCTTGTCATTGAGATATTTCTAAGAGAGATTTAATTTTATATATACAGATAAATTAAATTGTAATTGTCTTTTTGAGATCTTTTTATCTTTTTGATTCGAGTCATTAGATTTTCGCAGAGACATTGGGTCTCTATGTGTGCTTTATTGCGTGTATAGCGGAGAGTGTTCTGCAGATCTTTTTGATATGGTGCCCCCATCGCCATTCCAAAGTCGTACTACCCACACCTGGCTGTTTTCTTATCTATATACCGTAAAGCTCAGCAGAATAGCGCGACAACCGCTAGGCTTCCTAGAAGCTTCAACATGCGTACGGTGTTTATGACATGGAACTCTTCAAAAAAAGATTGAATCACGCTCTTCAAGGTTGGCAACACGACAGTGATGCCCATGGTGTTGCATTTGTCCATAGGCGATGGTAACCATTTAACATCAGATGGGCCCTCTGTCTGTTTGCTCTTTGGCATAAAATATAAACCACAAACAATTCCTAAAATGTTTATCTGTCTGTTTTTGGATTAATCTTCGAAACGGTTGAATCGATTTTACAGAAAATTTACTGGCAGATAGCTGATGTTATACGGAGTAATTTGGGCTACTTTTATTTAGATACAGATACAGCAGATGAAGTCACGGGCGTTTGTTAGTTATTAATATATAGAACCGTATGATTCTCACCGATAAAAAATAAGTAAGATCAACGCTATGGGCAGTACATATGAAAGAGATAAGCACTGACGTAAACTCCTCGCTTTAGACCGATATCAAAGTATCAGATAGTAAATCTATACTTCTACACTAATATTATAAAGAGTTTGTGAGTTTGTGACGTTGTGACGTTGTAGGGGGTAATCTCAGGAATTACGAAACCGATTTTGAAAATTCTTACCAATAGAAAGCCACGATATTTGTGAGTGTCATAGGCTATATATCATCACGCTAAGACCAATAGGAGCGGAACAACAATGAAGAATGTTTTAAAATCGGGGTTTTTTTTCCTTTTGAGAGCTTCCGCTGCGTCTTAGCCCAAAATAACTATTCCACGCGTACGAAGTTATGGGCAGAAGCTATTAACTAATTATATTATCTATAATAATATTATAAAGAGGTAAAATTTGTGAGGTTGTAGGGGGTAATATCTGGGGAGTCGGAGAAAAAATGGTCGAACGAAGACGTTTCTTACGAACGCTGCCTTAACGATGAGAGATATATGATTGAGTTCTAGAGAAAAGTTGTAGCTTCATAATGCCTATTACCGCCCAACGAAGTGGGCACAGGTCAGCTAGTACGTAATAACATGGATATATATTTAGCAGATAATATCTATGATACTTCGGTTCCAAGAATATTCTAGACTAATTATATAATTCGCGATAGTTTGTGAGTCTGTTTGTTGGAAGTAAACTACGGGAATACTGAACTGATTCTGAAAATTATCTCAGTAATAAGAAGCTACGTTATATCTGAACGTTATGTATTCATTGGTTTTCAGTTTTATATTGTACTCAGAAAGTACCAAATCGTGGACGGTTCCTAATCTTTATATGTATATGTCATCCTTCTGTCCGTGAGTATGTGAGTGAACTCCTCCTACACGGCTATACAGATTTTGATGACATTTTTAGTGAGTGTTCAGGAGGATTTAAGAATGATTTAGATTCACAATAAGATACGGTAGGTGGCGCTGCGGTTGAATTTTAGGATTTTTTTAATTATCAAAACAGAACCTAGATACTTGGTCCTTATCTCTAAATAATATCGTGATATTTAGTATCAAGGATTATAAGTTTTAAGATGTTACAATTATTATAAGCACTACGTAATCAACGATGTATGGAGTTGGACAAGCTATGTGCTGCGCATGCACAGGGGAGGCGAAACGGATAACACAGTCTACAAAGAAATTTTATAAGCAAAATATAATTTTTTTATAATTTTGATTTCTATTTTTTCCTCAGTACATAAGATATATTGTTAAGATAATAGACGACGCAGAAGCAATCGTGAGCAGAGCAAAATATAAATGTATACTTTGGATGAAATTTGCAGTCGCAGTTTTAGTAATAATTAATGAATATTAATTTTAACCTTACGTAAAAATGCATATTTTTCTATACAAAAACGTTTTATCTAATCAAATGTGCATTGTTTGCATCATTCTTAAAATCCCAGATATCGTTCGGCCCCAAGAGTGGCCATATCGTCCGCACCCTGCCGGATGTTTCGCTCCGGCCCAGCGGAGCGTGCTCAAACTAACTATTCACTTCCATTTTGACACATCACCCTGCTCCTTTCACGTTAATATTGTATTTTCTATTTGTTCAGTTTTTAAGCTTAATATTTCTCAATCTTTTTTGTGTTATCATTACATAGTATAAAACAAAGTCCCCTATCGCGTCTGTCTGTCTGTCTTTTCGCGATAAACTCAAAAACGACTGAACGGATTTTCAAGCGGTTTTCACCAGTGGATAAAGTGATTCATGGGGAACGTTTTAGTATATAATTTGTCAAGGATTTTTTTTATAATCAGGGCATGACAACGTCTGCCGGGCCCGCTAGTCTATACATATAATAAGAATGTAAATCTAACGTGTCCATATTCATTCGATTATCGTGAAAAAAAATGTTGCAGGTGTCTTGAAATACGTAATAAAATACATTTCAATAATTTTTAGAAATGTTAGTCTGTCTATCTGTCTGTCTGTTTTGTATGAACACGCATCACTGCTAAAGTACTGGGTTCATAATAAATCATAAAGCATATCTTCGTGAGTAACTTTGCATTTGTTTAATTAAAATCGGTCCACTCTATCAAAAGTTATTGTCATTTTAATAACGAGGCGGCGTAAGTACGAGAGAAAGTAAATGGACTTAATACATTCAGATGACTTTATCGATCACTGTTTATTACATAAGTTTCCATGCGGATGAAGTCGCGGGCACAGCTAGTTCTTAATAATTTAAGAGAGAAGATGAATTACGTATAAATTGATGCCAAATTCGATTATCATATATTTGAATTTAATCTTCTTCTTCTATATGTGTATATATTAAAAATACAGTTTATTTGAGGCTCAATCACTTTAAAACTACAGAACGTATCGGCATAGGCCTATAATCATTTGTTGCATATCTTTTGGTAGATAGTCCTAGGCTACTTATTTTGTAGATTCGATTGATTCTGCCATTTTTTGTTATGCCCTACGAAGCTAGCGGGAATCTGATAGTGTGTTTATAAATGTGAAAATGTGTTTATTTGAATGTTTACCGATTGATTACAATTGAATGGGTATATGGATTCCAATCGCAAAGAACAATTTATACACGTATTAACCTATAGGAAAATATTAAACTAAAGAAAATAGTATTCATATTCTTCGAAGAACTGTGCATAGTTGTAATAGAAAATAGAAATTTTCGAACGAGATTCCACTTTTAACATATGTTTTGATCCTCATCAACAAAGCAGCTTGTAACACTAGTTTATAAATACACCTATAAAACAATTTCAAACGACTTCTGTGCACACAAACTTTTCATATGGATCATTAGACTGAAAACTATGAAGTTTTCACACAATTGTTCGGAGTAGAAATAATATAGAAGCATTTAATGAAGTAGTTTTGATACAGTGTTACCGCGGTGCTGTAACGATCAATCATCGGTCGCGTGAAACAGTATCGAAAACAAACCCGAAGCAACGGTTTCAAAGAACCCGCTAGGTTTTTATCTATTTTTTTTATTTTTAAACTTGCCCGTGACACTGACGCTAAGCTGCCTTAATGAGTTTCGACATTAGCTCACGGCTGTGAATATGTCGGGGCTTTTTACGAATGGGTTACAGAGTATTTATTGTATTGTTTTTTAATGAGTTACGAAATTAGACAATTAGGAGAAGTGATCAATGTGTAATTGATTTAAATAATTTTAAGTCAACAATATAAATCGATAAAATATATAGCATAAAATATTTGTGGTATTTATTACTTAGTAGATAGTAAAAGTCGTGGCTGCCACGTGGTTTGACTGGTGCAATGTTGATTCGATTTTCGTAGGTTCGAATCCCAGCATGTACCAATAACTTTCTCGGGATTCGCATATATTTACTAATTTAAAATTATAACACTACCGGCTGACGGTAAAGGAAAAAATAGTGAGAAACCTGAACTTGAGTAATGTTCTCGTAGTACCACCGTGGGTGGAAAAAAAAGAGATCTCTAGATTTCTCGGAGCATCAATACGTCATTGACTAGGGTGGTGATAGTTCCCAACCTTCCTTTGGGAAGAAGCCTATAACTCTGCAGTGACTATCTTCGGGCATGATAGAATTATTTCTAAATTAAAATAATATAACCGGAACAGTGATCTTCTTTTTATTCCCTAGAAATACGTTTAAAATCGCTCTTTGCTACTAATTATATTTTTTCAGTACTTACATTTGTACACCTTTAGGGTAAAGTTGTGTTATGCGGTTCTAATATACATATGGTCTGATGAACGAACTTCTTTTTAAAATATGTTTTACCGTCTTCTACTGTTTATCCTTAACTTCAGTTTTTCTTTTTTATTATGTAATATAAATTATAAATTTGCATATTTCTTTTATTTGACATATGCCTGAACATTCCATCGTATAACACAACATTGTGATATTAATATTTAGTATACAAATACTGCAAGTAAAATTAAGTTTCAGTTAAAACCGACCTAGTTGTTATATCCTTTTTGTTCATGTGCAGTCACATATATTAAATCACCCTTACAAAAGTTAAAGAAAGACTCATTAATATCTGACAAGGGTGAATTAGAGTTACGGTCGACGGTTATGACGTTAACACCTCCACTCATCGCTGCGGTATCTTCATGAAACATAACCTATAACGTGTATCACGTATGCCTCCACACTCCGTCATGAGCATTAGTCAAGTGAACAATATTCCTAATACCTTATTAAATACACTTTTGTTTTGCAATAAATACGCGTGTTATTACGTGATAAAACTGAATGTTAAATATGTTAGATAACCTCTTTGGGTTCTAGATCAAAAACATATGATTCACGTATGCCTTCACACTCCGTCATGAGCACTAGTCAAGTGAATAAGATTCCTTAGACCTTATCAAATACACTTTTTTGCTGTAAATACTCGTGTTATTACGTGATAAAACTCAATGTTAAATACGTTACATAACTTCCTTGGGTTCTAGATTAAAAACATATTTTTTTATTATAATCTTTTTATTATATTTTTTTTTATTTTCGAATCAGTATATTGTCACTACATATCCTAAACATTTAATTTAAAATTTAGTACCATTTCAGAAATTATAATTTTATAACTGTTATCTTTTATATTTAAAAAGGTAGAGACAAAAGAGATTACATCTTCCTTCTCTGATTCTCAGACGATTTTCTTTATATTTTCCTGTTTAAAAATTATCGACGAGCTTTAATGTTAGAAATTAAAACAATAGAAATAGTTAGTTCTTTCCCCTGATATTGAAACTTGAAACATTGTTCAAGACGTTCACTAGTACACATAAATTAGCAAACTTCTATGTATACATGTATACCAAAATAGTGTGTTTCAATCCTCATGTTCTATTTATGTCTTTCACAAAACGTATCATGAAATTTCGTGTAACTGTTTTACTACACTTTTAGTTATTTTTATCGTGAAAAACTAAATAAACTATGCCTATTTTTATATAAGAAAGACATTTAAATGTAAAGTAATTACGGGATGCAGGATAAACTTACAATTCCAAATAACGGCATGATTATATTGAACATAAAAAAATAGCTCAAATCTAAAATAATCATCGGTACGACGGAAGAATTCTGTGTTTATAACATATTAAGCTGTATGCTAATATTAACTAGCTGTAGTGATAAATGTTTGATGTGTCATTAAACATATGAGACCGTATATCATGGTAACATACTCGCCTCACTGTACAAACACCTTTTATTACAAGAATTACAACTTTTACACAATACAAACAAATTATTTAACCCGACAGTAACGGTGTTGTAACACAGAGGTGTTACATCTCTACTACTCTGTAATCATTTCAGAGGTGGTAGAGCCACGCTGATGCTATTACTGGTTTCAGCATGAATGGGTCGGCTCGCTCGGGGTAGTACCACCCTCTCGCAGAAAACCGACGTGAAGTAACAGTGCTTGCATTGTTGCGTTTCGTTCGGTCAGTGAGAGCGCCGGATAACCTACCTCCCCTTCCCCTTCCCTAATCCCCCTCCCCCACACAAGGTGGCAACGCACTTGCGACTCTTCTGGTGTTGCAAATGTCTATGGACGGTGGTGATCACTTAACATCAGGTGACTCATATGTTCGCTGGCCTCTATTATATAAAACAAAAACATTAAAATTAAAATACCTGTTAAAAAAACGTGTTCCAATTTGCAAATGAACTTGTTGCAAATTAATACACGTATATTTTAATTTATAGATTTTATACACCGGAAATGTATTACGTTTCTAACCTTAATTTTGTTTAATATGAAATGTATGAGAAATGGTGAACGAAGGCTATTAAGGCTTCAATATAATTTACAATTTAATCAATTCTATTTACATAACATTGGAGACATCCTTGTTCTCACGGATATAAACGTCAACAAACTTTTAAAATCTTAAAACTGTAAATTTTTATCGTAACATTCGCTTATACTTATACCGTTAACGTTTCACAGCGTAATATTTGGCTATAAATTTTACAATTCATATAAACAGGTAATAAAGTTCTTTTTAACTGTTATTAAATATTCCGTTTTCGGTAGAAATATTTAATTTATGCCACAAAATAATCGCTAATTAAATGAATGATGAACTCAAATTGATTACAATTGATCACTTCATACAGCAGAGTCCATTAATTACTCAGGGGGTTAGGAGTACTCAAGTTAAATCTCACTGGATCTCATGTGAGTGAGAGAGTGATTTTGGTAAACATCACGTAATTTTTTTCGATCAAACAATAGTGTAAAATGTAAGAAAATCACATTAATTTAAAGTAACACATTGTCTAGACTAAAATATGCCGAAATATGACAATATCTATATACTAAATTCCCTGAAGAGATCTAAGGTTATTTATTATTAATATTTCGAAATGTAAAGTAATAATAATTATAACTAAAGGTATTAATATTAAAAAAAAGGAAAAATATAAATAACAAAGCAAATTGTGTTTATTTAAATAAATTCAACGTATTTATACTCAAAATACAAAATTTGAAAGATTTCGTATGAGATAAGGCTGGGAGAAGAGAGGTCGACACAAATTTCACATCTCGCAAAAACGACTCACGTAATGAATAGACGAGCCCTCATATGTGAATTATTGAATTCAAACCAATCAAAATCGATGATATTCACAAAAATCTATGTGTTTTCACATATTTATTTCATTTCTTACCACCTCCTCAATCATTATTTAACCCTCTCAAAACAAGGTACATGAAATATCAAAATAAAGCAATGACACTATAATATAAATAAACGTTAAACGTGAATCGAGAAAGTCCCACAGTTGTGTATAATGTATCAGTGTAGTTAATTGACAATTTGTCTCATCCGAATGTTCTGGAAGTGACGTGCACGAGGGCTCGCCACTGCCTCACTATATCACATGTCACTACTTTTTAAACGCACCCTGATTTATCCACGTTAATCCTCAACTTATAATAAATTACAATTCAAATCGCCGTAAATCCTTCACATTTAATACCTGTGTCTAAAATCGAATGTATTATTTAAAGTAAAAAAAATATCTGGCAACACTCACACAATAAATATCTGTCTATTTAAAATTCAATCTTTTTTCGCTCAAGTACCCGTTATATGCATACATCGTGGTGCTGAATGTTAGAAACGTCAGAATTATTTACAAAACACCACACAAGTTGTGTGCAGCGGGGTTTTATCAACATTCTGTATTGCTTAACAATTCGACTCGGTTGCACACTTATCGAACGGTAAAAATACCTTTGAAATTACATAGAAAAATCACGGAGAATTTGTCATAACCTACGAAGCGGACGTAACTGGTCGCATCCCTTTAATTAGTAGCCGGATATCATATAACACCCTAATGAGACACGCACGGCCGAATCTACTAATTCTCACTTACTATTACTACTTATAGAAATACGTATTTCTAACTATTACACGGTAGAAAGAAAAATGTGATTTTCCTTTTATAATAATATGATTATTTGCTTTTCTGTACATTAATTTCTATCTCAATTTCAAACAGAAATATTTAGAAGACCTTCTAAATTCTTATAGACCTTCTATATGTATTAGAATAATTGTGCAAATTATTTAAACTGAAAATTCTTGAAGCATTTATTAAACATACTAGAGATACTTCCCGCTTTAATATGCAACGTTCTAAGCTCTATAATAAAATCAAGTTAAAGTATTAATTACACGAGTAACGAACGTAATCGTAATATACGAATTAATACTAACACTTTTGATTTACATTCGCTGAAACACCAATTTTAAAGTGAAGGTTTTACAGTCAGTCTGTCTGAAAGCGGCAACTCACATATAATATATTCAAATAAAATAAGGTATATACTTAATATTATATCATTAGTCTGGTAAGTAATTAAAAAGAAACAGAGATATACTTATTACTGTAACTTTTAAGTGCATTGTTTTTATATCGATTTGAATTAACTTCATAGCACTATGCCATAACATCAGAGATAATCCTATAAATCGAAAATCTTGAATAATATGTATTTTGTATCTATTTATGTAGTTATTTTCCTTTACTCAAATTTAACCGTTTGTTTAGCTATGTAATCGTTTCTACGAGGTATATTATATGTACCGAATCATCGTTGGCGAATCTAATATTTTTATGTATTTATTTTACAGGAGAATTAAAAAATATTTTTAAAATTATTAAATAAAGAATTAAAATGTAACATAACGAAATTATTTTCTAAATTATTTTATTTTGTCGTTAATACATTTTAATTATTGTGGTAATACGATTAAAATGAGAAACATTGGAATATTAATAAATTCGTTTATCGATTTATTCGTGTGTTTAGCATTTTTTGTTGGCTCTATTACTAACGTAACGATTGACAAACTAACATTCGGTTGTAAAAACGATCTGAACACATATTTCATTCCACATACGAGTACTATTGAAACTAGTTTTCGTCTTTTCAACTTACCTTTTAATAGTGTATAAGAGGAATAGTTATTTTAAGTGTGTGTCAATCGTCGGCGTGAGTAATTACAGTTGTAAGTGAATTGGGTTCGCGCCCCACGATATCCGTAATCACGTGCCAAGATACCGAACATTTAGGGGAGAGCAAGCTTAAAGGGAACAAATGCTCTCATTATTGTTTACAACATACCTATTTTATATATTCTTAAATCTAAACTTATAAATTACATTTTTTTTAAATTAGGTACTTGCAGCAGTTGGGATGACTTACATATTGTTGTAGATATTTCGATGGTAGAATCGCCAAGGATACAGACAGCTCTTTCTTCCTTAAACTTTATCTCTCGCTGTTAGAAATAAGTAATCAGCCGCCTTAATTACGTATATCTCAAAAGCAAAACGATAGCAAAAATGGTTAAATACGGTTATCAGCCGTAATGTAAACTAAAACGTATACTTTACTCGAGACACTTAAAAAAAATAGTATTACGTATATAGAGATCAAAATGTTATTGATTCGTTAAGGCATGGTTACCTCTAGTAAATAGTGTAAATTAGCCATTTTTAGCCGATATTTAGCCATTAATGATATCGCTTTTAAAGTACATAACAACTAACAGGCCGTTCAGAATGACAAAGCTTGCGACAGATTCTGCCACCCGAGGAGTTCCAATAAGGCCGTAAAGCTAACAACTTTCTTTAAAGAGTTTTGTATATTATTTACTTCACAGTTTTATATGAGGCTCATTGTATGGTTCTGGCTCTCTAATTACGTAATTCACAAAGCCAAAGCAATAGCAGAAATACCAAATAATCTCTTCAAACGGCAATTTCAAATTATACACCAACTGTATCGAAGCTTTAGCAAAACAATAAGTGATGTCTCGGTTTACATAAACAAAAATCTTTCTACGAGTTAGAAATCAGTTTTGCTCAAAAACTCTTAAATTTTCATTATAAAACTAATATTTGCTATTGCTTTGCTTTTGTGAAGAATATATAGGGGGTCCGGTTAAATTACACAACTAATACAATACAGTATAGGCACCGTTAAAATTATTGGAAAGAATATTCACATGTAAAAAATAATACGATAATTCTGTTCAAATAAATCAAACGCAAAATATACCTATATACAGTAATTCAAATAGAAAAATACAGGTAACTATTGTTACAAATAACAACAATTTCAAATCATAATTAATTAAACTTTTTTTTATTCTAAATGATATTTAAATAAACAAAAAATATATAAATACCAGATTTCATCAGACATAACAAATCTGCAACGGTCTCGGAGTCAAGGCCTATTCATATCACAGATACATTGCGCTTGATTGCCCCGGGGGGAGACACTGATTCGATTTTGACGTTTTTATTGGGTAATATTGATATACTTTGTAATGTAGTGTTATGGGTTACGGGATTCAATTGAGAAGGGTCAACGAGTATGAAGATAACAGATATGTCATTCCAACATATCTTATTTAATTTTTGCGTTTACGAAGCCACGTTATTGGGTAGGTAGTATATAAATCTAACAGAATGAAATTTATATATTAATCTACTTTTATATTAAATCTTCATTAATATTTATAATTATTTGAATTTTATATCTATACTAATATTATAAAGCGGGAGGGTTCGTTTGTTTGGTTGAACGCGCTAATCTCATGAACTACTGGTCCGATTTGAAACATTCTTTCAGTGTTAGCTAGCTCATTTATCGAGGGATGCTATAGGCTATATATGTATATCATCACGTTACGACCATTAGGAGCGGAGCACCAGCGATGAATGTTTCAAAATCGTTTTATTTTCCTTTCGAGTGCTTCCGCTGCGTGTTAGTGTTAGCCCAAAGTAACTGTTCCACGCGGACGAAATCGCGGGCAGACGCTACTACTTTAAACTTTATAGATTTTAACGTTTGATATCGTTTGATTATCCGATGTTAAGGTGGTTAGAACGATAAAACTAGCGGCGACTGGCTCTCAAGTGCAACTGCTTGGAAAACACCAACAGGTGTTTGGGAATAGATTTTGAAGGTGGTAGCTAGCCAGGAGCGATTAGAAAAATCCTACCACCATGCTATTGGTTCCATTACGATATTTTCCTTCACCGAAAGCTCCAATTCAGTTGCTAGGATTCGAACCTACGTCCATCGACGCGGTGTCTTTACACGCTATCAACTAAGCCACCATCGCTTCAAATATATTCAATATATTATGTGTTTATATTCATTTTAAATGTTATACGTACTATATAGTAATATGAATATGAAAACTGTCTTCTTATTGCTATTCACAATTAAAAGTCTAAACTGATTATAATGAAATTTAGCATAGAATATAGACCACTACTCATCTAGAATATATGAAAAAACACATATACGAAGTTGTGGAAAGAACTAATTAATAGATATTGACGATGCGGTTACATTAAATTACCTATTTACGTAACCAGAGATGATGGTAGCGTCAGTCGTGTATCGCTGGATAGCAGTCACTGAGTACCGAGAAAAATTTATTACATTTCAAAATTATTCATGAAAAACAATTACATTTTATGCTAACACAGAAACTGGAAACGCAAATGCTATTAGATATTAATACAAAACATACAGACCTTAGTTAAATCTATAATATGGATTCGTTTATAGTTGCATTATATTTAATACTGGCTTCTGCCAGCGATTTCGTCCGCCTGTAATAGTTACTTTGGGCTAACTAACACGAATGCGGAAGCTCTTAAAAGAAAAAAAAAACCGATTCTGAAACATTTTTCGTTGGTGCTCCGCTCCTATGGGTCTCAGCGTGATAATACGTAACCTACAGTCTTCCTCGATAAATGATTTATCTATATCACTGAAATAATTTTCAAATCGGACCAGTAAACTAAACAAATAAGCTTTATAATGTATACATTACTATTCTTCTCTTGTACTTATTTCGAGCCGTCATTCAAATTACGATAACTTTTGACACAGTAGACCGATTTTAATAAAACAAAGACTAAGTTACTCCCGAAGATATGCTTTATATGAGGTTTTATTGTGAACCCTGTACTTTAGCAGTGATGCGTGTTCATACAAACAGACAGACAGACAGACATTTTCAAAAGTGATTGAAATGTATTCTATTACTTATTCTTAGACACCTGCAACAATTTTTTTCACGAAAATCAAAAAAGTACAGACACGTTACATTTAGATTCTTATTATATGTATAGATGTGATGTGTTATGTAATCTATATACAACTGTATATGTACATACACTGTTATCTCGAGAAGAATTTTTTCTACCATAATATCTTCTTTAATGTCTCTGAATGTACTGGATAACATTAACAGTTTTATAACGAATCGACGAATTAATCTATTATTTACTAACTGATATCCTCTCGCTTTGTTGTGGATTAAAAAAACTTTCAATTAAGATAGCAATGGCAAAGGGTCTGTCGATTACAAAAAAATAACTACCCTAGAACCATCTACTAAGAAGTCCGCATAGAAGGCTGATCTATACATAGTATATATACAGATAAAGTATTTCTGTGTTATTTTTTTATTTCTGATAACTTTTTTTATCATAAACAAAAAAGTAAAAGGTTAATACGACGTTCAAACGCCATGCAAAGCAGATTATAATATCATTGTTTTAAATAAAACGAATAGCGATTTATTTCTTTGAAACGCGACTAAAGATAGATCAAAGATCCTTTACGCGTTTATAAGCATTGTCTTCATGCTGTGAATATTTTTAAGCGAGGCATGTCCGAACTGGGAACGGAAGCGGACAAAGCTATGTGAGCCGCATACAGACTTAATTTATAATGTTTAAAATATTATTTTATTTTCTTATAATACAGATAACACAGTAATCCAAACGTAAAACTGTAAAATTATTAAGCAACTAAAAACTAAGGAGTTGGTAATAACATTTTGTTTATAGACCAGAATGTATATAAAATTTTAAAGATTATATATATATATGCTTATAAGTGGGGTCACGTAGTGCCCTTAAAGGGAATATCGAAAAACTGCCATAAAAACTGAAAAAATGTAAGAGTTTCAAAAAAAAAGGACAAAAATCAATCTTGATATCCTTTACAAAAATTTTGGATTCTTTTTAATAGGTCAAAGTTATCCAATTACAAATTCTAAACTAGCTTTCTTGAAAAATTACCGCGTCGCACAGTGCTCTCTGTGGTAGAGATCGTAAAAAAAATATGGACTTATAACTATCGAAAATTAGCATACCCCAAAAAAGAAGTAACAAAAAAAGGCCTGGATATATCTAATATCATAAACGATAAACTGATAAACGACCGCTTTGCTGTGTATTAAACAAAATTGTAATTAAAAATATGACAAAGATTCGAATCCAAGAAATAAGTCTAGAATCGCCTACGAAATATTCTGTATCGAATGGTCCTACGACCATAGGACTACCTACTCCTATGCCGATATGTTTAGTAATTTTTACAAGATCGAACCTCAAACTCTATATTTGTATTAAATATATATATATATATATATATATTAACGTTATAAAGGACTGTTTTAAAATTTATAAGCAAACGGAAAGGATACCAGATCTATTATCGTAAAATGTCATCTAGCTATTTATAGAATTATTAATCTACTAGCTAATACCCGCGACTTCGTCTGTGTTGTTTATTATTTTAACAATATATTTTATGTTGAGGAAAAAATTTAAACACCATAACGCTTGTCCATGCTAATAAGCGAACATATCGTAATTATTTTTTTAGATAAAGACCAAGCGTCCAAAAAGTAGACCTTAAAAAATTGATCGAAATCTTCCCATTAATTTTTTAATGATCACAGAGCTGCGGACCTCTATCATTTTATAATACAAATTATCTGTGATAATTTAACATAGTAAAATATAATGTTTATCTATACCACAGAGTATATGAACATATGCCTGCATTAAATAAGTTCATGAACCTCTTAAAGACGAGAATGAATCGTACACCTCGTATATAATAATTTATAATTGCAATAATTTCATTGAAGACATTAAGTACAATAACCTAATGATAAAATTACGTTATCCAAGTAAACGTCAGTTTATTGTCCAATGAGTTATGTGACATATAAGATACCTTCCTTTACAAAATTGCTTATTATAACCTACAAATATTATTATATCCACAATATATTATGTTTCCTATAGCTTAAAGGTGATGCGTTTGGAATAACTTTGTTCTTCAAACATTCAACAAATATATTCTATGTGATTAGTATATAAGTTCATATTCAAAAAAATAAATACACGAAATATCGATGTAAAATTAGATTAATTGATATTAATCTTGTGTATCCTATAAGACAAAAAATAAATAAATTTCAAGATCTCTCTACTGTTTTTTGTGTCACTTATCTTTTTATACGGAGAAATTTTTACCCAAATTTATCACTTTACTATAGAATTTTTCATAAATATGTCATTGTGCTGATAATTCAAACACAATACAAATAATAATTAGCTAACTACGTGTAGTCCGTCTGAAGTGATGCGCTCGCACACATTCGGCAATTGATTTTTATTAATAGTTCTCCGAACAAATAATCGACGTCCAATAGGATATTGGTTGGATTGGAATAAAAAAGGAAGAAGAGTGTATGCGTGTATATATATTAATTTTCAACATGTCGTAACTTCTTAGTATGCACCTTTTAAAATGATATATTACTAACCATTTTTGGGCACATACTAACGCATATTTATATAACCTTACCAGCTGACCCGAACACGCGTTGTTGTGGCTCAGTTATTACACATTGAATTGAATAAAACACGTGCACCATAATCGAAATGAAATAGTTTAGAAAAAATATCCGACACAAAATATATATAAGAGTTATTGAGGTATGTATGCTTAGTACACATATAGGTGTCATAGGGTCAATAACTCATATAGGTATGCATATTTAGCTTAGCTCAGGTCGCGAATTGCATGAATCTGGCAACAACCCAAGCCGAGGTGTGCCGTGCACCCTTGAGCTACTTGTCAACATAAAATCGGCTGAGTGCCTTAAGCGCTCGCCTTAGTAGTTCGGTGAAGTTGTTAAGGCCTTGCCAGGCCAATAACGTAGTCAGTTCGAAAAAAAAACGTGTACCATAAAATAAACTGGAATCAAAAAAGAAATTCAAAATTGAAACGTGACGCCATCTATGAGATATCTATAATAGTCGGTGCTACAGTTTTTTATCAACAAAATAATTTAAAGTGCCATCTGTTCAAGACTGTTGAAACTTACCATTAATAATAATAATCAACATTAACAATCATTTAATTTGCAATTTAAAAATATTGAGGCCGTTCATCAAAATATACATAATTCTATCTCTCAAGTTGGACCAAATTATACATAAATGCCAACTTTCATGATCTTTATTGGTGCTCCGCTTCTATTAGTCTTAGCGTGATGATATATAGCCACCCTCGATACATGAACTATCTAACACTGAAAGAATTTTTCAAATCGGACCAGTAGTTCCTGAGATTTGCGCGTTCAACCAGAAAAACAAACCCTCCACCTTTATTATATTAATATAGATTTAGATAAATTAAATAAAATCATCATTTTTCTTTTATTTAAGTGTGACGAGGGTGGTGGCCTCGCTGACAGCATCAAGACTGAACCACCGGAGGCGGAAGAGCCCAGAGCGATGCAGAAGGTGCCATCTCTCTCCGACCTGTCGGACCCGGAAGCATCACTAGGTGAGTCAATTTCTTCGTTACCTCAAAACCTATACTTTATATTCACACTGTCAAATATTTTGCACTGTTTTACAAGCAAACGTGTGGGTGCGTGGCATCGACGGACGTAGAAAACACTTAGCTATTTTGACTGTTCTAAATGTTTGCTAATTCACGTAAAATATTCTAGTGTTGAAGAGATGGAGACATACATAAATACAAGATGAGTAATAAAACAAAATAACATTTATTTAATAATCAAAAACTTTGCTACGAATTCAGTTACTTCTTTATTATATATGCTCTTTATTCTTTCAAACATATTTTTATTTCAATAATAATACAATAATGTAATCAATTAAAAGAAGAAAATGAATGCGTGTAACCGTCACACGCGATTGAAGTAAAACTTTTTAAATAAGAATATTTAAATAAGAATAGTTTTTGTAAATAAATAGCTTATAAACAAAACAATTAAAAATATTATATTGAATAATAATAAAAATCATACAATAGAATTAATTATGTATATATGGGCGCGCGACCGTGCTGCCATCTGATTTCAATGTAAGTAAGTAAGAAATTAAATCAAAGCTTCATTATCTGTAGTGCCATCTATCAGCTAATTCGAAACTTAAATAACACAGGAAATATTATTAGCAACTCTTTGTTATAAAGTAAATAAAACAAAAAAGTACGAACAGATTACTATGATAAGTAACGAATTAAATTAATTACGATTTAATAGAAGTTTTGGTTATTGTTAATCGTTATCTAACCGGATGGTACAAAAACGTGACGCCATATCGCCGTAACGGACTTCCGTTGCATTTTCGTCCAGTTACCTCCTAGTCGCGCCTAAAGAAGTTTTACTTCAAAAATTACAGAAATAATTTCGGTTATTTATTTTAAAAAATCTTTCTATAAAGAATTAATTCAATAGACTAAAATGTCAGTATAAAAGACATACAAGTCCACATTTTATTTATTACAAGTTAAATGAAAACTTATGAGAAACTTACTATATAGATAGTATTATAGAATGCTCTATTATTATTATCAAATATACTGTAATTATTTATCTTAGAAGCATAAAGACTTAGGTAGGGACTGGCTTGTTCTGACTTATAGGTACTCTAATGGATTCACGGAACACTAATATTTAGTTTTATTTTATATTGTTCAATTCCGTACACATTTATATCAATATTGTTTCCCGACGTGGCGAAGGTTAACTAATAACATGTCTCCCTCCCTGTAAATCGCTCAGTGTACCGGATACTGGTCAGCTGGCATCCGAAGTGTTTGTCCTTGCTCTCTGTTAAGAAGTTATATATCATATGAAACGTGATTTGAAATTTCAAAAATAGAGTGACTTCGAAAATTTATAATAAAATATTTTGGAATGTAATATCACAAACTTTTTCATTGAATTCCGTTTATGCATGAATTATACTATTCTAACTAAACAGCTTAGGTCTGGTGTTGTGCGTGCATAATTGCACTTTTAAACAGATTTCGATCTTTGTTTTGTTTTACTTCTTAGACATTTGGTTCTTATGTAAAAAATATGTTTTTATAAGTACTACGCGTTCAGTGGTGTGTATTTATAATACTTAGGGAATGTGTGAAACTATAACGTGCATAATAATACTTAGGGAAGTGGGGCAAGCGGTGAAATGCTTATGTTTTTGCATCTGTAAATTTAATACATTATTAAGATAATAAACAAAGCAGAAGAAGTCGCGGGTATCAGTTAGTACATATATATAGTTATTTGTTGCGAAAATCGACTGCGAGCATTAATAAAATCACAACGCATACAAGTATATCAAAAGTTGAAAAAACCTGGCTGGAAACTGATTAATTTTTCATCGTTATAATTACTTCTAACGCTATCGAAGGATGAAAGTACTTCTCAATTCTCCGGGCTAATCTCCTTAGCTAAATCGATTCGAGGAACGTGGATATCATTACGCTTTACCATAGGGGCGAAAGTGTAATGATAAATTTTAACGGTAACGTTGAAAACGCAAAGAAGTTTATTTTGGTTAAATTGGCAAAATTGCATTTAAAAAATGTCTATGAAAAAAAAAACAAATTACTTTATGAGAACGAAGTCACAAATGTCAGCTAGTTCAAAATATAATTGCTCAGCCTATTTTGGTAAGTGGTGAATACACATTTACCTAATTATATATTAAATTAATACTTTGAAGAGTAATTTATGAATTTGAAAAATGGAGCTATAATGCTTAGTAATCAGTATAAAAATGTGCTTAGTAATCAGTAATTTAATACAAACTGCATATTATGAAATGTTTTCACTAAGAATTTGAATAATTATAATTGAATTAAACAATATCTTAATGCTTAGTTGACATATCTGTTTTTTTATGTATATATCTAAACATGTATATAAATTTATATATATTTAAACCTCTATACTTAAGAGAGTTGATAACTCTTTTTTAATAAAGAGGTTTTTATATTATTATTTTTGCAAAAAGTTTACGACACCAAAAAGGATTGCAAACTATGTACGTATAAGCGAGTGCGCCGTGAATTTACAGAGGATAGACAAAGAATGATTAATAAATGGTATCCAAATAGGATAATACGGCTCATCCTTGTTAGGGGCACTGGATGCAGTTTCAGACTTGTAACCTGCCGCTTTAATAACCTACTTTACATCGATTCAAAATACACTTATCTAGTTGTACGCGATTTATTTGTTACTTCCACTAGCGTAATATACTCGTATATGCACACAGATATTGTAGTCATTTTCTTTCCTTCATTTTGTAAAGGCTGCAAAAACTACAAAAAAATGTTTTTTAAAATTACTAACATTAGTTTTTGGCGAGGTCTTGGAATGTCATGTAGTGGATCTTATATTTTATTCATAATCTTGTGTTATTTGGCTCTATATTTTGTAATATTGGTGGCGTTTTCCGTAATATAGTTTAGTTATTATGCACAAGTGAAGTGGATAGGAAATAATAACGCAGAGCATGGATTCTGACTTGCCACAAAAACTCCCTGGAAAGTTCTAACAAGACGACCATTTTTTTTTCGAACTGACTACGCTATTGGCTTAGCAAGGCCTTAGCAGCTTCACCGGCATCATCTTGTTAGTTAATTGAAATGATCGCAAGAAATTTGTAATATCATTACCTACTCGACAATGGCAGTAATAATTTACTAGAAGATTGGTTTCTAAAAATAAAATAAAGAAAGAATTTAATAGAACTGTTGAGAACAAAAAGAAGTCATGTCAGCCGAGTAGTTTGACTAGTGGAATGTCAATTCGATGTCAACAGGTTCGAAGCCCGGCATATTAGGTACATGTAACTACCAACATCGTATTTTAATTCGCGTATACTTACTGTTTTCAATTGGTAAAGAAAACATTGTGAGAAAACCTGAACCTAAAAAATGTTCCTGTAGTATCACTGTATGTGGGAAAATATATAACTGTGGATTTCTCTGAGTTTAAAATCACAAATACGTCGTGGACTGGCGTGGAGATTATGCCCACTCATAGTTTCCTTCGGAACGAGGACTATTAACCTGCAGTGCGTCTCTTACGCGCTGATGTGATGAAAATGATAATGATTGAAAATAAGTGTCGATAAGTTCGAAGGAACTGACTAATTACCCTTCTCGATAATCAGTACCTTTTAAATGATTAGTTTGTATTTTGTAACTTTTGAGGGCATTGAAAATTCAATTGTATTTGACTTTCAATCGCCTCGATAATCCTTGCCCTGATTTGGAAAACGGAAACGTATGTGGATCTCATTTGGATCTCTCGCAATCGTTTTATATATACTTACGACGAACATTATTGACGTGGGTACACAATATCAAATTTCTTTACAGTCGGAAACGTCCGTGAATATGATAAAATTAATCGCTTTATCTGTTTGCGTATTAATTTTGCACTCTTTTGCGTGATACGAAGCTTTTTCTAATGCTACATAGTGAAATGAGCATTCTTACACCGGACACCGCGTCAATTGATGTAAGTTCGAATCCTTGCAACGGAGTTTTCGGTGCAGGTAAACATTGTAACAAAACCAAAGGCACTGTTGTAGGGTTTTTTCTATGTCCACCTTAATAGCTACCACCTAGGCAAAGATCTATCGTCAAGCCAACCTAGTGTGTTCCGGCAGATGCACTTCAGAGCCCGTCCCCTCTAGTCTCAGCGTGTTTACCATCGTGATTTAACATCAAATGAGTTCGTGCTAAAACCTAAAAATTTTGTAGGTGGTAGAACCACGCTGAATGTATTATTGGTTTCAGCATGAATGGGTCGGCTCGTCCCCGGTACTACCACCCGACCCACAGAAACACCGACGTGAAGTAACAGTGCTTGCATCGTTGCGGTTCGTTCGGTCAGTGAGAGCGCCGGAGGCCCACCTCCCTTCCCCTCCCCTCTCCTCTCCACTCCCTCCTCTGCCTTTCCCCCAAACACAAACTGGCAACGCACTTTCGACTCCCCTGGTGTTGTTAGTGTCTATGGACGGTCGTGATTACTTAACATCAGGTGACACACATGTTCGTTTGCCTGCAATTACATATAAAAAAAATTAAAAAAAACGTATACAACGTACATTATACGTACGTATAAAAACACCTCTTAGTGACATTCTTGTTTGAAACCCAATGTTGTTTTTTGTACCTCTGACAAACAATAATAAAAAGGAATAAACTAAACTAAAGACCTACAACGTTTTATCACATAGATACAACTTACACTATTAAGAATAATATTTTTTTATATAACAGTAAATATTGAGATACATTGGACAAAAGAATAACAATAAACGTTTTTCGTAAAAATGACTTCATTTATAAAAACTGAAATTAACGTATGGAAAAAAAATCATTGTAATGATCAGCTGAATAGTTAAGACGTGAAAGCGTAACAAACAAATAAACACTTCGTATTTAGTATTAGGACGTAAATATTTGGCAAGCATGAATTTGGCAAGCATCTTTAAAATAATTAACGTATTCTAACTTCTGTTGATTTCTCCAGATAAAGTGTGACAGGGTTTACCTTGAACGAATTCTATGTTTCTCTATTCCCATATATATTAATCAATCGGTTAATCTTACCTCAGAGTGGGTTACCACATGTGTACTGTTCTAAAAAAATCATCCTGATTCACTGTTCACTACAAACGAGACCGTTTTAACCTAAATAGCTAAGAATTGATGAGATACACCCTCACTCCGATATCGGATTATTTGCACGTAATTAATGCGCACGAGGACAATGAACTTCATTACAAACTTGTTTGCCGGTCTGTACTCTCCGGGGTGGGCCAAGTATACGGGCCCATTGTTTCTTATCTGTCTGTAATAATATTTTGACGTGGGAATATTATATGAAAAGCGTAAAAGATGTTACTTTACTATGTATAGTGTTTATGTTATGTATTTTAATGAATATGCAAGATAGTGAATTTTCTTTATTATTTCGTATTATATAATTTGTACAGATAACACGTATATCTGCATTTTCCTGGACTAATTTACATATTTATTACATTGTGTTACCTGTGATAAAATATCTCGCGTTAATAAAAAAATCTTCTAGCATATGTAAAATCATAGAAGTAAATTGATTTAGTCCTCTGAAAGATCTATCCGAAATCTGGCCTGTTTATTAGGCGTCTGAAGAAACTCCGAATATTATTTTCCTACGTTTTATTCCTTCGTTTAAAAAGATAACTCCGGCCCTAGATTTCAAACTCTAGATGACCGGCCACTATACAAACATGTAATTGATATAATTAACAGACATAAAGTACACCCAGACACACAACAATAATTTGTGGATCGGACAAATAATTATAACATATGTTCTCTGTGAAATTCGAACCGAATTCGAGTTCTAAGACTATTTATAGGCGTAAAACTAAACTAATTCCAACTCACGTCTACCTATGTACTAACAATAATTCTAAAATACAAATGGTAAATATAATATAATATTTACATGTTACGGTTAATTAATATTGGACTGGTGTCGACTGATAATATTTTATCCAGCGGATTTCCTTTCCAACCCTAACAAAATAAAATTAGCATTGTACTGGAAATTAAAAAAATGGATGTAGTTAGCTATGCGATATGGATTTTATTATTATAAGTAATTCTAAAGAGATATCAAGCACAAGGAAATTAACAATTGAATGTAAAACACATATCGCTCTTTTAATTAAAAAAAGAAGTAGGTAACTCAAAATTACGATTTTGTGGAAAGTTTGATCATGTAAATGTTTATACGTTCGACTTAAATTTATCTTATACTAGCGGGCCCGGCAGTCGTTGTCCCGCCCTAATTATAAAAAAATCCTGGACAAATTATATACCAAAACGTTCCCCGTGAATCACTGTATCCACTGGTGAAAACCGCATAAAGATCCGTTCAGTAGTTTTTGAGTTTATCGCGAACAGACAGACAGACAGACGCGGTAGGGGACTTTGTTTTATACTATGTAATGAAATAGATAAAGCGCTGTAAGTCAATTTTAAAAGTACGAATAAGTAGTGTAGTATTTCTATTTGGTTGTTGTGGAAAATATCACCATCATTGTAACAGAAGTACGTTTATTCATGCAGATTTTCCAACTCTTCGATGACTTAAATGCGGCTCAATTTAGCAAGCTAATGTTTTCTTATTTTATGAAGTATTTTTTATAAATTTAAGTTCATGTTAGCGAATCTTCAATTTGTAAACAATTACACGCAATTAACAGTGACGCAACCACCTATAGGGTAGCAGAGCTGGCATGACGAGGCTCTTGGAACACCAGAACCTCCGATTTAAAGAACTCTATGGGACAGGACAGACTACGCAACTTGGATTTACTAAAACTAAATTACAATGATTTTTACTGAGGTTCCATCAAATGATATTTGCCCCACGCCTCGGATGGTATAGTTACGCCAGTGCCTATTAATATTGCTTTTTGAGAGTACTTGTAAACAAATAAATATCACTTAAATTTGTATTAACAAGGCCATTTCGCTTTCATTTGAAATATTAAATAGTACATCGTTATCAAAATGGCGGGGATCTGTTCATGTTATCTGGTCGCTCGGCGGCCGCAGCTCCCGCACCCGTGCGTGATATGACTCATGTGCGTTATAATTACATATTGTGTTTATAAGTATATACTATGCATTCATTAACATGCATGTTTAGGCTACGCTTACTCAATGAGATGATGTCCGTTCATTAATAAAATACTGCTATACGCGAACGTTTAGCGTATTATCCTTTGCGTTTAGGAGTTGTTGACACACATAACGCACCTTTAATTGAAAAAGATGTCTCTGAAAAATTCAATTTTATGGATAAATGCGTTTAAATTGTAATTATATGTGTACGTTTGATTTAAATTTATCTTAAAAATAAATGGAAGCGCTTAAGTCAGTTCTAAAGGTAGAGATAAGTAATGCCTTAGGCTCGCATCGGAAGAGTCAACATCGATCTGAAAATGCTCCGTGAAGTAGCGAAACACGTGTAATCGATTGTCGTGATTACTTATATATTGTATAATTAATATATAAATATACATATATATATACTAGCGGGCCCGGCGGACGTTCTCCTGTCTTGATAAAGAAAGTCTTCAAATTCAAACGCAGCGCCACCTACCGGGCCCAATTATTAATCTAAACCATTCTGACAACCACAAAATTTCATCAAAATCGGTCCAGCCGTTTACGAAGAATTTAGTGACATACACACGTACAAAAGATATTTATATATATATATTGATTAATTGGTTCGCTTTTTGTTACAGTTAGACGTAGTAGTGTTCAATCAATTCCAGGCGGAAGTACAAAGATGCGTCCACTGTAATATTTAATGATGGATTTCCGCAAACTAACACCTTCTTCAATCATACAGTACATTTATATTTATATAGATAAGCCGCAAGCAAATCAAATATTCATTTTATTGTGAGATTATTTTTAAATCAATACATTTATTGTGTAATCGACACCAATCTTGCATAAACGGCACTAATGACGCATCTATATGCAAAAAATAACTCGAAGCCAATGAATTCAAAGCAATATAACTTGTCCACACACGACACCTCAGGATGTTGCGGTGTCCACTTCCCTTGCTCTGGTGCTCTGTTGATTGCCCCACAGGATGTTGCTAAAACTTCGCATGTATATTTTCTTCGCTCACATAACTACACTAAAGTTACATACATATCGTTTCGTAGAAAACAAATATTATTTAACAATGCATAAACATCGTACAGTCAGTTTTAGGCCGATGTTTTGTTGGTCTCATTACATTAGTAAGTTCGTGCTTGAACAAGCTTACATTTTGTAATTGCTTATATGAAAATAAACACGGAAGTGTGTTGTACTATTTTGTTATTCATTGTTTAAATTATATTAGAGTAAAGTAAAGGCGTGTAAAAAACATAAATTAGCATGCTGACGAAGTAAATATGGGTAAAACTATTTCCACTACTAATATTCGATTATTCTGTGCTAAATTACTCAATATCCAGCATTTAAAGAATCATAATATATTAGTATGCGCTAAATATAATAAATAATTAATTAGTATTCAATTTTTAAAGTTATACTTCTTTTGGCGCGTTAGGGAAAAATGATGAGAATAAATTTTTACGATGCGCGCACAACGTCACGAAAACCGACACTCCGAAGTTATTACGATGCGCGCGCACACCGTTACGAAAAACCGACACCCTGAAGTTAGCTATAGTCAACATTTTGTTTCTTTGTATTTGTTGTTTGTCTTTCTTTGTATTAAAACTTTCAGTGTATTAAATACCTTTTTTCTATTGTTAGTGTCGTTTTTTCTACAAACGTAGAATATGGCGAAAGATAAAATTTTTGAAAAGATTTTTATTTTGTTACGCCAAAGAAGTATAACTTCTAACGCGTGTACATAAGTACACACACACTTTTTTTTTATATGAGAACATAATATCATTCACAGCCATGTATGTAATTCCAAAATAAAGTGTTGCTTGTTATTTAGTGTACATAACAGGTGATACATTTAATTAATTAAATTAGAGTTTAGTTAATTACATAATTAAAGTGACATTTATTCTTATCCATCCAACAAAAGACAGTTAGGTGCCGAGATCGAACCCACTTCTTTTCAACTTAATAGTAGGGTATACTACCGCTGTGCCACGAGGCCTGTTATTGGGTTATAAAATACTAAACATGACATTCCATAATCTATTATACTACCTTTATTAATATCATAAATTAGAATGTTAGTCGTTAGAATGTAACTACCTACTCATCTGGATGTCATGAATTTTCGCATATATGAGTATATTGTCAGAGGTTCAGAGAAGGACATAGAGTACCTGACATCCAGCAAAAATGTGCTGTTCTCAAAGGGTAGATCAAAATTAAATTAAAGCGAGCGAAGCCGCGTGTTCAAGTTAGTTGGGTTATAAAATACTAAACATAGGTGGTAACTTAATAATATATTATACTATTCGTTATAAAATTATTGTAACACTTTTTACAGATATTAAATTAAATATTAATAGAGAGTAAACTGCCAACAAAATAGATACATATTTTTGTTTTTTTTTATGTCATAGGAAACAAACAAACTGGTGGGTCACCTGATGTTAAGTGATCACCAACGTCCATAGACACTTGCAACACCAGGAGAGTCACAAGTGCGTTGCCAGCCTGGTTTTGGGGAAAGAGGGAAAGGAGGTGGGTTTCCGGCGCTCTCACTGACCGAACGAAATACAATAATGCAAGCATTATTACTTCACGTCGGTTTCTATGTGGTTAATACCCTGAGCGAGCCCTCCCATTCATGCTGAAACCAGTAATAGCTTCAGCATGGCTCTACCACCTACTACAAAATGTATTTAATTAAGTTTTAGTTTAATTTAGTTAAAGAAATAATCACCTATCTATAAATAATCATTACAATAATGCAGTATCATTCGAAATAATTGTAATTAATATCAAAAACAAATGAAACGAAATCACTTTTACACAATGAAATCTGTAATATGTGTTAAAAAGTAATTTATCAAAACCAAGAATCATAGTGATATAAAATGATTTTATGATCCATTATTCACTATTTATAAGACAATATAAAATAACATTATAACGTAACACTATATCGTAGCGTGCTAAGCAGTTTTTTTACGCTCGATCAAGTTGAAATTCGGTTTCATGTGTCACCTGGCTTAAAAAAGTTCAAACTGATTTCACCTTTACACTCAAAAATTTAAAGTTAAATATAGCGTGGTTCGTTTTATTTTAAAGTTTTTTTATGAGCAGAAGACACATGTGGAAGCTGGATCGTTCGTGTCAGATGGTGGTGTAATAGTAATCAATGATGACATTTTGACAATAAATATGACTTTAATTCAAGTTTTATTACGCTCCGTAGACCATGATGATAAAATATCAGATCCTAGATAGGCGATAATCGTGTTTAATGCGATCATCTTAAGATTTATTTTGTCAAACACATGTTTTAACAGAGTGTGTGGGAATTAAACTATTAATCGCTACGTATCGATTTTTATCATATTTTTGTGTTGTATGTCTTATTGTACGACATTTAAAATATATATGAAATATCATACAATAAAATTATCTAAAAGTATTTTACTATATTTTGTTTCTGACAAACTTCATTCAATATTCAATCATCACTCAAGACCATGTAGATTAAGTAATCTACGACCAAACACAATAATGTTAATAATAATAATTGTCACAAAAAATACAAAAAATTGATAAGTAATGATTAAATTAACAAATAGAAAATAAATATTATAAGTGTAATTCAAAGCAAAATTTATAAGAATTTATATTTAGACGTAATAAATTTACAATCGCCTACGTCTCGCTTTAGATGAATGGGGAGCTTTCAATTCGCAACTTTGCAAACACAAAGCGGCAAGTTATTTCTGTCTAAGCCAGTTTCGATGTTGACACAAGAAAATTCTCATGAATGCCTACCATGCTGGTTCAAATAAACATATGTTTGCACACATCGTTAAAGAGCGTCGCGACGTCGTCGACGCACACACGCGCATACCCATTCATATTGGTTAGTGAATGACGGCCGCGAAAGCTCTTGCGGTGTATGCTCGCCTGGTACTGCAAGCGGACCGGTTGGCAGACATATTGCTTTATAAGTTGTCCGACTTCGTTTGCGGTTCGCTTTTTAATCGTTGAACCTGTTTAGTTGCCTATTTATTACCAAATAACATTGGAATATCATATGAAATAATACCATATATGTATAAGTACACATTCCGAGTTTTTGGCGGGATTTTGGTCTGTCATGTAATGGATTTTATATTTTATTCATAATCTTGTGTTACTTGACTCTATATTGTGTAAAATTGGTGGTGTTTTATGTAATATAGTTTGTTTATTGTGAGATGCCACAAAAACTCCATGGAAAGTTCTAACAAGATGGCCACCATCTTGTTAGTTCATTGAAATAATATCAAGAAACTTGTAATATCGATTCTCACTTTAGAATGGCAGTAATAGTCTACTAGAAGACTGGTTGCCAAAAATGGAGTGGAAGAAGAATTTGTAATACTATTAACTACTCGACAATGGCAGTAATAATCTAAAAGATTCGTTGCCAAAAATAAAGCTAAAAAAAAGTACACATTCATATTATTATATCCTGATATCATAATTATTATCAAATAACATTTAATCAGTCGTACATGCAAAATCTTTAAGAAAACCGATTCATTCATAACGAATCCTAAAGTGCTAATTATTGCGATTACCTTGAATTACCTACTGTCAGCGCAGTTGTACTTAGCTTATTTATAGATGATAAGATCATTTTTAGTTCCAAAAATACAATACATTTTCATTCATTTATCACGCTGATGGAAAAACAATGTTTATCGTATCAGCGTTTCACCTGATAAAATGTATGTATCTTTCCACTTTAAATTAATATCCAAATTAGATATATCTACTACGTCACACTCGGTGGCTCAAACAAAATTGTATTTTAACAGAAATAGCAAGGTCTCAATAATCAATTCAAGGCTTAGGATTAATTTCCAAACCCATTGTATAAAATAGTAGTACATAACAAGCACACTGCAATTTCTTTTCGACAAGAATATGCCGTTAAAATAAATTTAGACAATGTACAATGTATCATACTCATGTAACTTACAGGTGTCGAAATAATATGTAATAACTAAGGATTTATAAGATACTAGCGAGCCCGGCAGACGTTGTTCCGCCCTGACTATAAAAAAAATCCTTGACAAACTATATACTAAAACCTTCCTCATGAATCACTTTATCCACTGGTGAAAACCGCAAGAAAATCCGTTCAGTAGTTTTTGAATTTATCGCGAACAGACAGACAGACAGACAGACGCGGTAGGGGACTTTGTTTTATACTATGTAATGATTATCACAGGCAATATGATTGTTTCTATTGATTACCTATTCATCGTAATTATATTATTTAGCAACGGCGAGAACATAGTGTACAGTAAGCCATCTTTGTAGGCTTTCGAGTAAATCAATTTTTAGAATAAAACACCTAAAATATGTTTCAACAACTCATATATGTATGAATAGTTAGATTAGCTTAGGTTAGCTCAGATAGGTCGCGAATTGCATGTATCAGGCAACAGCCCAAGCCGAGGTGTGCCGCGCACCTTTGAGCTAGTTGTCAAAATAAATTCGGCTGAGTGCCTTAAGCGCTCGCCTTAGTAGTCCGGTGAAGCTGTTAAGACCTTACTAGGTCAATAGCGTAGTCAGTTCGAAAAAAAAAAACCTAAAGTAAAATACGGCCTATCGTCTATATATAAAAGCAGTATAGTTTACATTTTTGAACGTCTTAATGTATTCGAATAAGAAACCTACTATTTTCCTTATCACAATGCATGCATTATTCATGTGTTTATCAAATTTACGGCACCGGTTAAATATTATTACAATGTCGCGAATTTCCGTTACTTTCTGCAATTCAAAATCAGAAATAGAATGATTTTCTTCTCGTATACAACTATCCAATTCGAATTCTTTTTCCATATTCAAATTCACTTACTGTGATTTCTTTTTATTGTGGACAAAACTATACAACTGTTTCAGTCCTGCCGTAATTGTAAAGTGTTGTTATAATCATAAAAAATTGATGATGCAATTTTTTAGATTATCAACAAACATGTAGTATTAACGAAACACCCAATAATTATCATTCACAAGTATATTAAACAATATCGGTTCCACATTGGCCACTTGTTTTGTTCGTATTTGTAGTAAAACTAGCATCTGCCCGCGGTTCCCCATGCTTTTTAAGCACCAGTTATTCTCGACTTGTTAGTTTATGTTATATAAATATGAGCATATTTTTATTTATATATTTATTACAGGTGATTTTGTAGGCTATCAATTTTGGAAAGACATACTTCTCGTGTACATACTTTGGAAAATACAGATAGGTTTTCTTTTTATTTTAATGAATCTTTTACTATTGCTAAAAGTAGGTACTATTAATAATTGTTATGGCTTATCAGTTTTGGAATAATATAAGCTTCTTGTGTAAAAATCAGCTGGAATTAGGCAATTCTTTTGATGTTATTTCACTAAATTTAAACCCATTAGTGATAATTTTATATTAATTATACAAAGACTTATAATTTCCGTGTATATAATTCATTCAAATCGGTTATATTATAATCGTTTAATAATTAAATACATTTTTAATGTCTATTTAAAGTTAACACATCTATTTAAAGTTAATACAGAATCACCTTTTAAATGGCATATATACTTCCAGTATACAAAAAAACATATTTTGCCCCATTGAAAGTGGTAGAGTCACGCTGAAGCTATTATTGGTTTCAGCATGAATGGGTCGGTTCGTCCGGGGTAGTGCCACCCTCTCACAGAAACACCGAAGTGAAGTAACAGTGTTTGCACTGTTGCGTTTCGTTCGGTCAGTTAGAGCGCCGGATAGCCACCTCCCCGCCCCCTCAACCCTCCCCCATTCCCCCAGCCCCACGCCCCCTCCTCCAACCCCCTTCCCCTCGGTGAAACACAGGCCGGCAACGCACTTGCGACTCCCCTGCTGTAGCTAGTGTTCACGGACGGCGGTGATCACTTACCATCAGGTGACCCGCCTGTTCGTTTTCCCCCTATAATATAAAAAAATAAAAATAAATAATTAAGTACGTAAGTATCGATATGTATTTCAATAATGACAATACGCTACATCTACAAGTAAGTACAAACTATTGGACGGTACTGATAAATTGAAGAGAAAATATTTTACTATTAACTAATTTATTACCATGGTATTCTCGACCCCAAAAGTTTAGTTAGGTTCATTGTACTGGACAAATCCAGGTCTTCGAACGCGTAGTTCGAGCGTGCAACCACTAGGCCGTCATAAAATTTCAAAGCTATATCAACACATTACAAAATACCTTGAGGAATACATTCAACCCAAGCTATAATATCGTTTGAAACAGGTATAGAATACTTTTTTTTATAATATTGCCTATAACAATACGTCAACGCTTATAACATTATTATACCATATTCAGATAGTTATTTTACATTCACATCACGCTGAGAGCTGCTAACGTGCATCTAAATAGTTTGTTCGTCACCTCGGCTCCTGCGCACCGACGCGACGCGACGCGGACTTGTACTTTGCATACTAATCCACGCACCGGCTCCACGCCCAATAATAAATTCCATATTTTTATAACACGAAGATATTAAAGTTGACTTTTGTTAGAATTTATCAACCGATGTGTATGTAGGCTTCATTCAAATAGCTATTTAGTTCTTACACGGGTAATATAGCTACTATTATATTTTCGAGTGAAACTGTTTTAATTACTATGATCTAGTGCCTATATTAAATTTATAGGTATGTATATATAATGAAAATACAGTTCCTTTGCGGTGCAATCATGTCAAAACTTCTTACGTATCGGCATAGGACTATGACCATATAGTGCGCAATCGTTCCTAGATGGTTCTAGACTATTTTTGGAATCGATTGACCCTTTGCTTTTTTTTGTAGTGCCCAATAAAGCGAGTGGAAGTTGCCTCATATTTACGTGTAAATAACACTACAGATAGATAAGTGTACTGAAATGTAACACCAGCTATTTAATTGGACCTCATGCTTTGTGAACGTAGCATGATATTACGTAGTAGGTACTATACAAGATTTCATCAAAATCGGTGGAGTAATTTCTGCATGATACAAAAGAACCGTCAGAAGGACAAAAATAACAATATCTATCGAAATGTATTCTCTCATAGGTTACCTTCAAATTCCTCTGATTATCCTCATACTTACTATTTTTTACTTATGCCTTACTATCTATACTTAATGTTTTGATTAAGTCATGGGAAATACTTATTTTACTTGGGTTAATTTTGGGCTATTTTTTTTAATTATAACTTTGTCGTTACCACGTAACACGGCCGTAGCTAGAGGGAGGGTTATTTTGGGATTTTGGGACAATGCCCTACCTTAAAAATACCAAAAACTAAGATAAATTATTATAATTAAATTGTTTGTTCATAGTTTGAGATTTATAAAAATGTAGCGATAGGTATCTAAACTTTTCCGAACATACCACAGTTTGTGACATTCGAGGGCAGATCAATTATGATATTTTTTTTTTACTTCCGCCCTACCTGTAACCAATGCTGCCCTAACCCAAATTCGACTTTAGCTACATACAGCCCTGCCACGTAAACCCTACGACACTAATATAGATTTTAGGATACTTTTATAAAAAAATATGCTCAGTGCTTATTTAACCCCTATAGAAGATTATTCTAAACAGCTCATTTATCTCTAAAAGTTTCGTCCAACCGCTTCGACCGTTTTGGAGATTACAGCGAACAAACATTATACCTACACTTGTTTTTATTACAAAACATTAAAACGGTATTTGTTAATCAGTTACCCATAACGCAATATGAATATTTTCTCTCTGTTACCTATCTATTATCGTTTGAAATAACAGAAAGAGAAACAAACTTAAAATTAATAGTTTTCGTTTATTACTACACACTACCTCAATCTGTATATATAATTAGAACTCATACGAAATACGTATTATTTACAGGAACGAATATTTTTAACTAACATGATTGAAAATATGTCAGTCCGCCATATTTGTTAACCTTTTACGTCTGTCAGTCTTACAGACATAACCTTTACGTAATAATATTATTGAAGTTATACTTCTTTTGGCGCGTTAGGGAACAATGATGAGAGTAAATTTTTACGATACGCGCGCACACCGTCACGAAAAACCGACACCCTAAAGTTATTACGATGCGCGCGCACACCGTCACGAAAAACCGACATCCTGAAGTTAGCTATAGTCAACATTTTGTTTCTTTGTATTTGTTGTTTGTATTTCTTTGTATTAAAACTTTCAATGTATTAAATGCCTTTTTTTTATTGTCAGTGTCGTTTTTTCTACAAACGTAGAATAAGGCGAAAGATAAAATTTTTGAAAGATTTTTACCTTGTTACGCCAAAGAAATATAACTTCTAACGCGTGTACGTAAGTACACATACACTTTTTATGGTTTATTGTTATTTTTGTTTTGTTGTCATTATTCAATACGCTAACATGATATATATGTATAATCTAAATAACGGTAAATATTATGAGATACGATAGTGTTGTTAAAAACTCTGGAAAATATAATCGATTGAAATTAAGTAGAAGTAACTCAATCTTAGAATTTACATGCGTTCACACCAAATTAAACAAGTACTAATAATATCTACCAATCTTAATGGTGGCCTCTTCCAACTTCTTGTAAAATAAATTCCCGCATTATCCTGAAGTTTGTGCCTTAATATATGATTAATGGTGACTATAAATCCATTGCTGCCTCGTTATGATACGCCAGAGACGTTTGAAATCTTGCCAACATGCGGCAAATTACTGCCTACATACTTATGCAGCTTAAAATATACACCTACTGTAGAGGCGCCAAATAAAAAGGGACTTGCTAACATACTGCAGTTCTGCTGTTAAAGTTAACGGAAGAACTTTTGCTATGATTCCTAATGATAATGTGTAGTGATTTATATTTTTTATATTACTTTCAAATATTTCTTGTTCATTTCATCTGTTCTTAAGAACATGCTCCGTGTTATTACAAAAAAGTTAAATACGTATTAAATACTTGGTTTAAAAAAGTTTCCTAATAAATGCACCGCGCTCGCCCGAGGCAAGTTCGCGTTATCCTTTTTCACAAGTCTAACCTAACGTAACCAAAGCGAGACAAAAAAGCAAGATGGCGAACATTCAGCGACCACGGTGCATTTAATATGAGACCTTTTTAAAGCCAGGGTTCAATACGTATTTAACTTTTTTGTAATAACACCGGCTATGTTTATATTTTTTGTAAATCATTAAAAGAAAATGGCTACAAAATGTCTAAAGTCAATTTTTCAATTTTAATCTCCAATCATAATATATTAACTTTTATCCTCTTTGAACTGTTTGTTGTGTGAAGATGAAACAAAGCGCAGATCATGTCTAAGAATATCTCACGTGTAATATACCTAAGTGTTAGATTTCATTCGCTTCCTATAGAAAGTCTAGTCCTATCCTATGTAGTTTTTAATAGAAGAAATTGTCGTACTTTTACATGTAGATTTATAACGAAATTATTGTTAATCGTTAATCATACAGTTTGGTAATATAAAAACATATAAAACAACAAATATAAAACAGTTTCTATGTAAAATATTAGAAAGAGGTTCGAATCATTCTTAATCCATACATTTATCATAGGATTTATGTATTACAAAACGAAGTCGTAGAATGCTATAATATATATTATTTTTTACGTAAGAAAATAATGTTATTCATTCTTATTTACCTACAAGTAGAAAATAATGTAAAATCAAACATCTCAATGACAAAAGTTCACTACCGAGTTTGACACGACCTATGTTTGACATTACAGACAGATCGTATATTGACTTTACAGATATAATAAATAAGCCATATCAATCAGACGCGCTCTCTAAACACGGCGTGGGCCAATACGCTGTGAAAATCATAATAATATGTTGATATGATGTCTACGTGAACCACCACATTAATGGTAATTAATTAATAGTTGAATCCAAGCATTTGCATATCCACATCAGTTTCTTATACTTATTACGATTGAACGTTTCAATTCCATTATCTGTTAACATGGTTTTTTACGTTTGTAAAACTTCCAAAAATGTATTTTATTTATCTGATATAAATCAATTATTATTATCATATCAAGATTTCACTAAACATTTAAAATAAATTTGTGTATATATAAAATAAATTCAAAATACAAATTGTTTTATAACTTATTTTGTATATAATTCCTGACAGACAATAAAAATGAAAAAATACTGAAAGCAATAAAATTAATCTTGCGCAGCTCTAAAGATACTTGACACAACGCCATCTATATATTAATACGGACATTGAACTCATTTTGTTCACGGCTTTGTCAATGCGAAGTAAGGACGTGTCACTAGATGGCGCTAAACAAATTCTACTTGTAGTTTCATATTCTGACAAAAGATGACATTAGATTATCGACGTTCATTTTTAAATATTATTTAAGGGAATAATATGTATTTAATCATTTATTCTAATATTTTAATTTGCAATTGTTATTGTTTTTGTTACAAAATTATTTCATTTAATTACATATGAACCAAAACTCAATTATTTAAAATTATTATAAGTTAAGATATTTCCATACAGTCAGTTAGTCAGTAAACCAATGTAATATACTGTAACTATATTAAAGTTATTGCAGATATTGTAACTAAAGATTTTGAATTGATAGTTGAAGCCAAGCATTTGCATATCCACATCAGTTTCAATATACATATTTCGATTTAATGTTTCAACATTACCAATAATATCTAACATATGTATATAGTTACAACCTATAATGAATTAATTATAATAACTATATTATAAAATAGGCTTAATATTTAGTCAATTATCATAATATATATGCTCTGATACTAGCTTTTTTAAATCTTCTTTAAGCAAAATGATTGTAAAATCGATATATTCCTTCGCAACCAACCTGTATTCTCCTAGCGTATTTGTTTAAATTTGCTTTTGTTGTGTAGAAACGCTTATCAATCCATTAATCAACTATTTCAATAATTTATAACATATCCAATTTAAGCAATACACAAAAAAAGACAAGGTACGTTTGCGGACCGTTGTTTATGTGGATATGACGTCACGGCAATAGGGGGCGAGTCGCGGGAGGAGAGGCGTGGGAACCGCGCGGCAGGTGCGCGCGCGCCGGCCACTGATCCTGAACACGCACACTAACGTGTCGGGTAACATGTTTTTACTATAAACACTCGAAATGCACACACAGGTAACCATCGTCCTGTCCGCTCTGTCCGTTATTGTGAAAGTTCCGCCTTTCCATAATCTATGATATGTTGAACTACTACCGTTCTCTTAGATATTTACATAGGAATTATAAGAACAAAGTTTATCAATGCCTAATGAACTCTATGTTTCGGCAATTATTTTAATACATAATTCCGTCATTATAATAACTTTTAGAAGGTAAAATTGCTCAGTAACATTGAAATTGGAAAACGCGTCATTCTCTGTAGGAAATCGTCTTGTCAGAACCGTTGCATGATGGTAGAACAATGTCTAGTGCCGGCCTTGCAAGTTATCTTTCTTTTTCGAACTGACTATTCGCTGTTGGCCTGATGGGCCTTCACGGCTTCACCGCCCTTTTCGGAGAAGCGCTTAAGATACTCAATAGTAACAAGCACATGGGAACCAAAGTGGCTGAACCTCGGCTTAGCTCACATATCGAGCTAAGCTATCCATGAGAGCTAACCATACATGTATGCGTTTGTGAGACACATATGCGCACCTTCATATATTATGTGCCACATGAACGCGTACATGTATTTCGGATATGGCAATTTCGACCAAGATTAATTAATCAAAGAGCTAGATTGCGTGAAACATCTATCGATATATAATCAACTTGCTTGACCCTTATGAAAGCATCAATTATCTCATTCAGTTCACATTGAATCGTTTTTATTTTTTAACTTATATTACAAAAAAACAATTATTTATTTGGCTTTGTCTATTTGCTTTCTTTCGTTGAGCTGTTTTCTATGTTTTCTTTAAATTAAAAATGCCTCAATAAAGGGTTGCTTCGTACACGGGTCTTGTTTTTCGAATACATCGCAACACTCATAACCGAGAACGCTACTTCAGATAGGGAAACAATGCTATAGTACAGAAGGTGTCACTAGATGGCGGTGTTGCGAGAACATTACTAGAGCCTTCGAATTTTCCATCGATATTTTTTTTCTATCATTGTCTAATACTGTATAAACTTGACTTGGCAATCGCTGCTACTTGTTGAAGGGCAAAACATAAAATATATATGTCCACTCGTACTCCACTGTATGGTTTTATTTCTTCCCAACACACATTTTGTTTGGTACATTTACTTTGTATCTCGTAACTTGTACAAGAACTTTTACTTTGGTAAATTGTAAAATAATATAAAGTAACTAGCGGACCGGGCGGACGTTGTCCTGCCTTGAAAACAAAAAAATCCTAAAAGTCGACCGCAGCGCCACCTACCGGGTCCAATTGTGAATCTAAACCATTCTCGGATCCACTCGAACACGCACACAAAATTTCATCAAAATCGGTCCAGTCGTTTAGGAGGAGTTCAGTCACATACACACGCACACAAGAAATATATATATTAAGATTATGAAAGTGACCTTAACTTGAATTATTCTTAGAATGTCATATATAAAAAATAGATCTGAAAAACGAAGTGTTTCCTACAATACTTAACCTTCCTATACCCGCGCGTCCGGTCTAATAGACCGATTTGTACCGTGTACAGATACATGTAATGTATGGACGAATGTTCACACTATATTTATTTGAAGTAGGATATGAACCATGCAGCTACTAAAAAGCCCAAATCACCAGCGTTTTGCATTAAAGGAAAAAAAGGAATCAAACATATATCGTAGGTTTTACAGACCAACGCGCGGGTATTGGCAGGTTAATAAAGTGAACCATCAACCTTAAAAGCGTTTCACTAAACGCATTGTTTTAGAAAGTTTTAAAACCTCGAGACTTAATTACTTTAACGATGTTACTGAGTGACCGCGCCGAGAGCGCGTTCCGTAAAAGTGGTACAAAAATTAGATTCCGCCACCAAAGGGAGACAGAGGGATAGGTAGGGAAATTGGCCCTTTGATCTTTATTAATGAATTCGCCTCCTTCCGCCTCTATAGGACTCTGTAAAGTTATTACGCAAACAATTTTTAGTGGTCTAAAAGCTCGAGTGTTTACAAAAATTTCTTTTCAAAGATATATTTTTTTTTGGCTCTTTTCAATAATTTATTTATAGAAAATTTACTATTTTGTCTATGAAACAAAACTACATCTTATATGAATATACTTATTTGAAGCATATATATGTTCATATTGGATGAACACCCTATAAACCCGCTTGTTTAGTTCAAAAAAGAGGATAGAAAATCTTTCGTAGTAAGTTTGGATTGCTTATCCAATGGTCGAAATTTAAATAATAATTTTTTTTTTAAATGTACAAATATGTAATTATTTGATCTAGATGTGTATGAGGAATAACGATATAAAGGGCAAAAAACTTAGTTCCTGATTTTTAAATTGATAATAATAAAGCTCGTCAAACCTACTAAACAAAAAGGACTACCGGTTGAGAAACATTGCAAAGAAATGTACTGAACTAATTTATTTTTGCACATAGTTACAGGGCGTCCCACAAGTCGACGTCAAGCCGGAATCGGGTAACGGGCTAAGTCATAATAGCTATATATTACCCGATTCCGGCTTGATGTCGACTTCTGCGACATTCTGTATATAGATATCAAATTTTGTTCTGATAAATACTTAACAACCCACGGACTAAACTTTACAACGTCGTGGATACATACAACATCAACATCAATAAAAGTAATGTATAAATATAGTAGAATTAATTTAATAGACCCCTACGTAGACAGAGGCCTTTCTTAGTTTGATTTTATCCGTCAAACACCCGGAGGCGCGGAGGGGCGTGCCTCTAGCATTGATTAATTCACAGTTAATGACCAAAGTGTTAAACACTCAGCCCAACTATTTACCGACTCAAGTATCACTTATTGAGCGCTATATTTAATTACGATGAGAATAAATTGTCAGAAATTACGACACTATTAATTTTTATGGAACTATATTACTTTAACTGTGACATTTGCACAAACTTATTGTTTTTTAAATTATCATTACTACTGAAATCCGAACTGCCATTTACTGAATACGGCAAGTATACGATTCCCGCATCAGGTTGTTTAGACAAACGGTTAGTAAGACTTATGTTATGTACTTAATAAATAAGTACATAATGACCACAATAAAGGTTAATAATACACATATAGCAATAATAATATATACCATAGTTTTCTTATATATGTATATTGTAGCCCTTAATTATTTAAAAGAACTAACATGCCAAGGACAATCCTTTTTGATGAAACTCAACACGTTACGCCTGTGTTCTAATTACAAATATAATTTAGGTGTATTTATTTATGTTTTCAACAACTTAACTACACCCCGCGCCTTCGTCTACATTAAATATATATCTACTAATATTAAAAAGCTTGTGAGATTGTTTGAAATGTGTGTGTTGAATACGTTAAAATCTTAAACATAACGATACGTTTATTGAGAAAAGTCATAGGGATTTTGATATCACGCTATGACCCTTAGGAACAGAGTAATAGAGAATGCAAGTCAAAAAGCGAACTGGCGTTTAAGATAGCTGCCCGAATATACATACGTATTATATAACATTTAGCCACAGCTAAGTTACCAGTCGATATATTTTGTTATAATATTGCGCTAAGCATCTGAATAATATCTTAACGTGTCTTTAGGAACATCGCTTCTGTTCCAGCAATTTATTTCCAATTACGGTTCTTAAACATGTCGGCTCTTGTGATAATTATGAGCCACTATCCACTAATTGTATTGTTATTTAATGAGAAAGGGGTAATTGAATTTTTTATGGCGCCAGCACTGAATATAACACACGCCAATTTATGTAAAATAGTTATTAAAAATATAACTGATCAAAAATATAAGATAGAAATAGCGTTTATCGGACGGTTCGACAAGTGGGATAGAAATGAAGATTTCATGTCTTCATAATGTTCTCTCATTTGATCGTAAAGCCAACTTTCCACCGGAGTATCGAGCCCTTTATCCATATTAATCTATCATAGCGTTATGCTTTTATTATTGTAACAAAGAAATTTTTTTATAGGTTTTAGTATTCGACCACAATTTCACATGATCTTAAATGTCGATGTGGTCCAAGATAGTAAAAACGCTAACCTAGGACTGGCTCTCAAGTGCAGCTGCTGGAACACATCCAAAGTTGCTTCGCGTTAGATTTTCAAGATCGTAGTTAGCCAGGCTAGTGTAGAAAAAGCCTTTTTTCCAAGCTCTGATTTATTCGCAAGGAGTTCAACCCATGTCGATCTACACGTTATCCGAGTACGCCAACCACAAACCCATCGTCATTTGGTGCACAACTATGTCTAGTTCTAATCCATAACTCCCCAAATATCGACACACTCAGGCTCGCATCGATAATTAACGGATTACACAATAAAATGTCGTGTGTAGGAATCAAACCCACCGCACTCAGTCCAATAATAACAGCGAGGAGAACACTTAAGCTATAGGACCAATGTCAGTGATATTCCTTTGCTTTGATCACCTTCATTTTGTACATCCGCACCATTTTTAGTTTCTTCTTACTTTTTTACTGTAGCTTTTGTTCCTATTTCATCTAAATAATTTAATTTGAGTAATGACTAATTTACTATTTTATATTTAAAATTATCAAGTGAAATTAAAGGAGATTAAATATAAAATAAGTATGTGTATATAATACCACCAATATTTGTATCATCGGCACCTAAAACATTATTAAAGTTTGACTTAATTCTAAGATGATAAATTGCCTTATCATGGGAACTCTGCTAGATATTCAAATATATATACATCTATGCAGCTAATACTATTATGCCCATATTGCACAGCCTTTTTAATCTTTGGGAGGATGTATTAATTTTTACCTTTATAATATAATTTTATAACGTATATTAGTCATCACACTAATTAATATCGACGAAAATTTGAAATAAAACAGTAATAATATCGATAAAGTTCAAGGTGACAACGATTTATATACATCCGTGGAATGTGGATGTAATCTTTATAACCAGCTATTTCTGTTTGTGTGCACAAAAAAAAATAACTTCTGTGTTTACGTTGTTCTTTTTTTATATTAGGAATTATAAATACTACAATACTCATACGATATAATTCGTTTGAGACGTTTTTGTAGGTGGTAGAGCCACGCTGAAGCTTTTTCTGGTTTCAGCATGAATGCGTCGGCTCGTCCGGGGTAGTACCACCCTCTCACAGAAATCACAGAAAACCTATGTGAAGTAACAGTGATTGCATTGCTGCGTTTCGTTCGGTCAGTGAGAGCGCCGGAGACCCACCTCCCCTCCCCTCTCCTCTCCCCTTGCCCTCCCCCCCCAAACACAGGCTGGCAACGCACTTGCGATTACCGTGGTGTTTGCAAGTGTCTATGGACGGTGTTGATCACTTAACATCAGGTGACCCACCTGTTCGTTTGTCTCCTATGATATAAAAAAAGACTACTTTTCGAGAGCATTAATTCTAAAATATATTATTAAAAAAATATTTCGTTCAATAAACAACATATTATTGTTATGACATGGTTTGAATTAACTTTGTTGTTATATTGTGTTGCTTTATGAGAACGTCGTGTTGTATTTCATTTTATTTATTGTTGTGGTTATTATTTAACCTCTACTTGCCTTTTATCAATTTTTAAGTTAATTCTATTAAATGTTACATTACTGCTTAGTCGTAATGGAAAAGCGTAATGACACTATTCTGAAAGATATTCTGAAAAGTCTTCACTAAAGGTCACGTCAAAATCGATTCAGCCATTTCAGATTTAATCCTGGATAAAAACAGACATTGAAATCCCATTTATATGTATAAATCATATTAAATTCATAAATTTATTAGTAACAGATTTAATCTTTATATATATTTTTTTTCTGTACGTGTGTATGTCACTGAACTCCTCCTAAACGGCTGGACCGATTTTGATGAAATTTTATGTGCGTGTTCGTATCCGAGAATGATTTAGATTCACAATTGGACCCGGTAGGTGGCGCTGCGGTTGAATTTTGGATTTTTTTTTTATTATCAAGGTAGGACAAAGTCCGCTTGGCCCGTTAATAAATTATAATATATCATAAGGTTACCCTTTTTGTTGTAAATATGCCATAGGTGAAACTACATTTTTTTAACATAATTTGAACTTTAATCTAAAAGACTATTTTCGACATGAATTAACAGAAATATTAACAGTAACAAAAATAATAAATTAACTAAAACCCTTCTGTTATAATTACTGTTAATTTTGATCTGGAAAAACAGATTTTTATTATTACTTTATTGTGAAAAATAAGCAAACTACAGATAAAATACATATGTAATATATACCTAATTTTTATTTCATTACATAGTATAAAACAAAGTCCCCTACCGCGTCTGTCTGTCTGTCTGTTCGCGATAAACTCAAAAACTACTGAACGGATTTTCAAGCAGTTTTCACCAGTGGATAAAGTGATTCATGAGGAACGTTTTGGTATATAATTTGTCAAGGATTTTTTTATAATCAGGGCGGGACAACGTCTGCCGGGCCCGCTAGTAATATTATAAATGCGAAATTGAATTTGTTATTTGTTACGCTTTCACGCCTTAACTATTTGACAGATCGTCATGTAATTTTGCATACACGTTGTCACGCGTACAGAAAATGACATGGTATACAAAAAAAATTGATTGTCTGTAAAGTCGGTTTACGGACGATAATTTTACGTGATGACGTCATAAGAAAACATTGATGAAAAATTGCATACTTTTATAAATTGAACTGAGTTATTCTATATATAGATAGATGCGTCACAAGCCGAACGCTTAGGCCAATCGTGCCTCTCTGTCGTATGTGCCGCGCGCTCGCTTGCACACTCGGCTCAGGCGGAACGTGACAATGAGTCATGCTATTTCGTGTGTGCAGCCGGCGTTCATCGATTTATAAGACGTTATCACGTCAAAATGTGCTGTTCCCGAGGGACAGATTAAATCTACACGAGTGACGCCACCGGCAAAAGCTATATAATTTCGTCTAAATTACATATGCTGTAAGACTTATTCTGATGTGTTTTATAATTTACTATTTTGTTCTTTATAAATAGATAAATAAAATGAGTAGAGTTTGTAACCCAGAGGTACAAAAAAATAACAATAAAAAGGTTTCCATAAATAACAATACAAAAATATATGTATTTATGTTTGTCGGTCTAATTTTTTAATTACAGGTTAAGGTTTGAACACATCTCAATAAAATATATTCTAAGCTAGTAAGGTTTTAATCGTGGACTTCTAAGAGTTTCTTCAGATTCTTCACGATGCAATGAATATGAATATGAAAATGATCATTGATTAACATACGTGAGTGTTAATTCATGACATTTACTGAATAAAATGTATTTAATTTTGAAGGCCAACAACTATTACATTAATCTACCAATGTTATATTCGAAGCCGGAACTGAAAACATTTGGAAAAGAAGCGAATGACATCTCGCTTGGATATCTTAAGCAATTTTTCGACAAAGACAGGAAACCGTCTAGGTCGCTGGTAAAACACAGAACGAATAAAAAATCCAGTATTACAATGACGTATTCAGAATTCGATACGATTTTCTCTATTGTGAGTAGTGTTTAAAAAGTGTTAATTATTTTCAATTGTGAAAGTGTACAGTCATACACAAATATAGAGTATAAACAAATTAATAGTTTAGGCATAGATAGATATCAATGATATTATAAGTAAAAAACTTGTAGGTTTTGTAGGTGGTAGAGGCACGCTGAAGCTATTACTGGTTTCAGCATGAATGGGTCGGCTCGTCCGGGGTAGTACCACCCGACCCACAGAAAATCGACGTGAAGTAACAGTGCTTGCATTGTTGCGTTTCGTTCGGTCAGTGGTAAAGTGGTAAAGGTAAAAAAAAAGGTCTGGTAATAATTAAATAAAACTTATAATCTCGGTTTCAAATAATGATACATACATTTAACTAATCATGTCCAGATATTTCAAATGGAAACACGTATTACTCGAATAGGTTGCGAAATCTGAGACTCTGAATTTTCTTAGAAATCCTGTACCAATTTCTAGAGCTTACTATTCGAGGATACTTTATAATTACTGAAGACGCTATTAAGCAAAGTGCGGGGAAATTCATATCTATAATGATTATGACGAATTGTTCTTTTGGAGATGATACCAAGTACTTTATGTGTTCCTGAAGATATTGACTGCTACGTCGCGTCGTAAGTACGCGAGATTGTCATGAAGCACTCTTATATAAAGATTTCTAAGTCCATTTCGTGTAATTAACAAATTCCGATAAACTACTGCTTGGATTGAACTTTAGAACGTTTATCATTATAGCGAAGTGACATAAGTTTAAGATTGCGTGCGCACGCGCAGTTTGGCTGTCCGTCTGACGCATTAATCCACTGTGTGGTAATGTTTCCTTCGCGGGAACAGTTCTTGGAACCCTGCCTCAGACATCACCGCTTCTAACTTATTTCGTTAATGCATTTTCAATTAGATGTTCTTATAAACATGTTTCAGAGTTTATAACATAACTTTACATAGTAGTAGAATCTACTGACTTACTTTATGAGGATAATCTGTATGTAATAAAGATACGTTATGTCGGGATTTATACTAGAATTCGTCGGTGATTTAGTGCTCATTAATTAGAACTAGTGGTCGTCTTGTGTTCATACGACCATAATAATGATTAAGTAAGAACCATGAACTGTAACGTAAAGGCTATATAAATAAAGGCTTGAACTTGTTCATGGTATGGGACAAAATAAACTGCTTCCAATTTTTTAAAATGATAACACTGAAGTTCATCAATTTCTATTAAACAAAAATAAAGAAAATCTACCAGAACTGATTAATTTATAGAAGAAGATGTTTAAGTTGATAAGGATAACACATAGGCTATGATACTAGGGGATATTACAACTCTCTATTAAAATTGAATCAATAGTTCGAGAGATCACCAAAAACAAACAATCTTTATATTTCTAATAATAGCTTATATTATATCGTAATAGCTTAGATCCACTACAGATATTTTACATATGTAACCTATAATGAACACGTGTCAGTAAATCACTTGAACCTAATATATTATCTCACTTAAAAGAGATTTGCCTACATCCTTACTAATATATAAACGCAAATGTAAGTTTGTTTATTTGTTACGCTTTAACACTTTAGTTACTCAACCGATCATCATGAAATTCTGCATATACGTTGTGAGGAGTGCCAAAAATGATATAAGGTTCATACAAATGGACTGTCCCCACGAGCATAAGCTAGTTTTGTATAAAAAAAAAATGTGTGTGTACTTATGTACACGCGTTGGAAGTTATACTTATTTGGCGTAACAAGATTCAAAAATTTTCAAAAATTTTACCTTTCGCCTTATTCTACGATTGTAGAAAAAACGACACTAACAATAGAAAAAAGGTATTTAATACATTGAAAGTTTTAATACAAAGAAATACAAACAACAAATACAAAGAAACAAAATATTGACTATAGCTAACTTCAGGGTGTCGGTTTTTCGTGACGGTGTGCGCGCGCATCGTAAAAATTACTCTTATCATTTTTCCCTAACGCGTCAAAAGAATTATAACTTCAAATACTCTATAGATAAAGTAGTAGAGCTATCAGTCGGTTTGAAAATATTTGCGATGGTTAAAGAATTGCCCTCAAAAGATACAAACAAAAAATATCATTTAATTAAACAATTCAGAGATCAAAGTTTAAATCACGTTTATTGTGGAGTGACCGTTTATTTTCTGAGTTTGCTAAATTGTCTTTAATTGATTCTAATTAAGAGTTCTTTTTGGGCTTTGCGGTTATTATTGCAAATGCCCGCATCAATACACTCCCAAGTGTTTTTGCTCCCCTATGTATGTACTCGAACGGTTTGGAAAGTATGGTATCTTCATATTCACACGCAAACCACAACATGAATAATTGAATAATCCTATATATTTTTAAATACCATCAAAAGAGTATTTATATAAACGAAACGCGGCCCCCTTTTTAATTTACATTGACATGGCCATTGTAAGGTTTATGTTTCGTGAATGGCAACAAACTTCTTTCGGCTACATTGATTTCCGACGAAAACCGAGGATTCGGTGTCATGTGGTAGCCGCAGAATAAACGATACCTCACTGTTTTCCGCATCGTCGTGTAATATTACAACTAGCAAGAAATCCGGTGGCTGTTTTTCCGGGCTTCCCGGCGCATCCACAATGGCGTCCCTTCCGGCCAGGTTCCCGCCAAAACAGAAATAAACTGACCCAGTTGCGCGGGAGCACGTCCGGCCGACGCGCACGCCCGTCTACAATCTGCATTTCCGGTTAGCTTGTCATATTTTATGGCTTATGATTTTTTAAATCCAGTTATAATAATGAAAAATTGTGACATGAATAATATACAAGTTTTTTTTTTAACACATCGATTTTCGAGATATCCTGTAAAAAAAATTGTTTAATAGATTAATTCATCAATAATAAAGCTTCTTCTTATTTTTTTAGAAGAATATGAATTTGAAAAGTACAAAAATATAAGCATCTAAAACAAAACACATAGATATAATAAAGTAAACGTATACAATACGAAGGAGTTTGCATAACCGACGCAGTTTTTGGAGCGGAAAGGGACGCGAGGCGAGTTGCCTCACTACTTTGACCTTGCTGATGTCAGTGAGTGATGTAGGTATTCATTGATGACCTAGAACGGAATATTTAGAAGTTTTATGAAAGGACTATTCTCAGACCGTACTAAAATTAGAATCAACTTATGACGTTATGGAATACCACTGGTATTTATAAGTACTTTCCTGCCTCGACTTCGCATGGCCGTAAGAACGAAGAAAATGGCAGCTATTACAGACAATCTGTCAATTGTGTCAATATATTGGAAGATCTCCCCATTTTCGTCTATCTCACTTTTTATATGAAGGACTATTACGAATTTTTTTGGAACATTTTCGTTCACACAAACCTGACAACTTCAAACACAACAAAAAAAACAAATTGGCTCTGACCAAACCTGGCCAAACATATATATATATATATTCAGCAATTGATTTTCTTTACATATAATAAGAATGTAAATCCAACGTGTCTGTACTTTATACATTTTTGAAAAAAAAATTGTTGCGGGTGTCTAGGTATAAGTAATAAAATACATTTCAATGGTTTTTAGAAATGTCTATCTGTCTGTCTATTTGTTTGAACACGCATCACTGCTGATATACTGCGTTCGTGATAAACGCTCTTCAAGAAAATCATAAAGCATATTTTCAAGTAACATTTAGTCTTTGATTAATTACAATCGGTCAAAAGTTATTGTAATTTTAATGACGACGCGACTACTTAAGTAGGTAAGTAGACTACGAGAGAAAAGTAAATAAGTAAATGAACTTAGTACATTCAGATGACTTAATTAACAACTGTTTTTTTGTAAATAAAGTTCCACGCGGATAAAGTCGCGGGCGCAGCTAGTAATTTATACAGATAATAGAGGTATCGTATTCGAAAGAAGAAAATGATAATCATCGAGTGACGATGCGAAATAAGCATCATAATTATTGCGCAATACTAGGGGGCCCGGCATTGTCCAGCCCTAATTATAAAAAAAAATCCTTGGCAAATTATATACTAAAACCACTTTATCTACTGGTAAAGACCGCATGAAAATCCATTCAGTAGTTTTTGAGTTTATCGCGAACAGACAGACGCGATAGGGGACTTTGTTTTATACTATGTAATGATTACAAGACATAATTGAACCATCTATTGGAATAAGCAAGCAAATACGAAAATTAAAAATGAATATAACTAATAACATCACTACATATTATATAAAACAAAGTCCTTTGGCACGTCTGTCTGTCTGTTCGTGATAAACTCAAAAACTACTGAACGGATTTTCATACGGTTTTTACCAGTACATAAAGTGATTCATGAGGAAGGTTTAGGTGTATAATTTGTTAAGGACTTTTTTTGTCTGCCGGGCCCGCTAATGTCTATAAAAAATCAATTTTTAACTTATAATAAACTCATGCAATAGCTATATGAATGATATGAAGATATTAGTTCTAAGAATTTAAAAAAATGTTTGTTGACTGATTACGTCAATATTTTACTTACTCAGTTTGGTTATGAATGGAAACTTTTTAGAATTGTTTCCTCCTTTTAACTAATTATGTACTCACATCATATAAATCTACAGTATAATGACAAAGTAATATTTACTTATTACAAATACTATAGGAATTAGTTAAAACTGGCATGTTATCCATCTGTTTCAGCGGTTTCGAATGTTCTAGTAGGCCCAATATTAATAATACCGTAAAATGTTTCAATTCGTCGGGAACATATTTTGGTATTATTTTTATCAACATATGCCTTACTTTCTGGTGTTGCTAGTGTCTATGGACGGCGGTGATCACTTACCATCAGATGACAGGCCTGTTCGAATGCCCCCTACATTATAAAAAAGTGTGTATGTGTGTACTTATGTACACGCGTTAGAAGTTATACTTCTTTGGCGTAACAAGATAAAAATCTTTTCAAAAATTTTATCTTTCGTCTTATTCTACGTTTGTAGAAAAAACGACGCTAACAATAGAAAAAAGGTATTTAATACATTTAAAGTTTTAATACAAAGAAATACAAACAACAAATACAAAGAAACAAAATGTTGACTATAACTAACTTCAGGGTGTCGGTTTTTCGTGACGGTGTGCGCGCGCATCGTAAAAATTTACTCTCATCATTTTTCTCTACCGCGCAAATGAAGTATAACTTCAAAGAGTTTTATTTTATTCTCTTAAGAAAAACACTGTATTCAAGATACCATCTATAAATTCAGAAAATTTAAGTGTTAAGTGACCTTTACGACTTGAGTTTTAAAGATTTTGAATGAGGTTACTTTATCTAATAACTTACAAGGTTTTTACAATACTTCTACATGAAATTGAATTCTGAAATTTTCACCATCAATATAATACTATTATATATTATAGTTACTTATGTGGAATATAAATTTTTATGTGATCACTAACATCGTATCCCAGCCGATATTTATCGATAAAATATCGTTTCTCAAAATTAACAGACGAAAACGAATTTTATTTCAATTGTCATAACCATCGTATGTTTCTTTTTTTATTGTAACATTGCAAAGTGATCACATTGACTGATGGTCAATGATAAATGATGATGAAACATAACACAGTACAAAATTAACGGCAACAATCACAGAGAAATCAAGGAAACCATTATAAATCATCGTAGCTATGCCTGCTTGAATAAAAATGTCTTTTGTTGTTGTTGGTTGAAAGAAGGAAATGAACTAATTTGATTCATTGTCCTAATGATTTGACTAAAGCATGAATGTATACAAATTGAGAGTGTTTTATTCCTTTATTCGATTTCACAGTATGAAACTATGCTTAGATAGTATGCTAAGATAGCTTATGTTATACGAAATTTGTACATAATAAATCAAGTTATAACTACATATAAGTTGTTATCAGTCTATCAAGTTATACTTCACTGCTTAAATGTGTCTCATATACTATACAAGAACAGTTAAGTTACTGCCCAATTCAATTTACTTCCACAACCAATTAATTAATTTTATTCGTATGTTTACAACATTTTTTAAACAAGTACGTATCCCAATTTCGAAATAACAGCAAGTGAGGAAGTTAATGGTGATTAATTCCTTCAATAACGAAATAATATAACATTTCAAATTGCCATTGCTCGTAACCACAAAATTTAATGCATACATGTAACCACAGTAGTGTAAACAGCTAACCAAACTAGGTTCGTCGCGCAGACGAGCCCCCGCACCACGCCGCGCCGCGCCGGAAGCGGCAGTTACGAAATTAATGCAGCTCTAATTAAATAACAAGCTCCTGGTACCGGGCGGCCATTTTGTCGTTACTGTCAAAATAGAACTGATCTGTCAACGATGTACTCCGGTACAAATGACGAGGTGGTGAGCGTCTACCGCAGACTGTTTGCAAGCTTTTAGGTTCCAAATTAAAAATGTAAATCAACGTACAGAAGTTATCTGTGCGGACACGTATGATAAATTATCTTACTGAAATCTGTATTGTTGTCTCCAATTTTTTCTGATACGAAACAAGGATGTCGATTAAAGTTCTTCTACGTTTCTCTTTTATATCTAATTAGCTTCAGCCCGCGACTTCGTCCGCGTGGAATAGTTACTTTGGGCTAACGCTAACACGCAGCGTAAGTTCTCAAAAGGAAAAAAAAAACGATTTTGAAACATTCTTCATTGGTGCTGCGCTCCTATTGGTTTTAACGTGATGATATATAGGCTATAGCCTTCCTCGATAAATTAGCTATCTGATACTGAAAAAAATCGGACCAGTAGTTCCTGAGATTAGCGCGTTCAAGCAAACATACCCTCCAGCTTTATAATATTAATATAGATACTCTAGGAACTCTTTTTTTACGTTACACGAATGCTTGTCTTTCATGAAACATTTTTTATGAATTTCATTTTTCATATAATTTTAATCTATGCATATAAATGAAACTGAAGTGTATTTTGTTTGCCCCCTTCAAATTTCGGTTTTTAAAGTATAATCTAGGTTACATATAATTACGTTTAAGAGATTAAGCAATAATATTATCAATAAACTCGCTAAAAATGTTTTAGGGGTTAAGTGTTAAGGAAAAAAATCACAATATAAAATAAAATACAGCCACCGGTGAAAGTAGATGAAACACATAATTTCCATAAACCACGAACTCCATTTTCATAGTATGAAGTCTTGGATAACCTACTAACTTTTTTATAAGAATAATTAATGATTTAATAAAAAAAACTGTTTATTTAAATTATCAAGTATGGGCAAATGTAATAAATATCTTATTTTTCATAAAGATATCATTTTCGTATATATATTGTAGTAAGTATAAACTTAAAACATAGGATGTGTTTGTATACGTTATGTTAAATTTTCAGGAAGTACAGTAAAATCCATATTTATCAACCACAAAGACCATTATTGTCACTTGTTAGAACAAAAATCGGTCTAAGACGAGATAAGAACGCGGCGCGTTTGTCGGCGTACATCAAAGGACGCGCACGCGTCGCATAGACATGTTCGGAGAACAAGAGGTCTTGAGTTCGAGTCTGGTTAATCAGGCACCGATACGGAGTGCAACTACAGGTTCCAGGAATTACTGGATAAAACACCTAACTTATATTGCATAATAGAATATTGTTATAATGTATTAACAAACGATAATAATCAATAACAATACAAAATAAATCGATAATTACAATATTTACAAAAAGTTTCAGCCAGTCTGCCAGAGAGGATGACATTCTCGGTAGCTACACTATCATCACTCGATTAAAATATCTGAAATTTTGAAGACAAGACTATTTCCTAATATTATTTCATAACACGGTTTATTCCTTCTTTATTCGTCAGTTTAAACATACTACAGAATTGAATGGAAATGTAATATTAACTAGCCTTCCTATCCATGTGTTTGTTTGTCTGGACATTGTACTATTTTATACAAATTTATAATCCATTTTAATCGAATCAATCTCATATGTCTGCCACAATCTTGTAAATGTTTTAAAAACCATTGCAAAATGTCATCACACAATACTAAAAAGCAGAAAACAATTATTGAAATAAGAATTCATCATTTTTCCGACGGCCAGTCAGTTATTCTATTATATATATATCATTATATCATTACATAGTATAAAATAAAGTCCTCTACCGCGTCTGTCTGTTCGCGATAAACGCAAAAACCACCGAACGGATTTTCATGCGGTTTCCGCCAATGGATAGGGTGATTCAGGAGGAACGTTTTAGTATATAATTTGTCAAGAATTTTTTCATAATCAGGACGGGACAACGTCTGCCGGGCCCGCTAGTATATATATATAAAATAAAGAGTGCAAAATAATTACCGTGTAGGAAACGCGTGCAAAGCCGCGGTAAAATATTAGTATAAAAAAAAGAAGAACGTGGGGCGTACACGACAGATAATAGTTGCAATGCAATGACAATGTTAAGCCAATTTTACCTAGTGACTGTAATCAATCTTTTACATTGTTTTATTTTTAGATTATTTAATTACGTTTGAATCATACAAAAAACGTTTTATAATAAAGAGAAATACTTATATAACAGAAAATGACTCATATATAATAAAAAGCAGTTAACCGACTTTCATTGAAAAAGGGGTAAACGTTATTTTGGTTTACAATACTTTTAGTAACTGCTAGTTAGAAATAAATATCAAATAAAAAATAAACAGTAACATTATAGTCACATGCGCTAGAACAGAATTCCGGAATACATTCCTTAATGCACACAAAGATGAGAGTAATTTAAATAATGAAAATCATATTGGAAAATGAAAATACTCTATTTGAATTAATCCAGATTAATATTATAAGCATAGAAGTTACTTTGTCTCTTTATTGACTATTTAAAACTAAACCTCTGAAGTGCTTATAATGATATGTAGGTAATATAATAATAGACTTGGATCTTCGGGAAGGAAATAGGCAACTTTTTATTCTGAGCATGCCGAACAACACGCAAATGAATTCGCGGAAAAGCTAGTTGATTATGTTTATGATAACAGCTGTACATAAAAATTGGTATTGTACGAATATAACGTGAGTTATATTCGATACATTCAAACATTTGTCTGTTTATTTTTAAACTAGCTTTTGCCCGCGACTTCGTCCGCGTGGAATAGTTGCTTTGAGCTAACGCTAACACGCATCGAAAGCTCTGAAAAGGAAAAAAAAACGATTTCGAAACACGCTTCATTGATGCTCCGTCCCTATTGGTCTAATCGTGACGATGTATAACCTATATCCTTCCTCGATAAATGAGCTATCTAACAGTGAAATAATGTTTCAAATCGGACCAGTAGTCTAGATAGTCAGTAGTATAGATTTATAAAAACTGACCACACGTAGAAACTGTCATAGAAAAGGGAATAATTGTTCTTGATAAATTGATTACTTATTAATAGCTCTCATTCCTTATTTTTCCTTTCCTTTTGACATCTCCATAATACTCCTCGTATAGCGTAAACTTATCAAGGTTAGTTTATAATTAGGAAAGAGGAAGTCATGTTTACAATAGGAAAGTAGCTCTCTGTATAGTGAGACCACCCCGCGAGGTACCAATACAATGATAATTGGTAGCCACCATCGCATCCTGCATCCAAATTTCATAATGAAACATTGTGTTTTTCCTTAATTTATTGAAACTATTTATTTTTGTACACTTCTAGCAACACCTCGCGATTACATTAATTTATTTACATGTAGAAATAATAGAAATACAGTTATTTTGAGGAACAACCACGTTAAAACTACTAAACGTATTAGCCATGACTAGGCTATGACTATTCGATATGAAATTTTTCGTAGATGGTTCTAGACCACTTGTTCTTCAGATTGTTATTATTTTTGAAATGAAATTTCTTGTGGGAGTGTTTTGAAATTCTGTTCCGCAAACTTTTTGTGTGACGAAAAGTGATGGGGGTAAACACTGTGCCTTATCGCGGTTTATAAGAGTTAAAGAAACACAAATAGTTAGGAAATGCGACTTTGTTCTATACTGTTTATTGATTTTATTCATCTTTTTGATTGTTCATACGTCGTAGCGCAGTGATAGTAAGCTGCTATTGAGCCAAGAGGTCGCCTGTTCGATCCCTGCATCTGGGTGATTTTTGTGTGAAGAACATAATTGCCTGTTCTGTGTATGGGTGTCAAATGACATGTATACGCGTCAGCTAGAATTATATAGCAGTGTGAAATTGTATCCTAATATACAAAAAGTCCAGACAGCCATAAGGATTGCCGACAGAAGTGAACACTCAAAACAATGGAATAACTGTGTCCTTTTTTGAATTTTTATAATCTGAATTATTCATATTTCATAATTTTTTAATTGGAATTATTAATATTGGTCTGGTTTCACATCTTTTGGCACTCCGAGCAATAGTTATATTGTACCTTTTTATACAGTTTATTGATTAATCAAACATAGGATGACCTGTGCAAACATCAATACAAAATATCAATATTACATGTACACAGGTCACTATACTACGCGTCGCTAGCCTGGCGTTAACGTAATACGCCCCGAGCATGTCAAGGTAATCAGTGACGCGAACCCATAAGTTTTCACCCACCAAAAATCCCTCAACGCGGCTAAAGAATTTTTCTCCTCAAAAACATACTTTCATAGTGATAAATAACAGAGAAATCTTAATTAATTTTAATATATATATACCTAAGAATGAAAATAATATTCTCAGATGAGATACAATTATTTTTAATTGATTGATAACAACGTACCGAACCGTAGTTATTTTAAAATGAGAAGCATTAAAAATTTTCAAATCGTTTCTCCACCTCAAAACACACCGATATGTAGATGTTTACTAGTAGTAGCATATCAGAAGCGAGTTTTGAGTATCCGATCGTATGGTCATTATGATCGTTATCTGGACTTTCGATCGACACGACCGAAACTATAGCGTGGCGAGGCGCGGCGGCGACGGCGCACACTACGAAAAACACAATACAGCATCGCTATAGACAAATTGCTTCGACTTCATTTGTACCATTCGAATCAGACCTTTTTTTTTGTATGTTCCATTTGATTTTATTGATATCGTAAGAAGCCGGAATTGATAATGTGATATTCAAAAATCGTTTTGTTTTAAATTTCTTGTGAAATGTTATTTAAAAATTTATTGTTTTCGCACAAAGATATTTGGATTAGCACTATAAAGGGAGTGATGGGTGATCGCAATTTCATACGAGTCACTTCTCTTTCCCTTGACGCGTTCCATGAGCATTATATAAAAAGTCACCAAGATTTGTTAGTTATGATTTAGATGCAAGTCAGAGAGTTGTGGTAATTTCACAGTCCGTTAAATGCCCTTGACAACTATTTCATAGCAGACTCCTTCTCCGTCAAGCCCAAAAGATCGAATGGACATATACGAAGATTGTCACAAAGTATTATATGCCCCAGTTTCTTTATACTAAACCTGTGGTCATTCTTGAAGTAAATGTTCAAAGTTTAGCACAGGTATGTTATCGCAGGGGCAAACTTTGGTTACAATCTCACTTTTAGTTACGTAACAGTAAACATAGTGATTACAACTGTGAAGCAAGAAAGGTGCTGGCTCAAGAGTGCAGGGTACTGGAAAATATCAATAAACGTGCTAGAGTTGATAAATTTTCTGATAGATATCGCTAGTCGGGTCACGGAGATCAAGTCTCTATACTCAAAAGGTGAAAGGTAAAAGGTCTGCTTGTTGGTTATTGCTATCATCTTCCCAGTTACTTTGTATTTATAAGTAGCCGTGTGAGGAGTCATTCCTTAAACTATACATATATACTATAAACACTCTATAAGGCAGTTGCGAAGCCTTAGTAATAAAGAAAAAAATCTCAGATAATATTTTTATAAAAAAAAACCTAATTAAAGGTCAATCATACATGCACGAATCACATTCAAATTTCACTGATTTAATTATTTACTCAGATAAAGCCGTGAAAGCCTCTCAGACCAACACCGTATAGTCAGTACGAAAAAAGACCGATTTACTTATGTTTTTAATCCATACCCACCAATGAAAATAGTTAAAAAAATGTAGGGATTAAAAACACCGAAGGACAAGGTAGGATCGCGAAATAATTTTACATAATAAGGAGTTATTTTTAATTTTACATACGCATAAAAAAGGTAGAAAAAAATTGCTTTAAATTATAATAAAAATGAACAAACCTCGCTACCGAAATTATAGTATTAGTAACCTGTAGATTTGAGCTAAGAGATCACACGTTCGATTCTCATACAAAATATATCTGATTGTTTTTTCTGCGTCTGAACACTGAAATAAAGGTAGTAAAAGCCTATTAATATAATAAATGCGAATGTGAGATTCTTTCTTTATTATTACGCTTTGATGGATAAATTAATGAATCGATTATCATGTAGTTTTGCATAGACATTCTCAAGAGTATAGAAAAGGGCATAGAGTACGCTTAATCCAGAAAAAGAGTATCGTTATCGAAGGATAGGTACAACAAAAATATGTACAAAATTATTTTTATCCAGATCTACCTGAGTAGAGTAGTGATGCCTACTTAACTAAGCCTGTGAAATGTTCAATAAACTTTATTATTAAACACAACATAATTAAAAATTATGTTATTTCAATAAAAAATAAATTATCATTATAGTATGAAACTCAAAAACTAAAGTGATTCATATAAAATAACGTACAGCACAAAGTACTTATATTGAGCAATATTTTTTTGTAATAATAAATTAAATAATTATTCGTAATGACATGTTGTCGTCGGACAAATACAGAGGCAGGCGTGAGAGACTGCGCTGGACTGTGTGACCAAACAACCGAGTTTAAGCCCTGATCGACAGCTCACAAACTCAGAATGACTCATAATATTAATGATACATTAATGCAAAAGGCACACCTCGGTTTTAAATTTAAATATTTTATTGGTCAGTTATTAACAAATACCTTCGTTTATCCGCAATTATAAGTAGCTTGTATAAAACTTGTATTCGCATATAGTAAATACACTTATGTATTTTGTATGACTAATGCACAAATAAATAATATAAAACTTCTGATCGCTGTGATGAGCGATATTTCCTTTTTTTTATCAAATATTTAAAATATCAAACGCTATTAGAACTTGTTTGATAATTAAGTACTTAACTAATTCTCGCGTTTGATTTACAACTTTAGTCATTGGGAATATATTGTAGGTGGTAGAACCACGCTGTAGCTATTACTAGTTTCAGCATGAATGGGTCGGCTCGCCCGGGGTACTACCACCCGACCCACAGAAAGAAAAGCGACTTGAACTAACAGTGCTTGCATTGTTGCGTTTCGTTCGGTCAGTGAGAGCGCCGTAGGCCCATCTCATTTCCTCCTTTCCCTTTCCCTACCCCTCCCACATACACAGGCTGGCAACGCACTTGCGACTCCCATGGTGTTGCTAGTCTCTATGGACGGTGGTGATCACTTAAAATCAGGTGACCCACCTGTTCGTTTGCCGCCTTTTGACATAAAATAATAATAATAATTTAGATTAGGATATATAATACTACCGGATCATATAGGCAGACGGTCTCTAAAATTAAAAAAAAACATTCAGCGATGTTGGGAGACTGTACATTTCGAAATATATTATACGTTGTGTGAAAAAAAGTTAGTCGGAAAACTTAAAAGGAAATATATCTCGACCAGAACGCCACCTACTGGTGCCGATTATAGCTAAGAAGCAGTCAGGTGAGTCCACAGTCCAAAAAGATTATCAAGATCGATCAACCAATTTAGGAAAATAATTACGAACAAACACACACCATCATTATATATATATAAAGGCGACATTAAATCGTATACCGTAAGTAATTTAATGTTTATACAAGTACAATGAATCAAATCACTACCCATTTAACGATATGAAAATAAAGCTAATCTAACAAAAAGCATAAAAACATGGAAGAAATATTATCTATTAGAAAGCTAAAATAATTATCTGCAGATATATCTGATTGTTCATAAGTTAAGTCGTGATTGTAACTACGTGTATGTACACAATTCAATAATTATTTCATGATGTAAATTGCGAAATCGTATGCCTTCCGGACTTACCATAATTACGAACATGTTTCAAAGATCTAAACTATATGTTGGCGTCAATTTAACAAGCAAGCGGAATGAACTGAGAAAAATTTCGCCTTTTTATCTAGATGTATTTTATTTTGAACATTGGTTCGCTTTGTAGCAACATTTATACTTATCTACAGCTTAGTGAGTAGTGAGTAATTGATTTGTTATGCTTACATTTAATTACAAATAAATATTAAAAATTAATTTAAATCTGCGACGTCGTCTGTTTTGTTTATTATTTTAACAACATTTATGTAGAGACGAAAAAACAAGCACCACACCGCTTGCCCCACTTCCCCGTGGCAATAAAACACATATTATTGAGCGTATATTGCTTATAAGCATATTTAAAGTACTTATAAAAATTTAATTGAAGCTATCTTGATTTTTTTTAGATTAGAACTAAGTGTCTAAAAACTTAAACTAAAAAAAATGGTTTAAAAATCTATCCAGTTTTTGTGTGATGCATGCACAACGGCAGATCTCAATTGTTTTACATATAACTAACGGGTCCAGGGGACGTTGTTCCGCCCTAATATTAAAAAAAACCTTGACAGATTATATACCTAAACCTTCCTCATGAATCACTTTACTACTCGTGAAAACCGCATAAAAATCTGTTCAGTAGTTTTTGAGTTTATCGCGAACAGACAGACGCGGTAGGAGACTGTTTTATACTATGTAATAATAATAATGATAGAGAAGATAACGTTTAATTCATTAATTTATTATTCTTCCTTAAAGCTATCTCTCTTATTTATTTGTCCTCAACATTCTTATAATTGGAAAATTACTGAAGCTATTAATATGACTATTTTTAATATTACAGGTGTATTTTTTGACCAAGTTTTGTATACAAACCTTTATTTTTTTGGATTTATTATATCAAGTAACGTATGGATCAAGTTATATAATTAAAAGCAAACTAAGTCGACACTAAAAAACGACCTGAAGGTTGTATTACAACATTTTACCTAAACCGTGATAATAGGTCTTTACCTATGAAATTGCCGTTCTGCAGTACTGGCCATTTCAAATCAAAATAATTTTTGTTTGGCTAAGAATTCTAATTTCAAATTAATTTTATTTTAAAAATATGGAATTCTTTTTCCAAAAGTAGTCATTTGTTTATTGATTAGTGTTACATTTTCATCGCATTTCAATCTTTTTTGTCATCATGGATACGGTAAAAATTCGAGTAATTATGGAATATGGGTACCGTCGTGGCAGCAACGCGGCACAAGCGGCACGCAACATCAATGACGTTTACGGAGCTAACACTACAAACCAACGCACCACCTATTATTGGTTTGCTCGCTTCCTTTCTGGGAATTTCGACCTGAAAAATGAACCTCGCGGTCGTCCGAAGACTTTGGTCGACAATGACGAATTAAAGGCGATATACACAATCTACGGCTGAATTAGCAGCAGCTTTCGATGTTAGCGTCAAAACAATATTGGTCCCTTTGCGTCAAATTGGCAAGGTAAAAAAGCTTGACAAATGGGTGCCCCACGAACTCAATGATCGCCAGCGCGAAGTACGCGTCGAGACGTGCCTTGCACTGCTCAACAGACACACAAATGAAGGAATTTTGAACCCCATTGTTACCTGCGATGAAAAATGGATTCTGTTTGATAACCGCAAGCGCTCAGCAAGTTGGCTGGATCCTGGTTCAGCACCTAAACAATGTCCTAAACGAAAAGTTACCCCTACAAAAGTGATGGTCACTGTTTGGTGGTCTAGCGCCGGTGTGATTCATCACAGCTTCTTACCAAACGGGGTGAGCATTACTGCAGATTTGTACTGTGAAGAACTGAACACAATGATGGAGAAGCTGGCACATCTCCAACCAGCATTGGTCAATCGCTCGTCTCCGCTGCTCCTGCACGACAACGCGCGACCTCATACTGCACAGCAGACAGTCTCCAAGTTGCAAGAACTGGGGTTGGAAGTTCTCCGTCATCCGCCCTACTCACCAGACCTTGCGCCTACAGACTACTACTTTTTCCAGAATTTGGATAACTCCTTGGCGGGAAAAAAATTCAATATCCGAGAGGCAGTACAAAATGCCTTTGAAGAATTTGTTGCCTCCCGTCCAGCTGATTTATTTAAGAAGAGCATCAATAAACTGCCACTGCGTTGGCAAAGATGCATTGATTGCATGGGTGATTACTTCGTTTAATACAAATAAAAAATACATGAAAAAAATTCGTTTAATTTTTTTCATACAAAACGGCAATTTCATAGGTAAAGACCTAATATATCAATGAAAAAGTGTACCATTTTTGTAATTCACGCGAGGGGAGCCACGGTCTCCAGCTTGTTACTTATAAACAAAGACTTCATTCGTATTATAACTTCACAGCCTAGGTTATTTTGTCAAACACGTATTAGTATACATTATCTGAATCAATAAATATATCAGAGAAGCTTCAACTGAATATTTTGCATGAGTTAAGCTAACTATAAAAACAATCAGTAGAATGCTTGATGTAGGTTTGAAAAACTGAACATAAATTCATATTCGAGGAGATTAAATACATTGAAATATGTATGTCTATTCTTGTATCGGTTACCGTACAAAACCGTTAAGTTGGAAAATGCACAGTTCACAAATGGTTTTAATAAACAGCCTCATGCGTCTGTAGTTAAAGTGCTTTCAAGATAATCTGTACGAGACTTGTGCCTTGGCGAGGTTGGTTGCACATCCGATTGCAATTACAAAACATCAATAACGATGCATTGAATTATATGAGTATAATCTTTATCACGTTTACAATACAGTCCAACTTTGTACGATTCATAATCAATGTAAATCGTATTGATACGTTTGGCAAACACTTGTGCATAGTACTTGGGCGGCAGGTGTTTCGGAGCTTGCCTCCTCCCACTACCGGCGCCGGCTTCTCCATTTACAGGGATCAATGATCTAGCCGAGATTTACTTAGGTGTCCACCTGGACGATAGTGACTGTGCTTTTCTTAAAGCTAAATTACTTTCATTATTATAACACCAATACTCGGGCGCTATTAATCTATTCTATAAATATCACTGAATAAAGTCGCTTTTCGTGTCTGTCTGTGTATTTCGTTAGTTCTTCTAATTTACCCAATCAATGTTGATACAATTTTTACTATAACTTACACTATCTCTTCCTATATTATACAGATATTTATATAAAGCAGAGAAAATTATTAAAAAGATTATTCTGATGGAGTCGTAAGAAGGAGTTTTCGGACTCTTATATTCGTAACGCTGACTGCATCTTATGAGAGACATCGAAATAATGTACTGCATAATTGTACCTTAAAATACCTACAGAAAAGTGACAATATATGTCTATCTCCTAAGGATGACCTACAGTAATCATTTTTATTTCCTACATATTATTAAAAAAATATTAATTATTTGCGACACTATTTTGATCAACATAGTAAATCCTTATGCATTTAATATAGTTCAAAATTGTCCTTTATAGCATATCAATTCAATGAATATTTTAGAAGTTATCACAGATTTATTTTTGAACAAAAAAGTTATTCGTGTAAAGATTTTTAAGTAGTTACTATGAATTTGATGAAGTATAAATATCAAAACACAAAAAAATTGGATCTAAACCGTTTATATACTTAAGATATCCTATTATAATAGCGGCACACTATGATGGCCGTTTTGACACATTACAATAGTGAAGCGAGCGAAATTAGCTCTACACGAAAAGTATTATTCATGTTAGTTAATTATGTAAAATTCTAGAATAAATTCTACCGTTGCGACAATAAAGACAATCAGACAGCTTTTCTACGAGGCATTATACTATATGTTTCTGCTATTTTCCAAAATTATTATAACTGCAAACCCATTTAATCTAAGTAAGTACGAGTATCAAAGGTTTTTTTTCGACCTGACTGTATGGTATTGGCCTGATGGGCCTTCTCAGCTTCACCGCGCTAGTACATCGAGCGCGATGAGCAATGAGCTCTATGTTGTCTATGTCTTCTAAACTCGGGTTAAGAATGCAATATCGTTAATGGAACTAAGCTAACTAACCATACTTGGGAGCATCACAGGCATTAAATTCATTTGTTTTATAGTTTTATGACTGTAGATATGTCATAAGCGCTTCGACAGCGCCTTGTCAAAACTTGGCTAGCTAGCTTATTTTTGACGACTGCCCTCTCTATCCACCCTTAACTAAGCAACATATAACTATTTCTTTTTCACCACCGATATTGAGAATATGCCATCTTACTTCCACATTTACTTAATACAGTGCGGCGTTACAACATTACTTTACGGCTAAGGAGTGGTATTCACTCCTGGCGTCTGTCTTCCCGTCATCTTATAATTGGGAATCTTCAAGAGTAGAGCGAACAGGCATCTAGTGGGTAAGCGCGATACATCGTGGGCCTCATCGTCACTTACCATCAGGTGAAATTGTGGGCAAGCGCGTACCTGCAGAACATAAAAAAAAACATATGTGTGCGTTTTCGTGCCATTTGTTTTCTCAAAATAACATGTAGGTAATGCATCTACAGTTTTTTAGTTATAATATCATTGGTTTTATGAAAAGTAACGTGTCCTTCAATGCCAAACAAACTAGATACAATTTATAGTATTGGTAGACAGACTAATGTATTACTCATATTATGTTCAGTAATTAAACTGCGATTATTGATTTATTATCAGGCGTTTCTAAAAAGCGTGAACTCACCAGCAATCGACTAGCGGAGGCTTCGCTGGGTTTCATAATCTACAGCAGGCTCCGTCGCGGCTGTGATGTAACAACAAAATTAATATTCAATTCAGAAGCCGCAATCTATTTTTATTGCTTTAGGAAGGAACCTTGATATGCTCAATGAAGCATTTTAACGTCGATAAAAAAATCATCGTTAGTTAATTTAAATATTATTTGTACGATATATTGGTTTCTTGTTACAACAACTCAGATTAGTATTTCTGATAGAGGTTTAAGATGAGAGTTAATAGTAACTATTCGTTTCATTAAGACATTTCGGAAATGTTTATATAGAAATCATGGTAAATTCATTTATTAGAAGCCAAACAACTTCTTAGTCATACCGTAAATTATCAAAATTGGACGTATTTATAATTTAATAAATGATGAAAAATTTCTAATTGACAGTTTACGACGGCTTACCTGTCGCGTCGCTTTGACTCTGCTGTTCATATGTCTATACTTCTATACTAATATTATAAACAGGTAAAGTTTGTGAGTTTGTAGGAGGTAATGTCTGGAACTACTGGTCGGATTTGAAATATTCTTCCAGTGTTATATGCCTCTTTTATCGAGGAAGGCTGTAGGCTCTGGATTCTTCCGCGTCCGCTGGTTCAGTCTTGATGCTGTCAGCGAGGCCTCCTCCCTCGTCACACTTAAATAAAAGGAAAATTATGATTTAATTGAATTTATCTAGATCTATACTAATACTAGCGGACCGGGCAGACGTTGTCCTGCCTTGAAAACAAAAAATCCTAAAAGTCGACCGCAGCGCCACCTACCGGGTCCAATTGTGAATCTAAACCATTCTCGGATCCACTCGAACACGCACACAAAATTTCATCAAAATCGGTCCAGTCGTTTAGGAGGAGTTCAGTCACATACACACGCACACAAGAAATATATATATTAAGATTATAAAGCTGGAGGGTTTGTTTGTTTGGTTAAACGCAATAATCTCAGGAACTACTGGTCCGATTTGAAAAATTCTTCCAGTGTTTTATAGCTCATTTATTGAGGGAGGATATAGGCTATATCATCACGCTAAGACCAATCCAATGAGAGCGGAGCACCAATGAAGAATGTTACAAAATCATTTTTTTTTTTCCTCTCGAGAGCTTCCGCTGTAATAGCGGTAGCCCAAAGTAACTATTCCACGCGGACGAAGTCACGGGCACAAGCTAGTAGTCGATATTCTATATCCAAGAGATCAAAAACCGAAACTAGCCTAACTAAAGATAATTACTATATTATTATTATTAAGTACAATATTTCGTAAGAAATATGTTATTGGGAACGATCCTGGTATAAACATAGAAAATGCTATTAGAAACAAAAAAAGTTAAGAAAATTAACGCGACATAAAGTAGCGAATAGCATAAAATATAAGTTAATCGATTAAGTACTATTATTTCTTTAACTAGCGAGCTCGGCACACGTTGTCCCGCCCTGATTATAAAAAAAAACCTTGACAAATTATATACCAAAAAGTTCCTCATGAATCACTTTATCCACTGGTGAAAACTGCTTGAAAATCCGTTTAGTAGTTTTTGAGTTTATCGCAAACAGACAGACAGACAGACGCGGTAGGACACTTTGTTTTATACTATGTAATGATATAAGATACAAGCTTTAATATAGATAGTGCATCTCAGATTCTTTATATGTTCTTTAAATTTTTATTGACGAGGCTAATAAAAGATGGAAAAATTATTATCTTTGAAATCTTCAGCGAATTAACCCACTGACATATAATGTTCGTGATTTAACAATTTTCTACACGGTACTCAATAATTCACTAGTTAAAAATACTCAAGACTCGTTATTATAGATTATTACCGATGCCGCTGACCGCTCGTTGGAGCTCCCCATATTATCTTTTATATTTAATAGCAGTCAGATCAGTTCTATTCCAAGTAAGATTAATAAATAATGCCCACAATCTATTTGATGCTCTAAGGAGGTTTTATTGGTATTTCATGTTTGCCTACTGTAGATTCTATGAGAAAATTATTTCAAATTACATGCTTTCGTATTTTATTTATCATCGTTGATACGTGATTATAATAGTATATTTACGTAGGCGTTGCTAACGGAAATAGGGATTATTGTGAAGTTAAACTTTTTATCAACACAAAGATTAATTTTTAAAACTTTAAATAAAGAATTCGTCTTTTATTATACAAACGTACAACTTGTATCCCCTAAATGAAGACAATAACACAGTATAAATAATAAGAGACAGTACGGAAACTACCCATAAACGCTCGAAAACGGCACAATTACATGCGCATCGACGAGAGGTTTTAAAAGGTACACTGTGGACATCACTGCGGCAACCGCTTAGGGTAGTGCCGTTTTCGAGTGTTTGTAGGTAGTTTCCGTACTGTATCTTATATTTATACTGTGACAATAATCAACACTGTTTCTGGATACATTATACGAATGCTTTGAGATATACTTTTAGTTTATTCCAATTCTAAAAAATAGTGAAACAAAAGTTCATTGACATTAGATATGGATATTAGATAGGATAACGACATGTCCAAATGAAGCACGTCTGAATTCACCCCTCAGTCAGGATCTTCGAGGTTTTTAATGAAATCTTGGTACAGTGCCCACTAGTTGAGATATTTGCTTGTGAGTGAAAAGAATTGTGTGTTGCTTTTAAGATTTTTTTTTGAGAATGAAATGATTGTAGTATTAGATTAATATATATATGTACGTCGTTTTGCTTTGATAAAAAATAAAATTCACCGTAGCGCCACCTGCCGGCTCCAATTGTAAATCTAAACCATTCTCGGATCCACTGGAATACGCACACAAAATTTCATCAAAATCGGTCCAGCCCTTTAGGAGGAGTCCAGTGGCATACACACGTACAGAAGAAATTTATATATAAAGATAAATATATGTATATATATATATATATATATATATATATACATATATATTGTTTTTGTTTTCTGTTTAAACATTTGATTTACGTAGTATAGGTATATTTGTAACACTATGTAGAAAAATAGATAAATAAAACATTAGAATTTTATGGAAAAAAGCTATTCCGCGATCCAACACTTTGATTCGATATTTTAATTTGTATGTAGAAATAAAAGACATTTTTACTTATAATATCATCATTTATTCAGTGTTAAAACATCGACTGCAGGCACAAGAAAGTACAACAATATTACAAATATATACATTACGTAAATAAATACCGCTTTCAACACCGAAGGAAAACCCAAATCCGCACGTGTTACGGAAAATAATAATTATAGCGTTGATTTTCAACATATTACAAAGTATCTCACCAAAGCCAGACACAATCAGCACGCTTTCCTCTAATAGCAATAAAATGAGCATTATTATTTACCAATAATAATAAGCCATCTTGCTTACCGGTAAGCATTTGCATATATAAATGGTCATGGAAAAAGGATACAGATGTATAATAAATAATAAACTATACTTTAAAATTGATACTTGATTGATACACATACACATGACCATAATATGAAACCTATACAGGTAATGATGTAAGGTCAACTCGGCGAAGACCGGCATACTTTATTTAAAATTTTATTCAATAACCAAACTTGACCATTTCTATTATGTTTCAAGAGAAATGTAGTACATTGTGTGATCATACATTTAGTTTACTACTAAATTAAACTGTCAAATGCATATAATAATAATGGATTTAGAAATAAATACAAGTTTTGTAAAGTCGGCGAAATAAGCGCAATTCACGGCCATGTCGGATAAGACCGTCTTATAGAAAGATCTCTATAACTACACTATTTATACGAATATAGACCTTGTGTGTATGTGTACATTGCAACACTAATGGAATGTGTGCCATACAATTTTAAATTAGAGGCATCAAGGGGCTAATATTCCAAAAAGGAGCGTTATCGGGTAAGTTCGGCATACTTTTCCATTCAGGGGTAAAAAACACGTTCATCACATTTCACAAAAAAATATGTTTGTTTTTATAAATCAGCTTTTTATTTAAAAGAACATACTTATTATTGTAATATTTTGACATCAGTAGTAAGTGTGGAATTGTATATTCCCACTTTCTTAGGTATGTCTATTATTATTATTTATATTAATTATTTTAAGAGATCAAAAGTAACTTATCCTAAAACTCGTGAATAATTCGTCATTCCACATTTATCACTTTATGAAATTTATATCTATTAGTACCTACCAAAATTCTTGGAAAAGTAAAATAAGTAGAATTAAAAGAAGCCTTTTAAGAAAAACAAAAATTAAAACAATCCTTAAATAAATCAGATCAAAATAATCACTTATAAAATAAAGTAGAATTAAAAAAAAAACTTTTGCAACAGCTTTTCACATTTTGTACAGCTTCTACTAATTTTTCTTTAGAGTAGGATCTTCTATCCGATATTCTTTCATACTTTCCCATTACTTTTAAATGAAATACCTGAAAGATCAATAAAAAATGTAATTTAATGCTATTTTCAATATGTAACAATAAAATTAATTCGGGCAAATTTTGCAATAAGAATTATTAAATAAGTAAATTAAAAACTCGGTTAAGCAGAAACTGTTTGCAATATCTGGAAACGGCGAAGAACGGCATATGCCGATCTTCTCCTCTAGGAATAGACGGCCTTCTCCTACTATCGCATTTTGAGGTGAGCTTTTATTCAACACATGTAACTTCGTGAAAAATGTATTTTGTTTAATCATAATAAATTAATTAAGTAAGGGAATTAACAATGAATGAACTTACCTGGCCAGAGCCGAATAATAACTTAATTAAGACTCTCAACATTATTTTTTCGACAGCGTGTTGCTATTGCGATGACGGTTGACTACTCGACTAAATTTGAAATGTCGGTTACTTTCTTTGTATTACAAATTATGCTACCTCTGTCAATTTATTGGAAGTAAAACAGCTTTACGATTTCGTACATTGAGGTGGCACTTTCGTAGCTATTCAGAATTCGTTGTAATTCTTATTATACGCTCTTACCCAACTGACGGTCTTTGCTGAGTTGACCTTATATGATATACTAGCTGATGCCCGCGACTTCTTCCGCGTGGATTAGTTACTTTTAGCTAACGTTAACACGCTTCATTAGTGCTCCGCTCCTATTGGTCTTAGCGTGATAATATATAGCCTATAGACTTCCTCGATAAATGAGCTATCTAACACTGAAATAATTTTTCAAATCGGACCAGTAGTTCCTGAGATTAACACGTACAACCAAACAAACAAACCATCCAGCTTTATAATATTAGTATAGATTTATTAATTTTTATATATTTTATGATAATACAAAATGTACCAAATCCTTTTAAAGCTAACCCTTTCTCCGTTCCGGGAGGACGTGATACATCACGCGACGCACGTAATGCGTTTAAAATTTATTTGCGTTTTACTCAATGACACGGCGGTGGCACTTAACGCATATCGCTTTCAAAACACACATCTTTTATAGTTTTTTTCGGGACCTTTTACTTTGACTCTTACAGGAGCTCATTTATTAAAACTTGAATAGATTTATGAACGCAATTTAATACATTTCACAATATCATTGCCGGATAAAAAGAAATTCATACGGGCATGTGGACATTTTATGATTGTCCGTTCGCGTTTTGTCATTTTAAAACAAGATATATAGTGAAACAGCACATATAAAGTATATTATGTCTCTTCTTTTCATGTAACTTTATGGTCTTAATAATATAAACTTACCAAATAATCAACATCAAACTTTTTAAAAATATCTATCATGACAAACTGACTATAATTAGTACCTAATAAATTAATCTATCAGTCGTGCTGAACTGGACAATGACCATCATACATCAAGTGAATTTCCTGCATTGTTAACACGCTTAGAAGCTGATATTATAAGTAAAAAGGTGTAGATACGTTACCTACATGATATGTTGATAAAACAAATGGTACGATAACGCACACACACATAAAATAATATTGTAACGCCACACTGTCTTAGATAAAATATGGAAGTAAGATGGCATATTCTCAATATCGGCGGTGAAAAAGAAATAGTTATTTTTTGCGTAGATATGGGCGCGGATTGACGGGGCAGCCGTTAAAAATAAGCTAGCTAGCCAAGTTTTAACAAGGCGCTGTCGAAGCGCATATGAAGTATCTACAGCTTTTTAGTTATAATACTTAGAGGTGTCATGGTTCGGGATCTGACGGTGAATGTGCAATAATTAAAAACAGTAGTAGGGTAACTGAGCTCTATTCGATCTCCATAATGAAGAACAGGTTATGTCACAATGAACCTCTTTTATTTTGTCACATTTGTTGATCCTGGTAATCGACAGTTTTCTCGATAGTTGCCGTCGTTTAGTGTACGACCAGAGTGGACGCTACAATCGAGCGTCGAGCGTGGCGTCGCGTCCGGCGTTCCTTTCAAACGTATGCATTAATACGTGAGTGTCCTCAGTGGCGCGCGAGCGTCGTTCTTGGACGCTGAACGCGCCACACACGACGCCACGCTCGACGCTCGATTTATAGCGTCCACTCTGGACGTACACTTACGGATTACTCTGTGCTTAACAATAGATGGAGTGCTTTATCAAGCTCTGATAGAAAAAACTGTTCACATACAAAATATAGCAATCCGAAAACAGAATTATAATACAAAATTAAAATAGAAATTAAAACAAAACACCTTTAACTCAATTAAAACGTAACGTGTAGACTCTGCTGTTGTGTGCGCATCACTCAGAAACTACTGAAAAAAATCCGACCATTCTTGTTGTTTTACTTCTTAGACCCTTATTATCCAAAAAAATCTATCATTATACCTTCATTTCATTTAAAGCTACTCAAGTTTCAAGAAATTTTGATTTTTTAAACGTACTACGCGTTTTGTGATATACGAAATGGGGCAAGCGGTGTAGTGCGCATGCGCAGGAGAGGGGGAATAAACGTTGTTTACAAAGAAATGTTACGAGGAAAACATATTATTACTCTGTACATAAAATATATTCTTAAAATAATAACCAAAGCAGACGAAGTCGCGTTTACCAGCTAGTTCACATACAAAATTGGAACCACCTCCGAATTAATCTGTAACACATAAATTCATTCCTTGTTATTTTATTTCTCAAGTCACGTTTTAATTTATATATTGTACTGGCGATTGAGATATCGGCTTCATTAATAACTGTTTGAAAGACAATCGTTCTACAAGGAGGTCGTAAAAAATAGTCATTTGTTCATACATCTCCATCTGGTCTGACAGTTCGGCTGGTTACTTATCCGCGCGGTAACGGTAGCGAGGCGCGGGCGCCGCGACACTACCATGAGCTTTCTTGTAATTAAATGTAAGTTAGCGATAAGCACAAACGTTTTAACCGCATGAATTATTCAACAGTAATTATTGAACACATGTGTATTTTAATAATGTACGTTTATATTATTATTTATACTGATTCTAGGTAATCAGAATGTTTGCATTATGCAGTCGGCGATTACTCTTAAAGTATAGATAGTAATGAGGTATTTTTTATTCCGGTTTTGTGTAAATTAACGTAATAAAGATGTGAAGATTTTAAATACAGTATAGCTTTGTCTATTTGATTGTTATATTAAAGAGGAAACTTTTTAATCAACCGCATTGAAACTTGGGATAGAGGTAACTTGAGACTTTGAGAAGAGCATGTTTAGACTACTTTTCATTCTTAATCAGGCAGACGTAGTTGCAGGAAAACGTTAGTATTGTATAAAAGAAATAAATAGTTTTAATAACACTGATTAAAATTCGCGTAAATAATAGGTACTACAAATGTGATTTCATTGAATCAAAAATGTAGCCTTTTGCCTTCTAAGGGTATATGCTTCACCAAATAAAATGACGATAAGTCTATAACGCGAAACACGTGGTAGTGGTTACCAATATATGGTCACAGTACAACACAGATAAACCTTACACAACATATGTGATCACGCGTATACAAGGCAATGAATGGGATGCTGCCACCGGCTATATTATCATTAGGGTTACCAAATATTTAAAAGATTTGTTTTTACGTGATCTTTACATATCTTTCTATACACATATCGATAACAGTATAACTATAGCTAATTATTTCGGTAATTAACTATAAAACACGGATAATGAAACTTAAGAGGACAGAAAACCGCTTTATACGTAAATTCTAATCATGCAGTGAAAGTACTACTAATCAATGCATAGTTGAATCGAAAGCGCGCTCGTTGTTGTGCACAACCCTATAAATAAAACAAGGTGGATATTATTGCGTATGTTAGTGTCTTTCCCACGGCGTGCGAAACAGGTTCTTAGCTCGGAGATAAACTCACCACGAGGCCGGGTAAATTAGTTAACTCGACGACAGTTTCCTGCATCCTTTCCTATGACCCAAACTTTGTATGCATAATTAATAGTTTTATGATTTGTTTTTTATCATACTAGCTATCATATTCACGGATTCGTTCACTTCAATATCCTTTAATGTTTCAAAATGTGGACTGTTTTGTATGAAAATAACTCTGAACCCTTGTCTGTGTTCAGAACTACGTTAATATATTATAGGTTCACCTGTACCTATTTATCTCTTCCGCAAAGCACTTCTGTGCTCGTGTCCTGAGTATATGGTTGGAATCACACACTCGCACACAAATTGTTTGAACTAAATCATCAGCAGTAGCAAACGACTATTACCAACAGGACTGTGGTCCTTTTGAGATGGTTTTTACATAGGCATCAAGCGGATTGAACAACAATCACCAAACACAACAAGATCTCTGCCAAATCGAAATGAATAGTTAGACAAAATTATAAACGAACAATACACAGGATATGGCTAATATCAACATTATTTAATAGTTAAAGTAGTGATAAGAGCGATACCAATGTTACTGAGAAAAATAAACAAGAAACTGATGAACGGTATCCCCTCTATAATGATCGTTCTTGTGTAAGTTATCTTAAAAGTAGGTAATGCTTAAAAATCCACAGTACCTTTATTGGATCGTACTAAGGAGGTATGAAGAAAGCTTAGTGATGGTTCCTTCAGTCAGTGATGCTCCACCTTACGAAGAGGTCAAGGTCACAAAGTGAGTCAGAAAGATTATGGTCACCTTACAGATAGGTAGCAATATAAGTTAACCTAAATAAATTGCATACGCGGACAGTAATTGGTCTTTATACAGTCGGACAGTAATATCGTTAATTCGAAAAACTAAAATGTATATTGTCAAAACAGATTAAAATTTAAACTAACCTGCAGATGGCGTGTACAGTAACATAAGCATATATAACCGTTATTAAAGATGCCTATTGACTACATATACATGAGTTAAGAGGTCTCAATGGGGTTCATAGTTGACTGAAGATCAAGCAGGCTTACTACTGCCAAATAATTCCAATTTTTTTTTTTTTTTTTTTTTATATCATAGGTGGCAAACGAACAGGTGGGTCACCTGATGTAAGTGATCACCACCGTCCATAGACACTTGCAACACCAGGGGAGTCGCAAGTGCGTTGCCAGCCTGTGTAGGGAGGTGGGAAGGGAGGAAGGGAAGAGGAAAGTGGAAGGGGAGGGGAGGTGGGTCTCCGGCGCTCTCACTGACCGAACGAAACGCAACAATGCAAACACTGTTACTTCACGTCGGTTTTCTGTGAGAGGGTGGTACTACCCCGGGCGAGCCGACCCATTTATGCTGAAACCAGTAATAGTTTCAGCGTGGCTCTACCACCTACAAAAACTTTTACTTTTACAACATGAAAAAGTTATTACGAAACGAAAATATAAAGTAAACACGATCAAATATCGCAATACGAACTTATTAATAAAATTTAATTTACAGTAAATTAAACGTAATTATTAAAATAAGTACAGATGTGAAAGGTCTGATGAAAAACAAAACTATAAAAATTAATAAGATGCATTCGTGCGTATTATCCAATATTGCGTTGTCCTTACATGTTTTTAAATGGAAACAGTAACACGTCTGCCGCGATCGAGTACTTTTGATCGACCGACGGACGCCGCGACGGGTTCAAATCGAACAGCGTTCTTTTTATTGTTCTCCATCGTTAATGGATTGTTTATTAATGTATTGTACCTAATTAGCTCTGAGCGTTGTACGAATGAACCGAAGTCGGATGTCGGTTACGCTCGTGAGGTGCTCCACGTCATCCACAGATAATAATCTTAACAGTAGTACTTTAGAAGCGCTAATAATTTTTATATTGTTTTACGCTTAGTGCACTGTTCGATTGAGGCATCGATTAATTAATATAGATAAAAGACTACGTAGTCGGAACGAATCATTTATTTGATAAAAATAAATCGATTTCGTTTATTTTAATGACTTATTTCTCACTTGTTTATTCAAATATTAATATATATGATATTTTATACAGTTTTTAGTCAACAAATACGTGTAACTTATCTTAAGTAATTAGCCGTTAAGCGATATTTTAATGATTTTTTTTATTATAAGTTCAGTCTCAAATCTTCTGCTGGGTGACATTTTTAATCCATATAATAATTATTAAACTTAATACAATTATCTAAAGTAATACCATAATAATAAACTTCTCTCGCGTCTTAATTTAATAATGAGTGGTAATTCAGTATTTTTTTAAGAATCTTCATGAGTTCAATATTTTTTACTTAGCAATATATAATAATGGAAGCTTGGCTTACTGGCCATTAAGGCATTATACTGGCCACTTGAAAAGAAATGACACATTCTGTCACAATTTTTCCTCGACGAACTCTTACTGTCCCACTATTGAACAAAAATTTCTTCATGTACGGTTTTAATCGCAACGTTAACTTACAAAATATTCCAAATTTCGCTATAAGACTTATCTTCGCGCTACATAGTACCACTGAAATAAGTTAACCGTTTGGGTTCATTACAATGTTTTTTAACAATTTTTAAATTAATAGATGTGTGCAGATTCCTAAAGAGAAGGTGCATGCCGGGTGCTAGGATCAACGACTTTCGATTGATTTTATATATCTCATTGGTCTCTGTTAGTTTTTGATTCATTTTACTTACAATTAAGTAATAATTTTGTTACTTAATCATGGTATAAAAGCTTACAAAAAAATAATCGATGAACAAGAACAGATTTGAGTGATGTAATAAACCGATTTAGAATGCGACAGTAATCGTCACAGGCTGTTGGATACAGTCGTCGCGCAATCAATCGACCCTAACACGAAGCTATACACGTAGCGCGGCCATCCGACTAACATCCACGCTCCACTTACCGATCATTCAAGAAATCTACACGCACACAACAAATGAACACTCACAACTTATAATACCACATCTACACACACATGTACACACATATAAAATACCCGTTTTTTTTCAGTTACAAAATCATCGAGTATGCCTATCTATACTAATATTATAAAGCTAAAGAGTTTGTTTGGTTGACCGCGCTAATCTCAGGAGCTACTGGTCCGATTTGTAAAATGCTTTCAGTGTTAGATAGCTCATTTATCTAGGAAGGCTATATGCTATATACCATCACGCTAAGACGAATGGGAACGGAGCACCAATGAAGAATGTTTCAAAATCGTTTTTTTTTTCTTTTGGAGAGCTACGTGTAGCGTTAGCCCAAAATAACTATTCTATGCGTATTAAATCGCGGGCAGAAGCTAGTATTATATAAAACGTTAATATAGTTATAGTTATTTTAAAATCTCGATTTTAACAATATCGGCGATATCATCATCATTTTACGCTTACCCCACCTAAGTACAGCACAACATGTTTTCCTTTTCCACTCTCACCTGCCAGATGTCATTTCAGTATTCACTAATTTTAAACACATACCATTTTTCACACAATCTATCCATCCATCAATCGGTCTTCCTCTACTCCTAAATCCGTCCACCTTCATAATTAAAACTTTTCTACTTACATGGCTGTCATCTCACGTCATGACATGCCCGTGCCATTTTAACCTATTACTCCCTGACTTTTCTGTCATTAGTGCTTATTATATCGGACATAAACATGACATAAAACTTTTTTGTGAAATTTGTGGTCCCAATATTACAAAGCACTAAACGACGGAGGTCTATACAGACATAACTAAAACTCAGTACTGGAATATAGATAGAAGGAGATCCCATAGGCTACCCGATTAATAGATAATCAGAAAAAATAAATATATTGGGGGTCTTTGTTTGTTGTTTGGGCCCTGTAGGAGAATTGGTGGGGTGTGGGGGAGCCGGTGTTTGGTTTTTTTGGTTGGGGGGGGGAAGTGTTTTTTGTTTTTGTTGGTTTTTTTTATTTTGGTGTTTATTAAAAAAAATGTGAAAGGGGAAAAAAAAAAGAAATTTATGCAGCAACCATTTTTTTTATTTTTAGACGATTTTAAATGGAATGACTCATATATAATAAAGAAATATATAAAAAATGCTTACATAAAATAGTTACAGCGTTATATTATTACCTTCTTAAAAGTTTTAACAATGTATTAGAGGTTTATACGTATTTTCTCCATATTCTCACTACAGTTTTGCGTATACAAATGACTTTGTTTATAATAAACTAGAATGAAAATTATAATCTCTGATAAACTACAATACTAGTTGTGCTCACGGCTACGCACGCATTTGTCATATGATGGCAAATTATAAAATAGAAATTTGGATAGTGCAAAAATTATTATACGTTTATTGAAGTATGTATATACGCATACTATACTTTGTGACAATCAGTTGAACTGTACAGCAGTTGGTGCACTGCAGCGCCATATAGTAGCGAGATATAGCAAGACGCATAGAAACTTTTTCCTTTAAAGCACACTTAAGTATGCAGACTTTCGCGACACAGACTAAACAGTGTTGGAAATCTGTCAACCTCAGATTGGTATATCAATAATTAGTATATCACATTGTTATATATAAACTGGCTTTCATCCGCGGATCTGTTCGTGTTAATCTAAAATTAACCTATCCCTCAAGAATGATACTGTTTTTTCGGATGAAAAGTACCGTATATCCTTTTCTGTGCCTCTGACAACGTATATACACAGTTTTATGATGATCAATTAAATAATTGAGACGTAAAAGCGTAACAAAACATCCAATAAATTCACATTCGCTTTTATATTATTAGGATAAATTTAATTATCCTTAATATTACTACTGCAATGTGTACTCTTTTTTATAATATGACGTCCTTTTATTTTATTTTGGAGCCGGTATACAGAACTGAAAATAACTCGTGGCGACATCTCATTAAGCCCTCCAGAGCGTTTAGGCGCGCTTTGAAAAATGTATCATTTAACCCCAACGGTCCTTTAATAGCCGGTGAAGGGTTAACCGCCACAAATAACTAAATGCGGAAGTGGGCGATTCTATCGGAGCTAACTTTACTTTTAATAACTTTTAATTAGGAAATAGTTTAATTTTTATGTTGTGTGAACATTCCTCGCACCGCACCTCCCCCGGCGTTGTGCTTGTCAACGCGTCAAGCGAATGCAAACTAGCGTGAGAAATGTTTGCTCGTATTGGAGATGAAGGAGATAACCGGAAAAAACGTCTTAATAGCATTTTATTATGCTAATAAATTGTTTTGCATTTCTTATACCTGTTTACTCTTTGTATTATAATAAGAAAAGGTTGTGGTTTATTTAAAAACTATACCGGAAGTTTCGCAAGCTTTGAATGATTGATTATTTATAAAGAATATAAATTAATTTTAATTCTTTGCAAACATTTCTACTGTGTAAAAATCTTTTGTTCCGTCATACCATTTTACCAAAGCACGCATTGCAGAATAAAATAAATAGTTTGTCATATGTTTTAATATTTATCTTGTATACGAGTTCATATAATAAGAATGTAATTCTAAAGTGTCTGTACTTTTCGATTTTCGTGAAAAAAATTGTTGCAGGTGTCTAGGAATAGGTAATAAAATACATTTCAATCATTTTAAAAAATGTCTCTCTGTCTGTCTGTCTGCTTGTATGAACACGGATCACTACTAAAGTACCGGGTCCTCAATAAAACCACACTAAGAAAATCATAAAGCATATCTTCGAGAATAACTTAGACTTTGTTTCATTAAAATCGGTTCATTCTATCAAAAGTTATTGTAATTTTAATAACGACGCGGCGTAAGTACGAGAGAAAAGTAGATAAATAAATGGACTGAATACATTCAGATGACTGTATTAATCACTGTTTTTACATAAGGTTCCACGCGGACGACGTCGCCGGCACAGCTAGTATTTAATATAAATAAACTAGATATTGTAAAGAGCAAAATGTACTTATATTATTGAACTATGACGTTGATCAAACATTTACCAATCAACGAAACCAGACGGATTAGAAATTTAAAGGGAAACGAATGAATTGAACCAGTTTCTGTAATCTATATTTTATTAACGGTCACTTATTATATTATTGTTTTGATATAATCCTATTTATTTATTTATTTTGAAGCACCAACAAGATTTGCACAAGAATAGTCCATAACATGGATTTTTAAAGAATAGACTCTATATAAGTGTAATCTTAATTATAGGTGTTTAGATCGTATTATATTCTACAGCTAATAACTTAATGACGAAGCTAAAACAAAAACAACAACAACAACAAAAAAAAAAACACTACCAATACACTCTAATGTTTTTTTTTTATATATTATAGGAAGTAAACGAGCAGGCGTATCACCTAATGTTAAATAATCACCGCCGTTCATAGATACTACCAACACCAGGGGAGTCGCAAGTGCGTTGCCAGCCTGTGTTTGGGGGCAGGGAGGGAAGGGGGAAAGGAGAGGAGAGGGTTGGGGAGGTGGGCCTCCGGCGCTCTCACTGACCGAACAAAACGCAACAATGCAAGCACTGTTACTTCACGTCGGTTTTCTGTGAGAGGGTGGTACTACCCAGGGCGAGCTGACCCATTCATGCTGAAACCAGTAATAGCTTCAGCGTGGCTCTACCACCTACGAGACTCTTTTCATTTTAAGTTACTTAAATAAACTTGTTTATACTGACTGAGACTATTTATGAATATATCTAGATTAGAGTTTATAGATTTAGAATTATAAAGTGATATCATTCTATTTAGTGGCGAAATAAAGGCCTAAATTTGTTCGAAAATACTTCGTAGCGAAAAAATTAAAACGTGAAGCTCTATAGAGCTACATTAAGATATATACAGAACGAAATTAGCATTAATAACAGAAGTTCAGTTAAGAATATCGAACGTGGTCTGGACATGTCATACAGAGGCGTGGAAGTCATATAATTAGGAGTGTTAATTACAAAAATAGATAGATAAAAACAAAGGAGGTATGTATGAATTTTGTGCAGAATTACACGTGTAAGAGGTACTGAGATGATATATGATAGAGGAGATTGTAAGAGGAAACCATGCTATACTGACTCTACTTAGCGTGTGTTGAAAGCTTAAACGAATTATATAATTAAGTTTAATATATACTTTTTTCTGAAGGATATCGTTAGCAGTAAAGGAGTCCACACTTTTATAATTATCACTATCGTAAACTAGGATAATAACCACGTTTACAACTCGCAATTTATCTTAACAAGGTATATAGAGTATGTAATTGTGTAGTAATGCGATGACGGCTCAGTTCTTAGCGTATTCAGACACTGCGTCAAACGACATGGGTTTGAATCTTCGCGAATAAGCCAAAGCTTACACACTGAGGAAAGATATCGTAAAGAAATTACAGCCTAGTGTTAGGGTTTCTTTTAAGCCCACTTCCTTAGCTATTATTGTCAAATTAAAAATCTAGCACCAAGAACACTCTCTAGATTTAGCGTATTTATTCATCGTAGTCCAGTTCATCATTTAGTGTCAAGTGAGATTGTGGTATAATATATATAAAAAATAGCGTTTCGAATGTGATCTTACTAACATTAATAATGTGAATGTTAGTTTGTTTGTTCCGTTCGGCGCCTTAACTTAACGAGGCGTGAAGAAGCACTTTTGCAGGTCGGCATGAATGCGATGACTGCCATTGCTATTTAATATTGACAGTCACCGTTATTTATAGACTACTGTACTTTTCATCAGGAAGAGTTTAAAAAAAAAAACTATTGAATCGTTTATCATAAAATCGTTATACACGTTGTCAGGCGGTACAGGAAAGTACATTCAGAAAAAAAACTGTTCCTAAGTTAGCTTAAATCTATATTAACACGAGCAAATCAGCGAGAAAAAGCTAATAGTATTAGCTTGCTGTCGCTATTTACGTTCTCGACTATTTTCAAATATTTAAATTGTCATGTTAACACAGAATAACATAGAATAAATATCTGAGTAAATAATATAATACCGGTTACAAAACACAATACAGAACCCGTTGCCCCATCTGACAAACGCTATTCAATTTAATAAAGACGCCAGTTTTATATTACTGTTATACAACTGACACTTTCAGGGTGACTCTCATTGGAAGCTGTCTAGTAACCACGCCTCTTCCTCTCATCGCATAAAAAGATGACAGTTACATTTTTATATTACAATCACCCCTTATATAATTCTATTCTATTGGTTGAATTAAAGGGTGATGATACCTAAGAATTAATAATAATTATGACTTTATAAAACATTCATTTGTATGAATGGTTTCACCGGTATAAAATTAAATAGGTATTACAGCTGGAATATCGTCCCCTTTATGGTAAACCATGTAACTACATTTTTCTTAAAAATGAAATTATTAGTGGCCAGCATTATTAATTAATTATGTTATTATTTAATTAAAATATTAATTAATTAACAGCAATTCAAATGTTCAGGACGATGACGAACTTTGGAAAGGTTTTTGTTCTTCTCGTGTCGCCATACTAAATTTCGAAAACCAAAATCCATTTTGATCAATTTCTCTCAAATTAGGTTATTGTTTATTTAAATAAAGAAGCTAATTTGTAATCAACGTACAGAGATATTCTAACTTCTTCATGTCCATTTTTACAAAAGTGTCCAATAAAATTCGAAATAATGTCCACTAAATTATAAATGTGTAAGTATTATCACGCCCTAACTATCCAACCCATCATCATGAAATTGTGCATACACGTTATCAATAGTATAAAAATGAACACAGAGTTCTGTACAAAGTACTATACCCGAAGAATAAGAATAAAACTACATCAGCACGAGTGAAGCCGTGAACAAAAACCAGTATAAAAAAATTTTATTCATATTTTCTAATAATTATAATAACAAATTATTATACTTATTTTGTTCGAATACTAAGTATAACTATTGGATAGTTGATTAACATGTTTTTTTTAAACCTGAATACATATTCCTTTGAAATACATTTTTAAACTATTATTTTTGTTAAATTAATATTAATGTAAAATTTGTCTTTATCTTTTCAGGTAATGTTAAATTACTCGTAAGAATTTTCTAAGAACACCATACAAACAAACAGTATTATGATAAGGTAAGTAATTATTTTAAACCTGTTCTCATTAGTATTTATGTACAGAATGCTTGTTAATATAAATTGGGTATCGGCTGAGTGCCTTACGCGCTCGCCTTAGTAGTCCGGTGAAGCTGTTAAGACCTTGCTAGGTCAATAGCGTAGTCAGTTCGAAAAAAAAAAATAATATAAATTTCTCTAATATCCGCCTGGTCAATTATTACCATTAAGCTGAAAATCCATCCATAGATTACACTCGAGGGCCAGACCTTGTCTAAAGTTAGCATGTTTGCCGGCTTAGACCACACTGTTATTTAATATCAGGTAACAAAAATATTAACATATGTAATTGCTGGGTGAAAACTCAAGATTATCTGAATGAAATTTATGAAGGAAAGCAATTTATTTATCTATTTTACAATTGTTTGAAAATTTACAATTGTTTTGTAAGTGGTAGAGCCATGCTGAAGCTATCACTGGTTTCAGCATGAATGGGTCGGCTCGTCCGGGGTAGTACCATCCTCTCACAGAAAACCGACGTGAAGTAACAGTGGTTGTATTGTTGCGTTTCGTTCGGTCAGTGATAGCGCTGGATACCCACCTCCCCTTCGTCTCCCCGATTCCTCACTCCCCTCCCCCCAAACACAGGCTGGCAACGCATTTGCGACTCCCCTGATGTTACAAGCGTCTATGGACGGCGGTGATCACTTAAGATCAGGTGACCCACCTGTTTGTTTGCCTCCTATGATATATTAAAACATATCTTTATATATATATTTCTTCTGTGCGGGTGTATGTCACTGAACTCCGCCTAAGCGGTTGAAAACGGTTGAACCGATTTTGATGAAATTTTGTATGCGTGTTCCAGTGGATCCGGGAATGGTTTAGATTCACAATTTGGACCCGGCAGGTGGCGCTGCAGTTGAATTTTTGATTTTTTTTCTATTATCAAGGCAGGAGAACGTCCGCCCGGCCCGCTAGTATATATATACATTGATTTAGATTTGATACCTAATAAAGATTATTATTATTTTAATTTGGCAGTAAACAGTAAAAGTAAGAGCAGGCAAAATAGAAAAATTATGATAACTATACTATTATTGATAGCAGATACATTTTATCTGAGTCAGAAACATTCGCGAACTAAATACATTTCTTAATAAGTAATTGGTACATAATTATGTCGTTGTATCAGAAACGGAAGGATATAGTCGTGGATAGATGTATCCGCTCGGAAGGAACTGGTGGGCCAAGGTTTTGACTGAAATGCAATGATTATGTGCAATTGATAAGTTGTTCCTATTCCAGTCGTTTCTATATATGCATATGGCATAAAAGGATAATTATTGCGTTCTACTGCGATTTGAAATACTAGACAAGATTGTATTTGCTAATATGATCACTTTTGAAGCGATATTGGCTTGGTGGTGGTGCGTTTGGACATTATGTAATGCTAGTTTAGCTTAGTAAGATTCGCAATGTTGCATCTAAAATAACAGCCTTTTGGCACAACACAACAAGATTTTTCTTTTCGAACTGGCAGCCTAGCTAGGCTTTAATAGTTTCACCGGACTACTCACATAATGAGATTTTGACACCCTTGAATTTGTTGCCAAGCGGCTGAACGATATAATATACGCGCTCGCCCAATTAGTTCGGTGACGCTGTGAAGGCTCATCAGACCAATAACGTATAGTAAAAAAAAAACTCTCTGTAATGCTTGTCTGGTAAGTTATCCTCTTAATCTAACATGTTACTATCCTAGCTGATATCGTTACCTAAATCTGGTGCGATTGTGTAGAATTGTTAAAACCTTCCTTACCTGTTGTAAATGAGAATATGAGTTTGTTTGTTTGTTACGCTTTCACACCTTAACTACTCACCGATTGTCATGAAATTTTGCATACATGTTGTCACGGGTAGAGAGATGGATATAAGTACCAGTACTTTTCATTCAAAAAAGCGTAGGTACTGCGAGCGAAACCGCGAACAATAGCTAGTAAAGTACAAAAAAGGTTGAGAATCAGTCAGCCGTATGGCCGTCGGCGTAACTTTATTTGACTTGTTTAAAACTATTAAAATTCTCAAAGACAAATATAATAAAACCCTACATTTTTTACGTCATAGGACGCAAACGGACTGGTGGGTCACCTGATGTTAAGTGATCACCACCGTCCATAGACACTTGCAACACCAGGGGAGTCGCAAGTGCGTTGCCAGCCTGTGTTGGAAGAGGGAGGAAGGGAAGGGGGTAAGGAGAGGAGGAACGGGAAGGGAGTTGGGCCTCCGGCGCTCTCACTGACCGAACGAAACGCAACAATGCAAGCACTGTTATTTTACATCGGTTTTCTGTGAGAGGGTGGTACTACCCCGAGCGAGCCGACCCATTTATGCTGAAACCAGTAATAGCTTCAGCGTGGCTCTACCACCTACCAAATTTACCAAATATACACCTACATATCAATACAATACAAAATTGAATTATCTTAATAAATAGGATATGAAACAAAAGCCGTGTAACATTTACTTTCACGTACCGAAAAGGTACAATAAACAGTCAACAAAGACATCTCATTCAAAAAAGTGTAGTTCGAAGATTCTGACATAATGTTGTTTGTGAACTCGTATCATATTAGAACGGCAGAACCGGTCGTGCGTTCATTCACTGGGACCGCGCACTCACCTTCCTAATAACGAAGGAAAAAAAATACCGCCTAATGTCCATCACTGTACACACCGAACAAGCATAAGCGGTAGTCGTCTTGATACAATTTCAACAAAAGTAAGTAGCGAGTAGCTAATAAACCGTACATTAATCGAAAAGTAGGTGCACATTCAGTTAGTAGTCTATTTGAATTATCATTAATTCTCAATACAAATAGATCGAATTAAAAATTGTATATGAAGCGAATATTAATAAAATTGTTATATAAAAGTGTTAACGTAACTCAGATCTATTTTAGATTCAGCATTTTTCTCTTTCGTACCTGTATCAGATAATTAAAAGCTAAATACGTATTGAAATGTCTGTTGCCAGTTTTTTAATGGATCGATATAGCAATTTATGTGAATGATAAATTCTTCCATATGAAATGAAGGCAAAGATTTCACGTTTAAGCAATCTATATAGTCTATCTAACTTCTGATAATAGACAATTAGACGTGGAATACGAATCTATAATCTACTAGCAATAGCCGACGACTTAGTTCGTGTTAAATTATAAGATTAAATTTACATCGATAAATGTAATTTAGAAATTTAGTTTCTAGATAAATCCAGTTTGAATAAAATGGTTAGTAACATTATTCGATATTTGAATATATATGAGACTTTTAAGTGTTGCTTCGAGAAATTGTGCTATAAAATGAAACAATACTGAGTTTCTGAAACAGTTGCAATACAACAAAAAATTCTAAACGTAACTGAAGCAGTTGAAACGACATTAAAACTTATTTCCATAAAGATCACTCGCTTTTTTACAACTAAGTATATAATTTAAAATATCGAACTCAAACTGTTTTCACACACAAAAACAGCACCACAGATTAGACAGCAGACTTCTTCAATCACAGATAAATAAGATAAATAAATTGAGATATGTTTAATTGAAAAGAAATGTTACATTTTTTTACATATAGTGTATAAATTCATATTTTTAGTGAAAAAGAAGAGAATCGTGAATTGTGTTTATTGTAACAATAAGTAAAACTTCATAAAACAGGATATATGTATAATAGCCTAATACTTTGCGTGAACGATTTTTTTAAAAATAATATTGTGTTATCTGTTACAAAAGATTTCGCATTAATAAATAAACATCTAATGGAACTAGGATTAGAATATGAAAAAAGTTAGTCAAAACTCAAAAGTCGTGGTGCACAGGATTTAACCCTCTGGAATATCTATCCAATAGTCACACATAGACAGTAGTTAAATGATCTCACTTCAACAATGTTAATCCTTAATAATATTATAAACGTGAGTATGAGTTTGCTTGTCTGTGCCGCTTTTACATCTTAACTACTCAATCGATCATCAGCAAATTTTTCCTACACGTTGTCAGGAATACAGGAAAGGCCATACAGTACCTATTATCCAAAAAAATACTCCCCCCGAGGGATAGATCAAATCTAGATTAACGCTAGCAAAAGTTAGTATAGTAGTAGTATATATATCGTTTTTTTTTTAATATTAAATGCATTAAAGACACATTAAATTAATTAAAATATACATTACTCACACTGCTGTTTAAATTACACTATTATTATAACAATTAATGACAATATTATTATTATTTTTAACATATACACACATGTAAATGAAAAAGACGTTTCGTCATCCGTCATTTAATATTTCTAACATGACTTACGTTCCATACCTTACATGCTGTGAAATTAATTAGTCAAATTTTAGGTTAATTTTATAATAATATAATAAATATATGTAAATTTAATTATTATGCTCTATGGTCTTATTGAATGTAAAAATGAATTCTGGTCGAATTTCGACCACATTAGCGACCACTAATATAAATAAATATGCTAGTATGATCTAAGCTTCAGTAGTGAAAAATAAAAATTTTGGGGCCTTCTATCTAAACGACAATACAGGTATATATAACACGCCAATTATTCATTGCAAAGTAAACCTCGTAAATGATTTCGTGAGGAATGGAGACAAATCGCTCGAGTCCCAGCGAACAGGTGAGAGAGACTTCATTTCATCACGTCAGTTATTTTCGCCGTTTTCAAACTATATTTAAATTGAGCTTCGTTTTGTTTTGGGAAAACGGAACGTTGCTGGTACGTCCTCGTGAAAAATCACCTCGCGCTTTATGATTGATCATTTCTTGAAAACTGTGAGCGTCTCCGTCCCGACGGTAATATATTTTAAAAGCATAATGTGTTGATTTGTTGAAATCCACTCCGTGAAATATTTTGATAATTTGACACGATATTATTTACGGTTCTGTAAATAAACAACCAATTAGACACGTGTTTGACAGTTTATTAGGTGGAATAACATTCTAATATTGCGAGGGAGATTATACAACAATTATGCTTTTTGATGAATTATAATGAATTCCCGCCCACTTTGCTGGGAATTAAAATATCAAAGGATCAATGAAATTTTGCATCCAATGTTCACAGTCCTTTGTCGACACGTTCAGTAATTTTTACGTGATTGAATTTTAAAGGAACTGTATTTTCATTATATATACCTACACTAGCGGACCAGGTAGACGTTGTCTCGTCCTGACTACAAAAAAATCCTTGACAAATTATATACCAAAACCTTCCTCATAAATCACTTTATCTACCAGTTAAAACCACATGAAAATCCGTTCAGTCGTTTTTAAGTTCATCGCGAACACACAGACAGACAGACAAACAGTCGCGATAGGGGACTTTGTTTTATACTATGTAATAAATAATATTAATGATAATAATAAATTTTGCTTATGCCTTTTTTTTTATTTGTTTTTAATAACGTATATTCTTAGCACGGAATTAACGCTATATATTTCCATTAGAACCAACTTTGTTATTAGATGGACGGAATCGTGATCTTTGTACTAAAGCATTTATATAATTATCTGTATTGAAACCAAATGCTCAATAATGCTCGAATCTCAGTTTGACATAACTTTTTTATAATCTTACGGTTTCACAGACCCAGTCGTGTTCTTGCTCAAATCTTGCGAGGGTTAGTCTTGGTTTTGTTCTTGCATTTTCGCAAGACCAATGTTGGGTAACACTATTACATATTACCTGTACATAGGTATATTTATCTTCCTATATCACAATTGCATTTGTTTTATCGTAGCTCGATCTGTTATGTGTAATCCAAACGGTGACCACATCGTTTCTGTCATATCGGCCTGCGAGCCTGTCTGCTACGTCTTACTAGCTCTATATAAAACACCGACAAAATAGATACCAGGAACAATTGAAATCTTATACATAAATTAATTAATAGAGGTTTCCCGTTGTGAACACATCACTTAATAAGTACTGAATCCATCTGGATCAATATTTTTAACTTATGCTTCTTACATACCAAGTCCTTTAGCGATTTATGAAATGGGGCAAGCGGTATGGTGCGCATGCGCATGAGTTTAGAAGTAAACGGATAACATTGTGTACAAAAAAACAACGCAGACGAGGTCGCGAGTATCAGCTAGTTTAAAATATTAACGATTAGCCAAATCCAAATCCGACATATAATATATCCAAACAAAATTATTACCATTAACTTCTTCCGTGTAACTTAATACAATTATCGCACCCGGCTGCGTTTGTGTATCGAATGACGGCGACAAATCGCTCGTGCATAATCGTAAATACGCTTTTTTACTTAACGCCATTCATAAAGAGATCTAACTATATCCGCTGAACGCAACCATATTGTGAAGCAGGTAATATGAAAAAATTTGCTCATTAACAAAAAAAAATAGTGAATAACCATAGTGGGCATCAAGATAGGGTCGGTTTTGGCAAGGCGATACGATGCTCGCATTTCTAAGGTAATGTTTTTCAAAAGGTACGCTCTTTTGTGGCTGCATCGCAGACAGTATGGTACCAAAAAGTTTTTGTTCATCGTACTTCACATTGAAGGAGCTCATCGGTTATTTCCAGGAAAATCGGATGCACTACCCCTCGTTTATGCTTCGAATTATATAGAAACTAGCGGGCCCGGCAGACGTTGCCCACCTTGATAATAAAAAAAAAATAGATAAATGCCGTCACAGACTTTTTTGTAGATCAAAAAAAAGTAATATCCCACCATGCATTGTTTTATTATAACTCAAAGGGATTAAGGCAGCATTTTCGAAGAAAACTCCCAAGCGACTAGCCTTTTTCGACATTTCCAACAATTATCGTTATATTTCAACTAATTTGTACAAAACCTGGACAAATTATATACCTTAACCTTCCTCATGAATCGCTTTATCTACTGGTGAAAACCGCATTGAAATCCGTTCAATAGTTTTTGAGTTTATCGCGAACAAACAGACAGACGGACGTGGCAAACGTGACTTTGTTTTATAATATGTAGAGATGAATGACTGTCGACTCATTTGTAAAATTTAAAAACCTACTAAATAGCCATACAATGTTTTTAGTCGAAGTGTAACCGGTCTCTTTGACCGTGACTTTTGTATAATGAGCATAGTTGAGTATTAAATACATATATGTGTGTGTTTGTGTGTGTTTGTGTATATGTCATTTGTTTAGTTGCCATAATACGATCTGTGCTTATTTTGAGATTAAATGAACGATAATGAATTTTCTATCCTCATTACATAGTATAAAACAAAGTCCCCTACCACGTCTGTCTGTCTGTATGTTCGAGATAAACTCAAAAACTACTAAACAGATTTTTATGCGGTTTTCAGCAGTGGATAAAGTGATTCATGACAAAAGTTTTGGTCTATAATTTGTCAAAGATTTTTTTTATAATCAGGGCGGGACAACGTCTGCCCAGCCTGCTAGTTGTATATTAATTTCTTCTGTACGTGTGTATCTCATTAAACTCCTACTAAACGGCTGGACCGATTTTGATGAAATTTTGTGTGCGTGTCCCAATGGATCCGAGAATGGTTTAGATTCACAATTAGACCCGGTAGGTGGCGCTGCGGTTGAATTCTAGATTTTTTTTTATTATCAAGGCAGAACAACGTCCGTCCGGCCCACTAGTTATATAATAATTATTTACCGACCCGTGCCCACTTCGTTGGGGGTAATAGGCATTATCAAACAACAACTTTTCTCTAGAACTCAAACAAAAAAATCTCAAAAATAAGGGAGCGTTTGTAAGAAACGTTTTTGTTCGACCATATTTCTCCCACTCCCCAGAAATAACCCCCCTACAACCTCACAAACATTACATCTTTATAAAATAAAAATAGAATACAGAAAAAATAATTAGATAATAGCTTCTGCCCGCGACTTTGCACGCGGAAAAAAATATTTTTGGGTAAAAAGAAGGGGAAAAAACTAAAAAGAAAAAAAAACCCGAATAAAAAAAAATATTTATTTTTTTCCTTTTCTATTGTGAGGTGATGAGATATAGCTTTCCTCATCGTGGTTTTTTGGTGATTTGGGGTGTGAGTGTTTTTTTTTTTGTGTTGGCCCCTGCCCGCGCTTGTCCGCGTAGTAATAGTTACTACTCTGGGCTAACGCTGACACAAAGGAGAAGCTTAAAAAAAAAAAAAATTAATTTAAATTTGTTTTGGTGAGATATATGCCTATACCATCTGGTGGCTATATACATGGATTATTGGCGTAGTTCCTGAGATTACTTAACGCGTCTTTTCCTTTTTTAAGTATTTTGTTGGTTTCTTTCAACCATATATGTATCAGCATATACCAATACTGTATCAATTTTCTACACGGATTGAGTTTAGTAAGTTTGATTTGAAATATTGACGAGTTACGATGGAGCGTTTGTATGATAGGTCGAAATACATAGATTCGAATATTCCAAGGTCAAGTTCGGCTGGTATAGCGATACTCAAGTAGAAATTCTATGTATAAATATATCGAGGCATGTTCCAGCAGTTACATTAGTGATCGTTCTAACCATAATACAATAAAGAGATGCAATCATTTCGTCGCCTGCCTCCTTTTGTATATTTTATCCAATATTAAACTTGGTACACAGACAGTTGTCATCTTGGAGGCTATAGTTTATATATCATTATATACATATATAATATTATCATTATAGATACGTTTACTAAAAATGAATGTTCCTTTATTTTCTAATTATCTAGCTCGAGTCCAGTAGTAAATTACTTTATCGCGTGTTTATAACATACTTATAACCTCTATTAAACACATGTGTATATTGTTTTATATACACCGCGAGTGCCATGGCTCAGTGGGTTAAGCCCTACTGTTCAGTCCCGAGAAATCGCAAGTACTAAGTCTAGTTTTTAAATCCAATAATAATTCAAACTATGCTTAGTTTAACATGAAATGATCACAAGTAGGATTAAGTACTGACATAAAAAAATCAGAATAATTATGCCTTTTAATTACTACGTTATATTATATATACTATGTTATGTTATATTTTAATATAACGTGCGATAAATGAAACGATCGTTTTTAAAGGAAGTTTAAAAACAAGGAATGTAATACGAGATGTTCCGGTGGTTACCGAGCAAATAGCATTTCATAGGTAGCACGCCCGCGCCGTCGCACCTCTCTACACAGAGAGACAGTGGTTACTTCATTCACCGATTACTAGATCTTCGCACCTCACTGACCACAGAACGCATCCCATTCACTATAAGCGAGTAAATCAACCGACAACTTAAACACCATAGAAGGCGTAATTAGAAGCAATTTCCTCAAACGGATAACGACTTTCTGTTGTCCATGGTAAAACCACTTTCCTTTGTGTCTGTATTCAGTTACGACTTTTTTCGATATCTATTTCAGAGCGTTAAATTTACTATTTGAAGAAGTCGCTTGTTCATTATGGAAAGCCGTGAAATAAGCTCTATGCGTTTGATACAAAGTAAATTTTTGATTGTAAAATAGTTGGAGTTACGGCCTTAGTCAGTACGTGTTTAATTTTATGAATGAAGCGCAGCGTTGCTAGCGGAAGCCGAGCCGGCCGTAGTGCGGCTTTCCCGCGGCGGCCGGTTTCATTAATAATTAAAACCCTGCAACTGGCGGAATGGCCGGACGTAGAGATGATTTCTCGCCTCTCTTGGTCCCGGGCGCAGCTTCTGGTTTGCTCCCGTCGTACGCGTAGAATAGATATGATGACATATTTTTATCACAGTTCTAATAAAAATTTCTTTGAAAAATGATGTCATTACATGGTTTGATAAAATAAGAAATAGATTTATAATTATGAGGATAACCGTATCACCCAATTGTATAACGTGTGGAACGATAGAAGACTTGCAACACTTATTGATGGAATGTGACCGCAATAAAGTACAAAGAAAAGCTGTCATCGATGAGTTAAAATTTAATAGATTAGATCAGCTTTCATAGAATCTTGTGTGCACCTGCAGGTGAGGAAGCCAAAAGATTCTATGGAAGTTTGTGGTGAAGTCTCTTTGATGAATATTTTAAGATTAGGGTGCGATGGGACTGACATGTTCTATGTGGACCTAAGTCCCTAAATTAAATAAAGATTTAAAAAAAAAACCGGTAGCCAATATAGCGGTACAACACGCCGTAAAGAAATGATGGCGCTTTAATTTTAATGTGTAACGGTCGATTACAAAGTAGATTTGACGGGTTCATTGCGCAATACGGGAGTGCATTGAGCAGGTACTGTTAGTCAAGAGAGCATAACTCATAACTTGTGTTACATATTGTCAAAAAGTGACGGGATTTGTGAGAGCGAGAGGATAGATCATAGCTACGCTATGACGAGAATGAGATAGTTACTATGGTCAGATACGCGCGTCCGGCAACGATTTCCTGTCGCGGCCACGAGGTTATTGATGTCCAGCCAATTTTAATAGTCTATATCCAATGAACGGGCAAATTACTAAGTTAACTTTTTACTCATATAAGAAGACAAAAATAATGAATATAACCACTAATATTAAAATGTAAAATCTACTATTTATAATTATGCATATATAATTAGTCACAAAAATAGCAGTATTAAGAAATACGGTACAATACGACCACTTCACTCCATTTGAGCCATTGGCCAGATACTTTGTTGCTATTGCCTGTTCATGTTCGTACATTTATAAATATATCTATGTTCCATAATTTATTTGGAATAAATTTTATTATTAATTATCCTTCCATAATATATTTAAACCTCTAAATTTTAAAACTAAATAAAAATAATTAAAATATAATCTGTAAAGTTTAATAGATATTCTGTACTAACTACTAACGTGACTAAGTTACGGTACGGATGCAGTAAATTAAATTTCAAAATGTGGCCTCTAAACGTGCTACAACAACTTCTTATTAAAGCAATGTAATGGAGCATGTGAAAGTAAAATGTTAATGTTTGAAGTACTTATGTTGTAGTCTGTCATATCGTTAAATTAATAAATTAATGTTAATACGTAATTAAAAGTATTTCATACAAACATTTTTAATCTCCTCATATTTACTAAAATCAACAAAAGAACATGTATGAGTAATCCAATACTGGCACATTCTAAAATTAAGAGATGAATGCAAAAAAAACACAATTGAAGTAATTAAGTCATTATGTTTACAAACTCGACTAAATATAGCACTTGTTAAGTGTGCACACGATTCCTCACCATAAAGTTAATCGTTGTAATTGAATTCATAAGTGGAAGTGAACTAACGGAAACACGGCTCGCCCACGCGCGCTTCATTAATTGTCCTGCTCTTTTTGTTTGCTTGTCCGCTGCCTTAACTCGATTACAACAATCAGAGCCTCGCCCTTTGGCCCGGACACGACGCCCCTGCGTCTGGGGAGACCAAAACGCTAATTGTTGCCTATCTTTGTCCCTTTGTGATTAGCATTATTTTGTACGTAATAGATATACATTATCGAATTACAAAACATTAGTTTGAGTAATATTGTTCCGTTATTACATAGTATAAAACAAAGTCCCCTACCGTGTCTGTCTGTCTGTCTGTTCATGATAAACTCAAAAACTACTGAACGGATTTTCATGCGGTTTTCACCAGAGGATAAAGTGATTCATGAGGAAGGTTTTGGTATATAATTTGTTACGGATTTTTTTTATAATCAGGGCGGGATAACGTCTGCCGTGCCCGCTAGTACTATATAAAATAACGATTTTAATGGTAAAGAGTCAAAATTTATATCACTAGTTACGAATAGATTATATTAATTACGACCAACTAATGTGAAATTCGTACCCACGTGAAATATTTGTACTGATTGATACGTTGATGATAGAATCGTAAGTTAGTTTGTACTGTGGCAACTAAACTTTTGTTACATCATCTATATGTATAAGACCAAGATACTAAATTATTACAAAACTGGCGGGCCCGGCAGACGTTGTCCCGCCTTGATTATAAAAAAATCATTGACAAATGATATACTAAAACCTTCCTCATTAATCACTCATTCACTGGTGAAAACCGCATGAAAATCCGTTCAGTAGTTTTTGAGTTTATCGCGAACAGACAGACAGACAGACGTGGTAGGGGACTTTGTTTTATACTATGTAATGATATCGATCAAGTACAGTAAATATTTTTATATGTACGTAAATGAATATTCAAGGAGAACACACATTGATATTTATTATGAAAAAACACATGATTTCAATCTTTTCATCAGTTATCATCAATTGTGCTCGAACTTGAATGCATGATAGTAATAAAATGAATAGTATCAGTTGCCAAAATCTAAATAAAATTTAACAAGGACAATAAACGACTGGTAGACGATAACGTTTTAATTCAATAAAAATTGATGGGATACGCTGTAAAAGTATATCTGTGAGCCCATCGTTTTCATTCTACGTTTGTAGCATATCATTCAAAGTTTCATAGAAGTAAAAGGTAGTATAATCCAATACGTCAACCTGTCATACCACATTGTCGCGGCGAGTCTCTCATTTATGAATGAACTCACAGATCGAGCGACTTCCGGCTAACTGTTTAGATAGTACGACACTCTTCCTGATTCCTGCTATGGTGTCTTTAATTACGACGCCAGTATAAACAGACCGGAGCATGAAACACTCTTATAAAACATATTGGTATCTAACCTTGTAGACTTAGAGTGCAGATTTCTTCCACAATCCCATCGATCGGAGTCCATTTCAACTTTATCGAGATCGTTCGAAATATGAATAAATATATTCTAAAAGTGACCAAGCTCGTTTTCATGTTGAAGAAATTTTAACCTTATTATATAGTCATAAAGCTGAATGACGAATGAACTCGTCTGAAACGATGGTTGCGTGCATCCTGTGGAGCACGTTTTTTTCCTGTCTCCTTCCCGGTGTTTCACCGTTACGCAATATATATCGTAAATAATTAGCGGAAGGCAAGATTCTCGTGTCTTATGGAGTTACTCGACTTCAAGTTTTTTCGGGGAACATTTCCTTCAGTCCGATTAACAGTATCAATACGATTACATATGTATATATATACCTACATATTCAAAATCACTAATCTATGAGAAAACATTTCTTTCAAATTGGAATTAACATTTAATGTAATAAGGAATTATTTAAAATATACATATGTACAATTAACTTTGTTTTTACTGTTATAATAATATAAAATACATAGACTATGCAACAATATAACTGAGAGTGAAGAGTTCCGACACGATTAACTTTTAGCAATTCCCTCTCGAATTTTCCTTCAAGGTAATTCTCATCAGCAATTTGATCAGAAAAAGTTTATTGCAGTGCCAATTTGCCGTCAGTGGCCCAGGTCGATAGATGGGCATCGCCAGCATTACTTCAGATTTTATTGCCAATCCGGACCGCGGACGTGTGTGCACGTTTTGTGGTTTTTATCCGCTCACCACATTGCTAATTATACGTATAAGTTTTACCGAATTGCACAATTCAGCTGACATCCCCCCTTTAAATGATTTTTTTTACTCGAAACTGTTTTGGATCCCACGATAACAAGGTTGTATTGATCGTATCCGACATTTATTGAGTTTCATTAACCGCACGGACACGATCGTCGAAGATTGTTAAATAAAGTTCTCATTAAACTTTCACGTTTCTATCTCGTTCATTATGTTGTTTCTCACGCGACAAACGTTAAATTCGGTCATTCTAATTTATTCGGTAGAGACCGCATCGTCTCTCATATTTATCACAAACGAGCGTTTTTACACGTTGTTGGGTGATGGGTGCGCCGAAAACCGAAAACGACTTACACCAAATAAAGTCGATCTACATCGAGATTTGCGCTCGTTCATCATAATGCATGTAGAAGGTGTACCCGTTTAACATATAGAGAACATCGTATACTGGCCGGTTTGTCTTTTCTCACGGCGGCGCTTACACTGGCGGACAGAGTTACATATTATAAAAATGTTGCAACGTCCACACGTCGCCGAAGACCGGTTGACCGCGATTCTGTCTCGGCCGAACCCAAGGCCCGATTAGAAAAGAATAACGATCAATTTTAAAAAACGAAAAGCGTATGTTAATTATTGCGGCCTAAAACTTACACAAATGATCGGTCGGGTAGCAATAAAAAATCACAGCGATCTGATTATTATTCCTATTTATGTGTACAGCTACAAAAAAATATTATTAATATTCTATTAGGGCATTAACCCGCCGATCCAATGTTTTAAATCAATATTTACTACACTAAATTCTTAAGCTTGTTCCTATAATTCATTTGAAAAGAAATCAGAATAAAACATGTCAGCAAGGACATAAATGATTTTAAAACCTTGGTCTTGTGTTTTACTTATATTCTATATACATTTGGTTGTGTATTTAAAACCTTGTTTCTGAATTGATTATATTTTTTTGAAGTATAAAATCTAATAAGAATGTAAATTTAACGTGTCTGTACTTTTTCGATTTTCGAGAAAAAAATTGTTGAAGGTATAGCTAGAAATAAGTAATAGAATACATTTCAATCGTTTTTAGAAATGTCTGTCTGTCTGTTCATCTGTCTGTTTGTATGAACACGCATCACTGCTAAAGTACTGGGTTCACAATAAACCCTCAGCAAGAAAATCGTAAAGCATATCCTCGTGAGTAACTTAGTATTTGTTTTATTAAAATCAGTCCACTCTATCAAAAGTTATTGTAGTTTTAATGACGACGCGGCGTAAGTACGAGAGAAAAGTAGACAAATAAATAGACTTGATACATTCAGATGACTTTATTAATCACTGTTTTTTACATAAGCTTCCACACAGACGACGTCGCGGGCACAGCTAGTATTAGATATATAGTAATTATACTTAATCTAAGGTAGACTTGAAATCCTTATTTTTTATCATGCAATAATTAATACCTAACTTATAATTTCAGATAAACCGGGCTGTAAAACTATGCTTTTTACTATGCCATTAAATAAATCAATTAAGCCAACGTTTCATTAAAAAGAAACTCTTAGCTATTCAATTATATCTAACGTAGAAATCCCTGATAGAGGTTTTTTGGTAGATTCACGTCACAGTAATTAATAATGAATTTTATGGATCGCTCGGGAACATTAGTAGCCGAGAAACATGATGTTATCTCTACCACAAGATGTTATCGTATCCCTCCGTTCCACCGATAACCTCATCTATAATCCCTATTTTAGTAACCGTACAGAAGTTTAAGTTGCAATAAAAAACGAAAGATTTTTATTCGTAATTCCCTAGGTTCTATGTTCATGTATTAGCTATTTCCATAAATACCTGAAAATGGGCATCAATTCAAGTACTTACGGCTTAAATACCGCAGATAAAATCTCAATAGCGATATATATTCTCACTTCCACACGTAACTGGAGATCTGGAATACGTTCTATTTGAAAGAATGAACGAGATATATTCTTTAATTAAGCTATATTTGAATGTGTAAATAGATTTTTATGTTAATAGGAAATATTCCGTTTAATATTCTTGTAACAATTTTATCTGTTAGCCAATAAGCTATTCTCTCTGTTTATAAAGTGATATGTGTTGAAAATATATGTCGAGTTCATAAAACCGGTACCTTATGAGAATATATCAATGTATTTTGTGTTAGTTAGTAATCTGTCTTATAAATTCCATTATGTAAACGTCAACTACCAGTAGTAAACGAAACAAAATACATTTAGGTGAGAGAAAACATTCTAAAGAACTTAATTTTAGTGCGTTACTATTCAGATGAAGACAGTAGAAAAAAACAAACAAAAAAGTTCCAAAGAAAAAGGAAGTACTGAATTTTGTCGATTAGTTGGTGAAAAAGAGGTATATATGGGGCATTCCATGCCAAATCACCGAGTTCTTTTTTCTACCCCTTTCGATTTGGCTAAAAATTTGGTATTATTTTCTACCCTACCAATAACATTTTTCTGAATTTTTTCAGATTTTTCTACCCAACCCAAAAAAAGTTACGAATTTAAAAAAAAATACGCTCTGTTTTTTTCAAATTGCTATAACTTTGACACAAATTGACCTTTTGGCACTTTTTTTTTTTTGTTTATTCTTGTTATTAAATGTAGTTTTTAGAAAAAAATTCAAAAAAAATTTCAGAAGTAAAGAACAATAAAATATTTTAGTTTTTTCAAGAAAACCGTCATTTTTTCGAAGTTCGACACTTTGGATTTTCAATTTGTTTGTCTCAAAAAAAACTTCAACTAAAACCGTATTTAACCCCACTATTCTCCCATTTTAGTTTAATTTTTTTTTTACTTTTGAGGTTATAAAAACCAACCAAAATCGTTTTAGTGCAAAGTTTAAGAAAATAAGCAAAATTTGATAAAAACTTTTTTTTCAATCGAAAAAAAAAATTTGAAGAATAAGTGGGCACAAAATGGGACCCTCATACACCCTCACCCCACCCTCATACACAAGTTGGCAACGCACTTGCGACTGCTCTGGTGTTGCTAGTGTCTATGGATGGTGGTGATCACTTAACTTCAGGTGACCAACCTGTTCGTTTGCCCCCTTTGATATATAAAAAAGAACAAACAAAAGACAAAATTTCTTAGAATATTCGGCACATCACTCGAAGTAAACACAGGCTAGATAATAAAGCAACAAAAGAACGTACACAACTCCAGTTCTTACTAATTTCGGCAATTTAGAAAGTACTACTTAATGCTTAATAATGCCGTATTATTGTCGTTATTTGGCGGGAGCATGATGTTATATACTGGGTAGAAAATACGGTAAACCAACGAAAGTCAAGTAATTTTGACCTTTTAAAGAGTTGTCGTTAAGTCGAGTGTCATTTATAGAGTTTACACAGTATTTGACAAATTATTACTGAACTCTTCGTTTAAATTAGTATTAATTAACAACTAATTAATAATTCTCGTCTTGGCAAAGAATACTATATATATATCTTTATATATAAATTTCATCTGTACGTGTGTGACAATGAACTTCTCCTAAACGGCTGGACCGATTTTGATGAAATTTTGTGTGCGTGTTCCAGTGGATCCGAGAATGGTTTAGATTCATAATTTCACACGGTAGGTGGCGCTGCGGTTGACTTTTAGGATTTTTTTTATTATCAAGGCGGGACAACGACCGCGGTGCCCACTAGTATAAATATAATATATTACAATATAAATGTTATAATATTTTCTTTTAACAATTTTATTCAACGGATAATAAACGTTTCAAGTTATAGTAAGTTGTCCTTTTATTTTATTTTTTTATTGTACCTCGGCAAAATGACTGCACTATGCCTAATGTTAAGCACAGTACAATCCAAAAACAATGGCGACTACCGAGAGGCACACTATCCATCACTGGTCGCCACTGTCATGCCGGCCTGCGTAAGTGTCTCTTCACATTGCGCTTGAAGGGCCCCATATCATAGGATGGAGGAAACACACTGGCCGGAAGATTATTCCACAGCTTCACGGTACTGCAAAGATAAGACGTTGCGAACTTTTTAGTTCATGCCCAGATAGGATTTACCGTAAAACTGTGTCTCCGAAGACCAGCGCGCGTGGTGCGGTTACGAAAAAGAGAGGATGGGATCAAATTTAATTATTTAATAAATATTTGTTATTTTATTTCATAAATAAATATTTTATTTAATATTAATAATATGTTGTATAAAATTGAAACCTTCAACTTTTAATGTACATATTTTTTATTTATATTACTATAATGAAAACATACCATACATATTACGGTCGAAAGAGTCATGTTAGTCGATGTGTCTAGACATCTTTTTATGAAAATATAGTGATATTAACTTTTGCAAACTCTTTTTTGTCTAAGACACTGTTTTCAAAACTTGTGTAATGCATGTGTAGAGTAAATTATGTTATTATATTATATTAACATTACCTTATGCTTTTATATGCGTAATTATTTAACACCAACTGTGCACCACAGTTTTACTCGTGTTTATTTATGTTTTTGTTCGTAGCGCCCAAATTCCTTTACTATTATTTCGTTCTTTATGACCTTATCTGAGTATTTTTTTATAAGAACTTGTGTGAACATTACTCCGCTCGTAAGAGTTATAAGGTAATGATAACTTCGACTATTAATCGACTACAATGTAGAAATACTTTAGTTTGACTGGTAATTCCAGAAGTTAACTCGTTCAAATCAATAAAAAAAATATCTTCAGCGTATATTGCTTTAGGTAATACTATTTATTTACAGAAAAATAAGAGGAGAAACATCCAAGCTACGGTATAACAATTATTCTTTTAACACAAGAGCAAATTTAGTGTCTTAAACAAACACACAAGAAAAATTATCGCAAACTTTCTAATAGTATGAATAGTAAGGAGACAGGTAATCTGAAAATCAAAACAGTTGTTTACTAAAACAGACATTCAATCGGTCAACAGACGCTGGATTGCATATCCCATACTCTATTTGAGTTGTTACATTTCAAAATGAGCTAAACTAAATTTTAATCGTTTATATAACATGTTTATTTATTTTTACTTTCCAGTTTTTATAAACCGACAACGAAGTTCAAGTATTTTAGTTCTTTTTTATGATTTTTATATTTTAATTGTACAAAATTTGAAGATCTTGAACATTATTGTAGAATATTAGGAACGGCTAAGAATTAAATTCAGCTTATTTTGAAACGTAACGACTCATTTATTAGTCCGGCGAGCTTATGACTAAACGGAGATTATAGTATTAAATTCCTAACCTATTCATATGTTTTTTAAGCATTATTTGATTAAAAATGCATAATACTTATAAAGAAAAAGTACTACAACTATGCTTACTAATATTATTATGTATTATACTAATACTTAGTATTAGAAAAGCATTTCTTTAAAGTAAATTGAATAGAAATTGATATAATCTTTTGTTCAATTATCACTCGTTAAAATATGCACACAGATAATGTTGAACAATATGTTTTTTTTTGTACACTACAGAATACATGGAATAGGAATAATGTGAACTCTGAGTCATGACCAACATCACTCTTTGTTGTTTTTTGTAAAACTTTGTGGCATTTCCACCTCGTTGTCTGTGCAAACATTATCAAATGTTAATTAAACAGCAAGCCAGCCTCGTCGACCTCATAAATTTATTTTCCTTGTAGCTCTTCTAAATGATTATATTTTGCAAATTCCCAGAAATCCATTAAAGTTTCCTTTACATACTTTTACAATTACTTCTAACTATAATGATAAATATATTTTACAATTTTATTATTAACCTTATATAGTATGGAGTGTCTATATCTGTGGTATGTACTCCCTGCCCCTTACTCCTGTGATATGATGACGTCGTATACCTATATGTATAACCTAATATGTAGAAATGGTTATTTCTTAGTCAGCGTGCCCTATTTTATTAATTACGCAACACATATAAATATCAATAGCTTATATTATTTAAGAATACATTTCATTTTAAAGTTTTCTTTTCCCGAATTGATTACGCTATTGACCTAGCAAGGTTCTAACAGCTTCACCGGACTACTCATTTTAAGGCATACTACTTAACTTACTTGTTTCTAAACAATCCAGGCCATATATACAAGAACCAAGTGTCATAAATATATCTGCGGATACAATTTAATAAAGCGCGGTTGAAAAAGATAGCAAATTTTAAATTGAATGACATAGAAAGAGACGGCAAAAGTCATTCATAGATTAGACGTGTAGAAAGTAAACACCGTGCAACTAAGATATCAATGACCGTACATTCGACTTTAGTTAATGAATCGAAACTTACGACACACCAATGATTTATGCAATGCCAGAGCATATAGATATTATTAAGTTAGGAATATATTGAAGACTTTGCGTTTTAAAATACATATTAATGTCGGTGCTCTGTGAACTGCAGCACAATTACATTGTATCGAGCAATTAGACATAATCGATTAATACACAGTCTACAAATTATAAATTTTAGTTACCAATTAATTTGTATACTCAAGGTAAATTTTATAAAATATTATAAGAAATGTCGAGATATCTGGATCTAAGCGCTAAGCTATAAAAGAGACAAATAAAAGAATTTACATGTGGCAGAAATCAGAGTGATACGACATGAAATATAAAAATAGCTCGAATGACAGAGAAGCTGAGGAGTAATAGATTAGAGTATTACGTATGGGCATGTTATGAGGAAGAATAGAAATGAAATAACGAAAAGTATTAGATATAAAGGTGGACGGATATAGAGTAGAGAGAGACTGAAGATATGTTGGATGTAGATTCGTGTGTGTACAAAAGACGTCAGTAATAAATAGAAGAGAGTGAATGAACTAAACATAGTTTGCTCTACTTAAATAATTAAGAATAAGAGGATGATGGCCTCATTGATTTACAAAAATAAACGAGAAAGTTTTAATATTTATTAGTAAAGATTTCGTGTTCGCCGTAATACTATGCGATAGTACAAAATGCAGCATTTTAAAGATATACAAAGTGATTTAAAAATAGATTAAGTATTGTAAAACTTTACAAATAAAGGTGTTGGAACAAGTTCCCTTTACAAAGAGCGTATTGACATTATCGAAAGCATGTTCAAACAGAGTCCATCGGTCCTCGGCTCGCGTGTTTACAACCTTTATCTGTACTTCAAAAATAACTTTTGCGGGATTTCTACGAACAACCATATGGTGAAACATTAATGCAAGGTGTTGCCTTACATCGCTTATCATAAAGCTAGCCCTTTTATTTATGTAATTTATAAATATAATGATACATATTTATTTATATTCTTCTGGCTAAAAACCGTTAGGTAAAAGAACTTTTAGGAGAGCAAAGAAATAAGTTTATTTGTTACATAATGAGATACTAGGCTAAAATTAAAAAATTACGATAATATAGACTCTAATGTATTGATAAAAACTAAATTCATATCTAAATTATTAGAGTTTTCGATTATTGGATTTTATCTATATCTACAATACATATAATAAGAATGTAAATCTAACATGTCTGTACATTTTCGATTTTCGTGAAAAAAATTGTTGCCGATGTCTAGGAATAAGTAATAGAATACATTTCAATCATTTTTAGAAATATCTGTCTGTCTGTCTACCTGTTTGTATGTTGTTGTCTGTTTGTATGAACACGCATCATTGCTAAAGTACTGGGTTCACTATAAAACCACACTAAGAAAATCGTAAAGCATATCTTCGGAAGTAACTTAGTATTTGTTTCATTAAAATCGGTCCACTCTATCAAAAGTTATTGTAGTTTTAATAACGACGCGGCGTAAGTGCGAGAATAAAGTAGACAAATAAACGGATTTCAAACATTCAGATGACTTTATTAATCATTGTTTTTTACACAAGCTTCCACGCAGACGAAGTCGCGGGCACGGCTGGTAATTAATAAAAGCACAGGTTAAAGCAGTGACTAACACCTTTAAAATCTTAATTAACTCTACCCATATTTGATCAAAACCATGCCCAAGATGATCATGACATTCGTCAGCGGATGGAGCTTTACAGGAAATCACATAGATTTTATTAAAGGAAACGTAAATTACTTTTAAGTGTTATCTAAAGTCTTCAATGTCGCTTAATACAATTATGAATAATATTTCAGTATATTTTCATGTTACTTAAGGGGTCGTCTCACTTTAAGGCTGTATTTTATTGTTTACCAATTTTTTTTTTATCACGTCATCTTTGTTTCGTTGCAATAAACCGAATTACTGTTACAAGTCACAAAATCAGCACAGGATGTGAGATATATTACACGAAAAATTTCATTAATAAACGTCGACATATCCGATCTTACACACGGCCGATCGTTTCATTCAAGTTGATTTCCTTATGAGTTGAATGTAGAGTAGGTTGAGCTGGAGCCGCGGCTACCAGCTCAGACAGGCGTCAAGCTCTGATCGCGCGATATGTAGAGTCGCGGTGCACCGCCCCGCGCCGTGTCGCCGCGACATCGCGCGGAGGCTTCCGTTCCCGCGACCGACTCCGTGGGAACCGCTTTATTTTCGTATTTAAATTCGACCCTCATTAAACTGGTTTGGTTCAAAATTTGCTGCCTTCTTTCGACGCCTTTTACTCAACTTTTTTATAGTTCCGTTCGACATATACTGCCGATTTTTTTTTTCAGTCTACACCGGAGAATAATGGCACAATAAGATTTGTAATACTCATAAGTAAATACGTAGATACACAGATAATAAATCAATAAATGCGATCATGGGTATAAGTTATGTGCTATTAGACTATTTATATTTAATACCACAGGTAAGAAAAAGAACAGATAAGATTATGTATAAGTATAGATTACAGATGTACACCACATACGAAACATATCTTAAGGTAAGCAGATAACTTTAATATTAGATAGATACTGTTCGGAGTTCATGTTAATTTAATTTGGGCAATATAAATTAATGGATGGAGATAGAACCTGTTCTCGATCGGTGGCTGTTGGGAAAACGAAACGAATTGGTGAACATTATATTTAATTAATACAGGACGATTTATGTCTTATATACGGTGGCGTGTAATTTTTCTTATAATGGTGTTTGACAGCTGGTTGAAGGTACTTATACATCTATAAGTTGGAGGTTATAACCTTTTTTTTTAATAAAGAAATACTTAATTTTCATAATATTAAAACACATATATTCAATCATAGATTGTATTGATAAACTTTGTTTTTTAAGCGAAATTTTCAAATTCTATGATTCTTAATATTATGTTTTACTTAAACTTTTTTATGTGAAATATTATATTATAACAGCATGCTCGGCGGACGGACGTTGTCCCGCCCTGATAATAAAAAAAACCATGACATATTATATACCTAAACCTTTCTCATGAATCACTTTATCTACTGGTAAAAACCGCATGAAAATCCGTTCAGTAGTTTTTGTGTTTATCATGAACAGACAGACGTGGCATATGACTTTGTTTTATAATATGTATTCCATTGCTAAAGAGGTTCCAATATATGCGTTCGTATTTTTTTGTGTCGCATACAGAATTGATGTACAGAATTTTGAAGTTATATTTCTTTTAGCGCGTTAGGGAAAAATGATGAGAGTAAATTTTTATGATGCGCGCACACCGTCATGAAAAACCGACACCCTGAAGTTATTACGATGCGCGCGCACTCCGTCACGAAAAACCGACACCCTGAAGTTAGCTATAGTCAACATTTTTGTTTCTTTGTATTAAAACTTTCAATGTATTAAATACCCTTTTTCTATTGTTAGTGTCGTTTTTTCTACAAACGTAGAATAAGGCGAAGGTAAAATTTTTGAAAAGATTTTTATCTTGTTACGCCAAAGAAGTATAACTTCTAACGCGTGTACATAAGTACACACACACTTTCTTTAAATATCAAAATGGTAGTAATATTAACGTTAAATTTTTAAATTACCCATTTTTCATATTCATTTAAGACGTATAGTTCTGAATCAAAACTTTGAACATACATAATATATATTCTTTACAATACAACTGCATAATCGTAACATAGAATAGATTTAAACGCGGTCTTATATCATCTATATATCATTTTACTATCACTGTAATTATAGATTTATAAAAATTTCAAGTTATCTTTTTCGAAAATGTGTAATTTTTATAGGAAATACCTGTTGCCTATTAGACTACTAAATACTTAATACTTTTAACACGTAATTTTAATTATAATATCCATAAAAACTCACTGACTATAGTAATATTATAGATAAATAGTGAATGGTTTATTCATTGATAAAATTATGTTAATACGATATCGAAGGTTATTCTTGTCCCAAAATGGCACTCGCTTCCCCACGGTGTCACCTTACACCGGATGGCGGGTAACCCTGCATCACAACTCAAAAACCATACAAAAACAGCTGCATGAATTTTATACCTTAAATGTTTGCGGAGTGCTCTTAAACTCGTTTACCGTGTTGATAGATTTAATATTGTGAACATGTTAGTTTTTGATCTTTTAATATTTAAAGAAATTTGAATCGTACTATCTAGTGATAAGGACTAATATACACTGACAGGTTGTTACGTCGGATACCGGAAGGACGCACAGTACATGCCTTCGCTACCTGTTGATAATTTTCATTGTGAACGCTTACAATAAATACTACGTAGCTGGCGTTAGAAGCTTTTAAAAGCATTCCATAGATGACTAACACTTCACCGACGGTCTTCATCTTTGGCAATATACAACATAGTAATCTTATTATACAGTACATACGGTATTTTTAAATGCCAATTAATGCATAAATAGAAGTAACGAGTGGAATCTGACTACATTACGTATACGATTACACAGGTGGTAATATTATTTACTATAATTGATTTTACATTCTTATTTGAATGTCACCAAATAGCTTTGTAAAGAAATAGAAAAGACTAGTGATCAAACTCCACATAGATGAAGCCGCCATTCAATTATGTACTCGTATATCAAATATTCGTTATTCGTGAAATAAATATCTTGTCACATAGGTATATTTCTCTGAAGTGTTATAAAAGAGATCCAATATATATATTCTATTCAATCAGTTATTATCTTATCTATTTTTGAAATATACTGCACGTTCCTAAACTAATATTCTTGTTTTGTTCGAAAAAAAATAATCTTGTATATGTAAGTTAACCTGTGGATTGTTTTAAGACCGGTAATTTTATGTAATCTGTAGATCACTTCTCATTTCTATTCCAATAAACTTGAAATTTTATCCTTTAGAGCGTTAATAATCCTAAAAAAAATTTGTAGAAAACATAAACTATATATTACCACAGCAAGTCTGTAAAATCTAATAGCGGACACCACATGACAATATACATACTTATCTCTCTTATTATTTAAAACATAAGCGATATATTATGAACTGTGTAGAAGTCGAAAATAGTCTATAATTACCAGTAGTACACTCTAGGAATAGACTTTCTAAAATAGTTGTTTATATCGGCACCTTTCAAGCGTCGGGATATAATATCTTTACTTTGTAATAATGCTGTACTTTTAAATTAGCGTCCGCTAAATTTATATTTATATCCGCCATTTTTCATGCACAACGAACGGCGCATACGCAAATGCAGGCCATTAATAAATTACAAAAACACACATATAAACATAGCTCTTTACGTCACTCTGTAAGATGCCGGCTTTTATGTATGTGTACGTGACACTTCCTCGGGCTGTGTACGTGTGCGTGAGTGCGGCGGAGTACGAGGGGTCTGTGAGAGGGCAGGGAGGAGAGACTTCCCGCGTAGCACCTGGCGCTCAGAGGTTACATGGTTCGACAGGATCCTATTGATTTGTGGCAAGATGCGTTCGCTCTCAATATTCCGATTTAAATTTTGATTAAATCTTAAATAATGAGCGAGGTTCTCTCCTATCACCATCGTAAAAAGTAACGGTCACGTAGATGTTATCCCCAAAAAAAAAAAATATCCGGATGACTTTTTCGGTTAAATACTTTCTATTTTTTACCATCTTATTTACAATTAATTTTATAGCTAAAGAAATAAGTTATCTGCCGTTATGTCGTCATTCTATAGTGTACTTTGCAACATGTGTCTAATAGTTCAAATCATTAGATATTATAAAATAAAGTCGCTTCCGCTGTCTGTTCGCTTCGATCTTTTAAACTATTCAACGGATTTTAGTACAGTTTAATCCAGCGATAGATAGAGTGATTCGAGAGGAAGGTTTATACGTATAATACATACATTACATAGTATAAAACAAAGTCCCCTACCGCGTCTGTCTGTCTGTCTGTTCGCGATAAACTCAAAAATTACTGAACGGATTTTCAAGCGGTTTTCACACGTGGGTAAAGTGATTCATGAGGAACGTTTTGGTATATAATTTGTCAAGGATTTTTTTTATAATCTGGGCGGGACAACGTCTGCTGGGCCCGCTAGTATTATAATACAGAAAAGCCGAAAAATTCAAAGATTTGTAACGTGATATCATAACAAACATATTTTTGTGCGCTTACATCACAAACGCCTGGCTAAACCGTACAAGATAGAACAAAATAATGTAGTACGGAATTGTATATCTTAAATAATATTAGTATAGACCCATATTAGTATCTACATTGCACCCGTGCACGCGCGGGTCGTAATGTAAAATATTCGAAAATTTCTTAAAGGTACCAATAAGCCGATAGGCATTTACGACGCGACGCTTAACTTGGACAACGCAATTTATATACTCAAATTTATTTTTACGTAATTACTTGTATATAATTTTAGAAAATGTTAAAATAAATATCGTCTGTTGCCCATTTACATTGTCTGAGACATTGAAATGTCCACGATGACAATACCACATCCTCTGTTTGCCTTAGTGAAAGGCAATTCTTGCGTTGTTTTTTATTTGTTTAAACTAAACTTAAAAGCATGTTGCGTTTGGGTAATCACTTACAAAACTAAAGGATACTGACGTCACTGAATGACGGTAAACCAGTGTCCTTATAGTATTATAGATTATAGTACTTATTTAGAATTTCATAACAATTGTCACTGAATATGCTATACTTCATATGATAAATATCTAATCTTAGTTAATCTTAATTCATCTGCGTGAAATTACTATTTCCACTATCGTTTCCTCTCGCTTTTCACCTTCTCAAGGTTAATCCTATGTATATTATTATTATTTTTGTATATATAATTCTTGTGTGCTCGTGTATGTGACTGAATTTCTTGGTGTTTTCCGCTCCTCACTCAGAAATTACTCGAAAGATTTTGATGATCTCTTTTAGATTAACTTCTTACTTTCTTAGACACTTGAGACCCTTTAAAAAAAACACAATTATTAAGATTGCATCATTTAATATAGAATTATGATTTTTTTATGAAACTATAAGTTTTACAAACACTACGCGTTCAGCGACGTACTTTGTCTTTGGGGAAATGGAGCAAGCGGTATGGTGCTTATGTTATTTCTTCTGTATCTACATCATTACATAGTATAAAACAAAGTCCTCTACCACATCTGTCTGTCTGCCTGTTCGCGATAAACTCAAAAACTACTGAACGGATCTTTATGCGGTTTTCACCAGTGGATAAAGTGATTCACGAGGAACGTTTTGGTATATAATTTGTCCAGGATTCTTTTATAATCAGGGCGCGATAACGTCTGCCGGGCCCGCTAGTAAAATATATTCTTAAAATAATAAACGACGCAGACGATGTTACGGGTACCAGCTAGTTTTTCAATAATGAGATAATACACATTTAAGAAAAAACTTACGTCCAATGTTCATATGTTTAACTTGAAAACTGACTCAATATCCCTTGTCTATTTAATTATCTCTATAGTTGCATATTTTAATTCGCAGTATGCCTCTACACCACAAAAGGAATCTCCAAGACAAGTTCATGTTTATAGTATGACTCGTATCGGCTTGCGGCTCGAGACAAATCTCTGACCATTCTAGTCTTCTTGATTTAAATATAATGTACTAGCGGGCACGGGAGACGTTGTCTCGCCCTTATTATGAAAAAATCCTTGACAAATTATATACTAAAACGTTCCTCATGAATCACCCTATCCATTGGTGGAAACCGCATGAAAAATCCGTTCGGTAGTTTTAGAGTTTATCGCGAACAGACAGACAGATAGACGCGGTAGAGGACTTTGTTTTATACTATGTAATGATTAACATATTTGTCTAAAACCTCCTTTGAGAAATATAATTGCCTTATTGAGGCAAATGCAAAAGAACCTTAACTAGGTGTCATTTTATACTTTATAGTGTCTGATGTTAGACCTAGATGAATTGGCTCTCAAGTGCAATGAAACACACGTACAGGTACTCGGCGATAGATTTACAACCTGAGGGTGGTAAATAGTTAAACGCGAATTAGAAAACGCCCTAAAACTATCCTGCAAGAACATTTATATCAGTATTAAGCTTATTCTAGACGTTCTACGTTCCCGTTTCGTCACTTTTGTTTATAATGAGTGACGGACAGTACAATAATAGCGGTGAATGTCGAGAAGTGGTTTGTCATCCACATTCGGCTTCATCACGCGTCATGAAATTCGATATGGTCTCAATGTATTTGAAATTCACAGTAATTTTTAACAATATATATAGGTTTTGCGATTCTCGATCCATTGTAGCATGCAAGAATAATCACAGTTTGTTTGTTATGTTCTGTTTATAAAATGCCTTAAGGTACATATATTTGCCCTTATCATCATTACATAGTATAAAACAAAGTCCCCTACCGCGTCTGTCTGTCTGTCTATTCGCCATAAACTCAAAAACTACTGAACGGACTTTCATTCAGTTTTTACCAGTAGATAAAGTGATTCATGAGGAAGGTTTTGGTATATAATTTGTCAAGGTTTTTTTTCATATTCAAGACGGCACAACGTCTGCCGTGCCCGCTAGTATAAAATATTTCTAAGATGAAATTCAAGGTTTGTTTAATTTTTGTTCTTTTTTTTCTAATATATGTTTGCTTGCAACAAAAATATTGTCCACGTGCGGGCAAAGTACCTAGCAGTCCAAACATTGACACGGCCGGCCGGCTCGCCGCACCGCGCCGCGCCCTTGCATATAGATAACAATACCGTGAACAATCGCTCTAACTCTCTGTTTTAAGACACAGTCTCTATGACACACCCTCTTGTGCCTATTAAATCTGTTTTATTAGTTGTCTTTGTCCTAGAGCATCGACTGTTAGATCCATATGTTTAGTTACAAAAAAATGTAAATGCCAATGCTTACTGAGTATTTAGCAAAATAATTGTTGAATTTAATAGCATAGTAATATTACTACCATATGTTACAGGTACACTATTTTGTCTATTACAAATTTATGGATATCCCTAAATTTATATATTTTTTTACATTTGCAGAATGCTAAATTTTATGATTCCCAGACACACTTATATTACTATTATAGGTATATTAATTTATAATGGAAATGCACATAATATAAATAAAATACAGTGTTTTTAATGTTTACATAGTAACACAATAATATGTTGACTAGTTCTTATATTTATCTATTACTTTAACAAATCTATGAATGAAGATGGCTATCCTTTGTGGTGACATAAAAACTCGAGTCCCTTTAAAATTACTCTCGACGCGACGTCCCGACGGAACCGCGGAGCGCAATATTTACTACGCCTCCCGTCCCTTTCACTTCCTCTAAGGCGACAACCTGCGCCCGACAGAGACTCCATTACGCAAACCCGTTCGGCAGACAAGGATGGCGGATTCATTCATAACAGAGTCCGCCATCCGGTCCGCACTCGGATCGTTCATTACATCTCCTTCTAACACATAGTCTTAGTTCGAGAGTGAGCAGGTGAAACCGGATGCTTGCGACGCACAACAGTTCTGAGCTTTGATCGGAAGCTTTTAGAAAGATCTCATCCTGTTTCGCCTCGCCTCAGACCTAATCACGTATCCGAAACTGTTGAACTTGTTGCACGTTTACGTTATACAGATGGGAACGAAGTGTCTCGATGTGATGTAAAAATTAAATCGTTTAATGAGGGGACAGTTGCAATTGGTGATTTTCGTAAGCTCGCCGGGAGTGAGACGTAGCTTCGCCCCTCCGCCGTGCGTCCATTCAGGCACGAGTAGTCGCGCGCCGGCCGTAGCGACACACGCGCGCGCCCTCACACAGCCTGCCGTTCAAACTCTGGATAGACTATAACTGATTTCAAATGACCGGTTCGAAACACGAACGCTCGCGACCGACCTATGTTCACGCAGTGTTTCACCAGCAGTGATTTCTCTAATTGGTGCTTTTGAGTGAGTGACGCCGGAATGTACGAGAAGTCGCACTGGACGAGTTTACAATGCCCCAAATTGCATTAAATGGGTAATTGGTGCACGTCATTGGATAATGGATTCGGCTCATATGCCTATTATATTTTATCTGTCCTCATAACGGGCGTGGGTCGCTGGTGAATTTCACACTTGACTCCCCGTTCAACTCTTTGTTTGATGCCGTTCCATTTAAATATTTAAATTCAACAATGCGTTTTCTGTCCTCATGAGATGAATACAAAGCTGCGCTTCTATGGCATTTATTGTTAAAGCATTTAATTTGATGTGTATCAAAGGTTTGTTTGTTTTAGTACATTATATTATGTAACACAAAAACAAATGGAATTAAGTTCATTTCTTTAGCGAATTTTATACAAATTCTCATATTAGCCAAATTGTAAGTAATCATTTCAGTTGTTTACTACTCGTTATATCTATGTATAGATTTTCAATTTTAGGGTTTTGATTTAGAGCACGTTAAGTTATTTAAATAAGACCATATTGGCATGAAGTTACTAATTATAAAATCTATCTACTGTGCAGTATCTGTATAGAACATAATTAGCCTTATCCTTTCGATTTTCTTATATAATCTGTAATTACATTGGCGGCATTTTTTATTCGAGCACGGTGAAACAACCGCAGTGCGTCGCGCCTGACGGTGAGCATCACAGTAAGCATGTTACAAATCAAATAATTAAACTAGTTAGTTTAATTGAAATTGCCTTAATTTTCAACGTTTTTCTCGTTGGCCAATAGTTGGAATTCCACGAGGCGTTTTCTCCGTCGTCACAGGCAGGTACAACGCGTTATCAGCCGCTCGATGCTCGCCGACGACCGTGGGAATAAAAAAAGCGTGTTAAACAATAGCACAGAGATAAGAGCATCGTCAGACCCCATTTGGGGTACCCCTTAAGTAATTATAGTTTTCATTTACCTACCTGCTCGGTGCACTTTGCTTCGGTAGAATCATAATAACTGATTATTGTTATATTATGTTACAAAATACGTGCTATCTAGTTATCTGACTCCAGTCTAAATTTCCCTCCTAAGAAAATAAGTGTTTTTTACTTTAACGTAGTTAAAATGTATAAATGCTTTATAATAATTATTTTATACAATATTCTGCTCTTAGATACACTGCTAATAAAACAAATAATATATATAATAACAATTTGTACATACATACTACTTCATTTTATCTAAACCGTCTCTGAATTAAAATATATTTACAATATAAGAAAATGAATAATTGTGATACGCAAGCACAATATATTTTATGCATGTAAATCTTAGATATTTCTAAAAATTCGAGTTGACATTCGTAGTAAAGAGAAAACAGGAGGGGATATCATTTCTTTGCTTTGACATTTTAGGTTATTTAGGTATTTATAACTTGCAGGGTTGTAGTGTTGACATACACATAACAATATTATTTATACAACGTCTGTGATATGTTAGCATCAGCTTTAGGAAGTTATTACCAATCATTCATATGATACGCAATAAGGCATATGTAACATAGTAAGAGCAACAAATTAAAGCAGGTCTAGAGTACAATATTCAATCCCTTGATATTAAATTATTAAATCACTATTCAGACTATAATCGGTGTACGCAGGTTATAACTGGATACACCACATACATTACAACGGATACAGGTGTTTTTAAATCGCTATATTGCAAACCTTTGCAACGCTTCTAGGGTTTTTATTATACAAAAAGCTTTACGAAATATCCTTTATAAAGTTTGCATCTGTTGTCTTTTTTTAAGTTTTGTTAAAAAAAATAATTCGACCGAATTTGGAGTTATAATTTGAAAACTTTTCGACCAAAGACTCTTCTTATCTTACAATGAGACTGAGCTATCGTTGATGGAAAGTATCGTGATGGAATAATAATAAAACGTTCTCTTATTCCCACTTGATTAGCTACTATCCTCAAGTTGACAATTTCCCATAAAGCACCCATAGATTTGTTCTGGCTGCTGAACTGGCCAATCAGTTGTCTTCTAGATTTATCACGTTACCGTCTTAAACTTCAACGTCGTTTACAGTTGGAGAGATTATGGTGAAACATTAAACCCATAAACTTAACAATGTTGTTAGTGCAAATTCATAATTCCAAAATGGCTTTTCATTATATAGGACACCATTATACGTGTTATTTTTTCGATAACCGTTAATAATGCGATATAAAAAAGAACTGAATACCTGTTTTCAAATTTTGGAAATAACTTACTACATCTGAACGAATTTAAAGACAACATGGGGGCCTACTCCGAGGAACAAGGAGAACGTTTTCACCAAGATGTGATAGCCTTTGAACGGCGATATCAAGGGCAGTACAACGAGAATGTGATGGGAGATTACATCTGGGGTTTAATACGAGAGAGCTCATACGAATTAAATATGAATATTTAAGTGTTTTTCAATGTCTAGAATCAGAATTTAAGCAAGAGAACAGAAACCCAAAAAGAAATATTTTTTTTGTTGACCTGTGTAATATCAACCTGGCAGTCACCATATACGGACAAAAGATTGTAACATTAATTCTTTCTTTCTCTCTCTTCTTTAATTGTTGTCTTGTCTTGAAATGTTATGAAAACCTGACTGCAAAACCAAAGATTTTTTAAAGTAATTTGCAAATAAGTTTGTTAATTTCTCAGTGCATTTATTTACATTAAACTCTATTCGCAGTTTCCTAATTCGCGAGTAAAAAATTGTTATATCTTTTTGTATCCTCAGTTGAAAATTGAATTATTTATTCAGGTGCTTCATTTATTACTAGCTTTAGCCTGCGGTGTCGCTCGCGTTAATGTACTAAAATGTTTTCTCTATCACTCAGCAGCACTACTTTTTCTGGATTACATTAAAGGGTGGGTGCCTTCACAAGATGTAAGCAAAATTTTATGATGATCGACATATACCCGGTTTCCGAGATACTCGGTTAAACTACCAATAGTTATTGACTCAATAAAGTTATCCATTACATAAACTGTGAAATGGCCCGTTGAGTTTTACTGACATTTATCGTATGATTGTGTGTTCAGAAACGCAATTTGACAAATTATCGAACCGATAACGCTATTGAACATATAAACTACAATTATAGTATCTCAGAAACCGGGCATTAATAGTTGAAGCATGAAAGCGAAACACGAATAAACAAATTCATATTCGCAGTTATAATATTAGTTAGGATTAAATCATACATTATAGAAACTCTACCTCACCTACATGGTATATTATAAACAAGACAATACTTGTAGGGCATTGCTAATAAACATTGTAATAAAATGAAGTTTGTTACAACAAACTTGTAACAAAGGCAGGACAGTCGACACCTATAACTATGAGTACGTTGAATATAGAAATTTGAACCCGCTAACTGCGTATTACATTCTATGTTTTGATATAATACTGCAAAATGGTTATTCATTTAATTACTATCGTAGTACGGATTTTTTTATTCCTTATGTCTTTAAATATATTTTAATATTACAATATTAAATCTATACTAATATTATAAAACTGAAGGGTTTGTTTATTTGGTTGAACACGCTAATCTCAGGAACTATTTATTGGTCCGACTTGTAAAATTCTTTCAGTCTCATATATCTCATTTATCGACAAAGCGATCTAGCTAGCTATCATTTAGCTTATATATATATCATCACGCTAACACCAATAGGAGTGGAACACCAATGAAGAATGTTTCAAAAATTTTTTTTTTCCTTTTGATCGCTTACGTTGCGTGTTAGCGTTAGCCCAAAGTTAGTTCCACGCGGACGAAGTCATGGGCAGAAGCCAGTATAAAATAAATGAGAATAACCAATAGTTTATTTTAGCTAAGGTTCATAGAAACGGATTAGTTGATTTAAGTAAACAATTTCATGTTCCTTCAGTCACGGATTGCGCCCGTGCCTCAGCTGCCAACATTGCTTCAATACAACAGACGGATATGTGCGCATTTTGTTCATACTATAGCTATTTATTTACTCCATACTCTTCAATGATCAATTTCTTATCAAATACTATGTATGTAATCATGTATGTATACATGTATAAATACATTACTTTCCATCTTCATTGCTTATTGAAGTGCAGTATTTACCTATTTATACTCTATATTTGATTTAAATTGCTAAAAATATGATCCCAAATGAGTATTTGAGACTTAGGTAATATTGTTATAGAACGTTAAATGTTTGTTTGTTTATAGCAGGTAGTTAGTTTCAGAAACTACTGATCCGATTCTAACAATTCTTTCACTAATAAGAAAGTACATTATTTCTGAGTGACATATTATCATTATTTAATTTTATGTTTGAACAAGTAACAACCCACGACTTCGTTCGTACTAAATTTCAATATATTATTTTTTTTTATAATAAAATACAGTCTAACGTGATTAGTTATAGTAAAATAGATAGCATATAAACAATCATAGTTTTGGTGTCTACCTCAAATCAACTCAAACGGAATGACGGACGATTGCCAGTTAGAAATACTTTATGATAATGTATAAATCATTTTCCATGTAACTACAGGCATTTGTTGGCAAAAAATATATAATAATATTCGTTGATTCGGCCGCGGTGTAGTGTCAGCATGAGGCAAAGGTAAAATTTTCGCAGCCAGCGAACCGTGCCGCCACTGACTCACAAAGGAGCGTTAAACTGAACGCTTACATTCAAATACGAATGCTACGCTCTACTCCCCTATTCATACGCCGAAAAACGAAAAGAGCAAAGCATTTATGAATTAAACTGTGCAGTTTTCCTTTTATTTTAGTACACAGTTTGGGATATGTGGAGAGATTTTTTTTCTTTCAAATATTAGTACTTTGTACTTACATTACATTACAGTACATACATTAACGACTCCTGCTATATCCTATGTACTAAATATGTATGCTATCGCGTGTACTTTAATCAATAGTAGTTCAATAACCCTCTTTAAAGAAACTATTTGATGGTAATAGTATATTTAAATGTATTTCAAATATGTATAAAATTTTTAATTGTCACTTATTTGGAGAGCGTGTAAAGTCAGCAACTTGATAGATGTTTTCAAATTCTACAACTATTTAAACATAATATTAGAAAGCAGCACTACCCTGTATCGCTATAATAAAATAAATATGGAGTTATGACATTATTATAGTTTGAGAACTCAAATTAATTCATTTGAAGATTAATTATGTAGGTGACCGTATTTTTTTCTTTGAAAAACAAAGCAACTGTATACAAAAATTTTGGTATTTTAACAGTTGATATACTAAAACCTTCTCATGAGTTTTTTTTTACTTTAGTAAAGTATAATTTACTTTATTACTAAAGAATCATAAAAATCGATCAATTAGCTACTTTATGAGACGATGGCGCACTTACAAACACACAAGAGATAAACTACCTCTTTTTTAAGTTGGTTAAAAAAATAATCAAAACCGTTCTAATTATCATTACATAGTATAAAACAAAGTCCCCTACCGCGTCTGTCTGTCTGTCTGTTCGCGATAAACTCAAAAACTACTGAACGGATCTTTATGCGGTTTTCGCCAGTGGATAAAGTGATTCACGAGGAACGTTTTGGTATATAATTTGTCCAGGATTTTTTTATAATCAGGGCGGGACAACCGTCTGCCGGGCCCGCTAGTTACTAATATAAAACCTTGACAATATCTTTTTTATATGCAAATATTAAATTCGTCACAAATTCTTATTCATCATCGCCTTTTATTAAAACACTTCGATTCCTTTCCACATACTCAATCTTTTTCATATATATAAAATTAGTAATCGGTAATTTCACTAGCCTTTAATTGTTAACACCTTCGACTCTTTAAACCCCGTGCCATGCCACACGGTCCGCCCGCAATACTACTTTATTTGCGATTAACATACTTCCGGACCTACACTTTGTATGGTATTTACTCTTCTACTAAAAGCTAGAATATAATACTAAGTAGCCTATAACCTTCTTCAATACAATTATACATATACAATTTTAGTGTCTCTTGTTTGAGCGAGCTAATATTCGAAGCGTTTCGTCCTATTATAACAAAACTTTTAGTGAAATATAGAGTACCTATCAAAGTATTATCTAGTCTCTATATAACGCTTTTCCATAGAGGCTAAGCAGCAATAATAAAATTTAACACTGTTAACCTAAAATCGGTACAGATGTTATAAGGTATCTATTTCACGAGCACCATTTAGTTAGATTATAGAATAGATTTTTTTTTGACTTGATAACGACCTATAAATCAATGAACGCCGGCTGCACGCTCGAAAAAGCATGACTAATTGTCACGTTCCGCCTGAACCGAGCGTGCAAACGAGAGCGCGGAACAAGCGATATAGAGGCGCGATCGGCCTAAGCGTTTGGCTTATGACACATCTATCTATATATAGAATAATTCAATTCATAACATTATGCAATTTTTAACCGAATTTACAGACAACCAATTTTTTTATACGTCTAGTAGCTCCAGAGATTACCCTGTTCGAACAAAGAAAAAAGTTTCGAACTTAATATTATTAGGATTGGCCACATAAGATTATCTACTCAAAGAAATCATAACAATGTTTACAAAACAATACAATTAAATCATTTGTAACATAAGTTCTAGATCACCGTCAATTAGTGAAATTTTATGTTGCATCCATGATACATTTATACACGGTTGGATATTTTTAACATAACGTTAACATGCAGTTAATAGCCACTAATGCCGGTGTGTCGCTGCTCCGACCCATTTTTCTGAGTGATGAAATGGAAATCTGAACGAAATAGTTTACCGGTAACGACATTAAAATTAATTCTTCCGTATTTTCAGCTTTTAGTTGACAGATAAGTTTACGAGAGTCGTAACTTTCTTAATACTAAAATCGAATGGATAATCACTTAAGCGTTTCAGATTTATATCCTGTGCTATTGTGGACTGTTTGTTTATAATCTTTTAAAGGTATATAATCTGCACGATTACGAGATATATTCTGGACAGCTTAAAATATTTTTTTTAAGTGATACTTTTTATGCCACGGTAGTGCAAAATAGTCGTTACGCGTGAAATGTAAGGTATTTATGTATTTGTGTGTATGTGTAAGTATGTATAAGTTTCTGTTTGGATCTAGTAGTATACAAAAATGATTAAATGTATAATTAAATATTTATATACTCAAATTCTTATAGTATATAGTTTATGAACATACTCATATATAAAGTTTTAAAGTCAGGGTACGTCGGCTTTACCAGTGTCATTTAGCAGAATTATCTGGTTAATGCTGTATTTAGTACTTGATGTTGACTAACTATACTTTTATTTATTGTATTGATATTTATGTATGATGTTGTTATGTGTATGTATTGTATATGTGTAGTATATATGTAGTATATTGGTGTTGATATTTTATTTATATATTGTGATATTAAATAGGTTACACATAATTTCATAAAAACCTCACCTTTTGCACCTACCAACATTTATCTCTGCATCACCTAATGGTTGACTGGCAGAGAATGCCTTAGGCATTAAGTCCGCCATTGCGTATTTAACGCATAATGTGTAAATAAATAAATAATTGAATACATGTAAGCCAAAGAAGTTTCATTTCCTACAGGTATACACACTGATACACGCACTGTTTTTTTCACAATGCAATATTTTCATTCTAGCCTTTAAATTTATTTTTCTGATTATTTAAATAGTTTATATACATTATAGGTTTTAGCCGTCGCCAATAATTTCACCTGTTAACTGACGATGAGGTCCAAGTTGGTAAATAAGCTAAACGTAGAGAGAATGGTTCTTAAGTGCAGCAGCCGGAGCACACTCATATGAGCTGTTTGGCAACAGATTTTCAACTAGTGCCAGCATGTTTAAGCATTTCAATCAATCAGCATACAATCTCATTTTATGTTAAATAACGAAGCAGTCTAAGCAAACACGTAAGCCTAAAGGATCGCCTTCTAGCGTGACTTTTGACTACAAATTATCAATTTAAAGATAGTAGCTTGGCAGACGATTTTAGGGAAACCTTACTTACCAACAAGTTACGGTTTCAACGCGATTCTTTTTTCACCTCCGGGTCATTGCGTGCATTTGAATCTAGGTTGATCAACGTATTGTACGAGCACATTACTACTTAAACATTAACAATTTTGTTTGTCCGGCTTAATGGATAGAAGATTTTTCATAGTATTATCTAAATTACATATTACAATTTGTCATAGAGGTCAATAAATAATTATAAAGTTTAATAGAGATAACTTCAAATTCGTAAAATTGTTATGAAGGTTGCCTAGGTACCTCAAAATTTATCCAAATAGTTAACCGAGCCGTTTATAACATAACCCAGACAGGTTTAATAATACTATTATTGCGTCAGTATGGCTGTAGTTGGATGATTGAATTTCCATAGCGTCCAGCTGGTCACACTAATATGGTAATTTATCTGCCACGTTATCTCTTTTACTCTTGAAGAATGGAATGTACAAATATTCTACCTGTTTCCGTTGATAAGGTGCAAAAGTATTAGGAGATAATTTGTGAGACGTTCCATAGTGAGTTAATAAATGTAGGTGACCATAACCAAAGACAACTATCGTGTCGTCAAACATATATATAGCAACGGCTGCGACACTGAACTTAACCTTATACTAAACGAATTAACATACAAAAGTACTGAAATGCATTCATTTGAATGTCTAATGATCGCATTTATATTAATTTTCCTAAACGAACAGGTCACAATGCTCATTTAAATGTATATTACTTACCTTTAATGTTAATTATATTGGCGTCGCTCTGTTTATCTTAAATTAGGCTGAACACACGATAACATACTTTATTATCGGTATCCTGAAATTGTGTATGTGCGTTTAAAACAAAATGTAAGTTTAAATTTAATATCAAGTACTAAATAATAAAAGTAAATAGAACCACAGACGCCATTTTGTCCCATCATCGAACGGCTATTATCCCGCCAACGCGTTCTAAACAATCATTAAATTTTGAATGTGGAACAGTGTAGAGTTTTCTTCGTTTGAATTTTTCTCGCGGGATGTGCGGAGAGCGCGTGCGCGTAGGCGTTGGGAGGTGTTCGCCAGTCGAAGGCGTGTCCGCCCAACGCTTGCCCCACGCCTCGCGTGCACGCCTCGTGCTCAATACTTTAGGATAAACGTAAGATAAATAATAATAATAATTAAAATATCTAACAAATGTAAGGCATTCGCCTGAAACTTCGTAACAACTTATTTCATTTCCTTTCCACAGTAACGTATCCCATAAACAGTAATATACCCAAATCTATAGTGTCTCGTTTTTTACGTATTTATTTATTATCACATACCAAGTTTATTTGCTTACTAGCCTCTGCTCGCGACTTCGTTCGCATGGAATAGTTACTTGGGCTAACGCTAACACGCAGCGGAAGCTCTCAAGAGGGAAAAGACCCCGATTTTGAAATATTCTTCATTGGTGCTCCGTTCCTATCGATTTTAGCGTGATGGTACATATGGGATGGTATCCTATAACCTTCCTCGATAAATGAGCTATATAGCACTGTAGGAACTTTTCAAATCGGACCAGTAGTTCCTGAGATAGCCCCTACAACGTCACAAACTCACAAAATTTACCTCTTTATAATATTAAGTATAGATAATATTCGAATCATTTAAACAAATATTCGAACCATAAATTTAATCCAACTTAATTTTATTCACAAATAAAAATTCGAGCTAGTTCAAATTGTTTATAATCAAATACCTTATATCATGCATACCTCTTACCTAAATACTTTGTGTAATAACCTACCTTAAGTATCATGTAGATATCCACAAAAAGAGAAACTCAACGTATCGGATACCGATTCCATAACTTTGTAATCGCTCTATGGACTGTACTTTTTCTAGAACCATCTAAATTAGGTAATGTCGGTTGACAGTTTTTTTTAACGCGTTCAACATTTTTAATTATATCACCGTATATGCGTAAAGTGCTTAATAAATATCTTTAATAGGGTGTTAGAAAACTAGATCTGAAACTGAGAAGGTAACTGCTTAAATAGGATTTCTATAGGTAATAATAATAAAGGCAGTCTGTTACAGCTAAAGGCCTCTTTCCATATGGAAAGTACGGGTATAGTCATCACTTCGTACGCGTGGAATAGTTATTTTGGGCTAACACGCAGCGGAAGCTCTGAAAAGGAAAAAATCCCCGATTTTAAAACATTCTTGATTGTTGCTCCGCTCCTGTTGGTCTTAGCGTGATGATATATAGCCTATGACATTTACAAATAATGTGGCTTTCTATTGATAAAAGAATTTTCAAAATCGATTTAGTACTTCCTGAGATTACCCCGTACAACGTCACAACGTCACAAACTTTACCTCTTTATAATATTAGTATCGATTACATATAACATATATATAAATAAGTTAACTATGTGTTGGAATTACCGAGTTTTACTACCTACATAAATTAAAGAATTAGAATTTATTTTTTGTTCTTTTCATCGCCATTTATCATTAATCGAAGTAAACCTATAATAAAGCATAAATTATACGTGTTATTTGTACTATATTACAGTTCATAGTGACAAATTAGTAAACAAACATGGCCAACGAGGGCATACTAGGCAACGGTTTTAATGAAAGTAAAAAATATATGATTTCAGTAATAAAACTTCTTGCAAAGAATACTGTATAATTATATTTATCCTTTCAAATTCATTCAATGAAAATATTAATTGAACCGAAAACAAACCTACTTATATAAAAGAAGCAAAAACAGCGATTAATGGAGTCATCGGAATGGATTAGGTCCATTTACTTTATTTACTTTTCTTTCGTACTTGAGCCGCGTTGTCATTAAAAGTACAATAACTTTTGATAGACCGAACCGATTTTAATGAAACAAAGACTAAATGTTACTCGAAGATATGCTTTATAATTTATAAAGACGTTTTATTATAAACGCAATCTTTTAACAGTGATGCGTGTTCATAAAAACAGACAGACGGACCTTTCTAAAATTGATTGAAATGTATTTTATTACGTATTCCTACATACTTGCAACAATTTTTTTTACAAAAATCTAAAAGTACTGACACGTAAGATATACATTCTTATTATATGTATAGATAAACTAGTAAATTGTTCACAACGGTAAGCTAGTAATAAATATTTATGCATGTCTGTTGTCTATGACGAGGGAGCAGGGTCCCGTAATAACGTTTTAATTGAACGGTCGGAGGTCAAATCACTTGCGGACCCGCGTGACCCATCCTCGACACTGCTCCACTCAGAACAGGCTAACTAATCCCTATTAAGACTATCATATTCTTTTATAATCGTCTTCATAGAAGTATTATATGTCATACGCTTATTTATACGTAGTAAAATTAATGATGAAATTTCAAGTAAATTTGTTCATATATTATATAGAAATATCTACGTACCTATAGAAGTAAACAGATGGATATACATATCATTTATACAATAATGAGAAAAAACCTTGACAAATTATATAACTATAAACACTTCTCATGAATCACTTTATCTAGGTACTAATGCATGAACGTATAAACGCATGAAGATCTGTTCAGTAGTTTTTTAGTTTATCACGAACAGACAAACAGGTAGACAGACAGACGCGGCAGAGGACTTTGTTTTATAATATGTAGTGATATGTATCATCGGACCATATCAATTGGTGAACCATGTTATTTATATTATTTTACCAAAATAACTTTGTAAATACACGCTACAATACAATACCCGGCTTTTGATTTGGCACGCTTGAGGAAAGAGTGAGACGGTCAAAATGGGCTTGCTTAGGTTTTGAAACGCGTTCTCTCTATCATAGAGCGTAATGACTGCGATAGACAAAGATAACGAACGCTATACCAAACCGAACTTAACCAACTAATTAGGTCTTCTCATCGATGTGCCAAATCAAAAATCGGATGCTGTATATTAAGTATTACCGTCAAAATTCTATTAAAACTTTACCTTCTTACTGTTTGATCTTGAAATGTACGAAAGACAGCCACTACAAGGACTTTTAAAACTTATATATTAAGGTCTCTCAGTCAGCAAAAGAAGCTAATGGCGACGGTGATGTAATCCTGTAATCTCCCGTTCAGGACATAGAGCTCGCAGAAGAGATATCCGTTTAGTTCAATCGTGCATAGCATCTTTCCAACCGAGACCATTTGAAGCAGCTTTCTTTTAAAGCTGATCTTATTTTGCCAGTAGACTATCATACAACCCTGATTATCAAGTTTTATGGGTATGTGCAATTCGGTGCCTCTTGCTTAACAGAATTTCTCTACCATTAAGATTTTGTTACTACATATAATTTATACATACACATATAATAGCATATAATTTACAAAGTAACTATATCATAATTGTAATCGTATATCATTAGTTAAAGAATAGTCAACTTGTTAAATAAAAAACGAACTCGTGAATGTGTTTAGCAGAATAGTGATAAATTTCTCAGTTACTAACCGACGCTAATCACTTTAAAAGAGCATACATCTTGCACAAATATTTACACGTGTATATTCGCAACAATATTAGATATTTAAACAACAATTTGTGCAAAAGCTCCGTTGCTTACGTAAAATACTGAATCTATAGCATTGTTCGCATAAACAAGCCGCCAAATTGTTTCTCTCTTGTTATACAAGCCTCATTGTTCCACATTTGTATCGTGCGTCGAACGTCATATATTTCACCGAAGCATCCATTGTCGTGGTATTTGTTTGCTTGTGTGATCAGTGTAAAATGCAACACCATACGAAATTTCACAGATACTTCGTAAACCTAAACATTTATTAACGCACTACTATATAATTACATGATTATATAAGCATAACTATAATATATATAACAATATATTTGAATAAATAAGTACATTTACTTTGCATGCATCTACGGAAAATTGTATAAAAAGGTTTTCATTTTTTTAATAAGAACCAAGAATACATGAGACAAGTAAGAGGCGTACTTACTTTAAAAAATAGATTGTACATTATTTTTATCCAGTTTCTAATAAATCACGGACATGGCTATACAAATTAATTTATGTATATATATGTAATGAAAATAGAATTCCTTTGTAGCTCAGTTATGTAAAAACTACATACGAACATATCGGTATAGGGCTTTGAGAATTAGATGTGGATTTTTTCGTAGCTAGTTCTATATATACTATTTCTGTTTTGGATTCGATTCACCCATTACCCACCCCAACTAACCTGACGGGAATCAACTAGTGTTACGTAAACACAACTATTTAATCTACTTTAACTTCTACTTTATATTGGAACAGGGGCCCGGCAGACGTTGTCCCGCCCTGACTGTAAAAAAAATCTTGACAAAATACATACAAAACCTCCCAGAACACTACAGGGAAAACCGAAAAAACGAGGGTTGGGGGGGGGGGGGGGGGGGGATTTAATAAGAGTAATAGTATAAAAACATTCCCACTACAGCCACGGGATGTTCAAAAAACATAATCTTGAACACACCCAACCCCCTGCTGCTTTCATAAATCCACTCAATTTAGAAATATTGGAATCCACTAATTTAGTTTGTATCTACAAATATGCGGGCAGACGTTTCAAGAAGGGCGCAAAGAGCTAAAAGTATTTGCCTCGTATGAACCCGCACCGCAATTGGTTTCACGCCAGGCTATTAGTACTTATTCTAGAGTTTCTAGACTGTAATTGAAGTTTAACGAGATTAAAATTGAAAATGATGAATGTTGAACTATGTACATAGTGTAAGTAAGCACTAGCTAATTTAGTTTAAAATGAGTTTTTTTTTATACCATTGGCGGCAAACAAACATGCGGGTCGCCTGATGGTAAGTGATCACTGCCGTCCATTGACACCTGCGACACGAGAAGAATCACAGATGCGTTGCCGTCCTTTGAGAAAGAAAAAGCCACGTTATTTGTGAGTGTCATAGGCTAAGAGCATCACGCTAAGACCAATAGGAGTGGAACAACAATGAAAAATGTTTTAATATCGGGGCGTTTTTCCTTTTGAGAGCTTCCGCTACATCTTAGCCCAAAATAACTATTCCACGCGTACAAAGTCGCGGGCAGAAGCTATTAACTTAATTATATTATCTGTACTAATATTATAAAGAGGTAAACTTTGTGAGGTTGTAGGGGGTAATATCTAGGGAGTCGGAGAAAAAATGATCGAACGAAAACGTTTCTTACGAACGCTGCCTTAACGATGAGAGATATATGATTGAGTTCTAGAGAAAAGTTGTAGCTTGATAATGCCTATTACCGCCCAACGAAGTGGGCACGGGTCAGCTAGTATTATATATATTCATTTATTTATATTTTGATTTCAATATTTCAATTCGTTTCACATAAGCACCTATCAATAATACCCAATAAGCGTACTCCTATAACTCATACTATTCTGATGCGATGATGGGTTAATTGATAGCGTGATCACACACCACGTAGACGGATGTCACCAACTGAATCGCAGCTTTTGGTGAAAAAAAAAACATTGTGACAAAACCATGGCATGGGTTTTTTTTATTTCGCCTGGCTAGCTACTACCCTCAAGTTAAAAATCTGTCGCCACATGCCAACCCCTCTAAGTTTAACGTGTTTAACATCTTAGATCACATTGTTTTTTTTTTCGAACTGACTACGCCATTTACCTAGAAAGGCCTTAACAGCTTCACCGGTCTACTAAGGCGAGCGCTTAAGGCACTCAGCCGATTTAATTTTGACAATTAGCTCAAGGGTGCACGACACACCTCGGCTTGGGCTGTTGCCTAGTTTATGCAATCCGCGACCTATCTGAGGCCCACATCAGCTTTTAACGTAACATGAGATTGAGGTCAGACGATAAAAAATCTACAGAGTATTAATAAACACAATATAAATGTATTAATGTAGTAACGAGAAGCAAGAGACTGGTAAAATTAAAATGTCCTCATCGATCACTTTTTTGCCTTCCTACGTAGAAGACTGGAAGTTCTAAGATTCGTCACTGTAGCCGATTCTCTGGTGTAAGTGTCCTGTCGCTTCGAAATGTCTTTCACTCTATTTACTATGTAATTGATGATATCAATTTAAAAGCTTAGATTATGTCAAATTCGAATAGATTACAGTATCATGTAACAAATTTAATATGACAAATGTGACGTGTCTCGGTTTCATTGAGCCGTGTGTGGGGGACAAATTGGGCGCGACAATCGAGTTAGTTGACCCGGGACCCGGCCAATCTCGGCTACACACCAAACGATTATTATTAAACCGTCTTACCGAACGAACTAATGGGCAAATGAAGCTAGAGGTCCACTACAATTGGTGCATAGGTTCATAATTTTATAATATTACAACATTATTTGTCTAACATAACCAGACTACAAGATGCTTTGAGTTAGATCTCCAATTGACTTGACCGATAAGTGACTAAAACATGTAAAATATACGTACAACTATCCTAGAAGTATTAAAAAGTAGGAAATTATTAAAAGTCATTAACAATTCCAAATAAAACTTTATCCAATTTATAAGAAGAGCGCCTCTTACTTTCTATAAAATAGCTATTTATGTTATTTTAACGCACTATAAAATATAAGTCGATTATTTGAAACAAAACAATTTTCTATAATAAAGTATTATATAATTTGGTTTTTATTGTTCGTACTCATAAAATTGTTCGCTAATAAATTTTCATTTCAGAGAATATACATATATATAAAATCCAACATTTCGTGGCTACAAATCAGTCAGAAAACTGAAAATCGACTATCATCTTTTTATGTAATAAATGTATAGAGGAAAACACTGTCAGATACTATGTTTGTTACAACTCATTTCAATAATGAGCCACATTCCAATGCAAAAAAAAGATAAAACATACTTTATGTTTATATGAAAATTATAAAATTCATACGAACATAAAAGCTATTTTATATTTGGCACTAAAAAATAATAATAATGAATCGGAATAGTTTAATGACTATCAAACCTTGTTTATGACAAATTTTATCCAAAGATCACACAATGTGGCCGCAACACTTCGAATTAAACGACGACAGAATATCAATCGCGATCATAACCTGTATTTAAGATCTAGTTTGTATCACAATGTGTCACCTTCATGCTTATAAAATACGAATATTAAACTGCTATTCGTCAAGCAAAAATACATTCGGTCAATTAAGTCTCAGTCTAATTGAAAAAGTACAGGAATATGTAATGAATGTATTTATGAAACAATAACTTTTAATGTAAAAACATAAGGTAATATATGGGGCATTCCATGCCAAATCACCGAGTTTTTTTTTCGACCCCTTTCGATTTGGCTAAAAATTTGGTTTATTTTTCCCTACCAATACATTTTCTGATTTTTTCAGATTTTTTTACCCAACCCAAAAAAGTTCGATTTAAAAAAACTTTTCTGCTTAACTTTGAACAAATTGACTTTTGGATTTTTTTTTGTTTTTTGTTTAAATGTGTTGAAAAATTAGAAGTAGAAAATAAAATATGTTTAAGACCGCCATTGAAGTTCGACACTCGGATTTTAATTTTTTTGTTAAAAAACTTCAACTAAAACCGTATTTAACCCCACTATTCCCATTTTGTACCCACTTATTCTTTATTTTTTTTTTCGATTTAAAAAAAAGTTTTAAATTTTGTTATTTTTTACTTTGCACTAAAAGATTTTGGTTGGCTTTTTAACCTAAAAGTAAAAAAACTAATAAAAACATAAACTGTTTATAAAAGTAATTTTTTTTTAGTTAATGTTTTTAATTTTCATTCAATTTTAATTTTTGCGTTGATTCAGCGATTGTTTCCTCGGTTTCTGATCACACAGTGTTGTTTGGACTTTTGTGATAAAGAAAAGGACTTTACCTCCATAACAGATTAATACGGTGTGATTGATGAATTTTTTGTGTTGTTGGTTCGGTTTAGCACTATTGAAATTTTTTCGTTAGCACTTTTTTTTGTTAAATAAAAAAGTTTTTAAAGCAACTATTTCGCGGAAAAAGACAAAACTAAAAAAAAATTAAAAAATTGAGAACACTTTCCTAAAAGTTTTGAGTTACAAAATAATTTTCTCTTTTTCAGTTTTGTTTTTTTTAGTTTATTTTTTTTTATTTTGGGTTTAAAGCCAACAAAACGTGGAAAGTTTAAGAAAATAAGAAAATTTTTAAACTTTTTTTTTAATCGAAAAAGAAATTAGAAGAATAAGTGGGCACAAAATGGGAATAGTGGGGTTAAATACGGTTTTAGTTGAAGTTTTTTTGAGAAAAAAAATTTAAAATCCGAAGTGTCGAACTTCGAAAAAATGACGGTTTTCTTGAAAAAACTAAAATATTTTATTGTTCTTTCTTCTGAAAATTTTTTTGAATTTTTTTGTAAAAACTACATTTAAAAACAAGAATAAACAAAAAAAAAGTGCCAAAAGGCAATTTGTGTCAAAGTTATAGAATTTGAAAAAAAAGAGGTCTTAAAAAGGGAAAAAAAAAAAAAAAAAAAGGGAAAAAAAAAAAAAAAAAAAAAGGGGAAAAAAAAAATTTGGTGTAATCCCCATATATATATAAGAAGAGTTGTATAATATATGCAAGGTTTGACTGTAAGTAGCCTACATCCACAACTATGGCGATCACAAAGCAACAGATCTTGTACTGCTGTGTTTAATTCCTAAGGTATGTAGATATTCGTAGCAACATGGACAGATACATAAAGCATCCCGATACAGTACCCAAGGCCTCGGTCTTTTTAGGTTGGTTGTACATAACGATATGCTGCAATGATCACATAAAATGATATAGAGTACATATCTACATATTTGAAATCTTATAACATAAAAAGATATAAAGTATTTTAATTAAAAAGTAATAACATCGAAATGAACATTTTACATGGTGGGTAAGGCTTCTTCTAATCTCTCCTCGGTAGCTACCACTCTCGAATTGAAAACCTGCCACCGAGCACCTATACGACTATGTGTATCCCAGCTCCTGCACTTTCAAGCCGGTTTTAGCGTGTTTGAACCACATCGCATCGTCATATAACATTAGGTGACATTGTGCTCAAATAGCTGTATTAAAAAAGCCTAAAACTTATTATAATAGGTAATATTCTTAGATACATCATAGGCGATAATCAAGCTCAAAGTCTTTGACATGATAGTAGCAATATTGTAAAAGCTACATAATATATATCATCATTATTTTTTTACATAGTATAAAACAAAGTCCACTACCGCGTCTGTCTGTGCGTCTGTTCGCGATAAACTCAAAAACTACTGAACGGATTTTCATGCTGTTTTCACCAGTCGATAAAGTGATTCATGAGGATGGTTTTAGTATATAACTAGCGGGCTCGGCAGACGTTGTCCCGCCCTGATTAAAAATAAATCCTTGACAAATTATATACCAAAACGTTCCTCATGAATCACTTTATCCACTGGTGATAACCGCATGAAAATCCGTTCAGTAGTTTTTGAGTTTATCGTGAACAGACAGACAGACGCGGTAGGGGACTTTGTTTTATACTATGTAATGATGATTTGTTAAGGATTTTTTTTATAATCAGGACGGGACAACGTCTGCCTGGCCCGCTAGTATATAATAATATAGTTACAATCGTTTAAAAATTAAGCACCATATTTTAGCCCTATGAAGATACTGCCATAATACTTGCAAGGTGCAGTTTAATGCACACAGTAAACTTTTTTATTTTTCTCTATATTACATCATGATTGCTCACATATAGATTTCTGTCTTAAATACAGTTTCGCTCTATAGAACTTGTTGTGCGTTATTTGTCCATTGTCCTCCAATTTTGTATTGGACGAGTCAACTAGGCTCATTGAATACGGCTACTTAAGATACAAAGGAACTTGATCGTTCAAACTCAGTGCACAATTCTCGGTACATATATATATACATCGTAGTATTCTATAGTCTATGAAATTATTAAAGACTATTATTAAAAATCCGGTAATACTGATAACTCGTTAGGGTTATTGGCGCAATTTGTAAAATATTTTCTTGTACATTTATAAAAAAATACCTTTTGTGATTCAAATATAAAATTCGCTGCTTTTTTGTAGGCATTATCAAGCTCTACAACTTCGCTGTAGAACTCAATCATATATCTCAAATCTGTAAGGCAGCGTTCGTAAGAGACGTTTACGTTCGACCGTTTTTTCTCCGACTTACTTTGCAAATCTGACGACCACAAAAAAGTCTTTTCATTTTTCGAGTTAATATATAGCCTATGACACTCACAAATAACGTGGCTTTCTATTGGTAAAATATTTTTCATAATCGGTTTAGTAGTTCCTGAGATTACCCCCTACAACCTCACAAACTACCTCTTTAAAATATTAGTATAGATTTAGGTTAGGTCCGGCGTGAGGGTGTGTCGGCCACCGGGATTACATGGTGCTAGCTAGCACGAGCCCGTGTCGTCCCATTATGGCGGTGTACCCTACACCTTAGGATTTTAGTAGTCAGTTCGGGATCAAAGTTTCGTTTAGAATCTTTGGTATTCGTGATCTGGGTTTTTGCATCTCTTCCTTGTAATTGTGTGGGGTGCCTTGAATAATAATAGTACAGGAAATACCCTACAAGCAGTCAGGTTGAATATTAAGCTAAATAGTATTAAGAATATAATCACATGCTAAATCTATATACAAATAGTTATAGATAAAACAGTTCGGTACCTTCATCTAATATATTCGTTAGCCGATTTTCTTTGTTTTTTTGTTTCTATTTAGTAGCTATTGACTAGCTTTAGTATTATGAATAGAACAACATTTACATATGTACTTTTGAAATGAAATTTCTTATGGGAGGGCTTTGAAATTCTGATCTGCAAACTTTTTGTGACGAAAACTGGTGGGGGTAAAGACTATGTCGGGTAGAGCGGGAGCAGTATGTCGCTTGCGTTTGGGTATTGAACAGTGACACATACGTTGTTTTCACTTTTATTTTAGTTTTTAACTTTATCAAAGTTTCACTTCTACCGCGTGTGACCTACACACAATTTTTTTCCATACTTACGACGAATCAAGTCTTTATTCGTCATACTTCACGCTCCTTATGTCTCGTAATCTATAATAATTATACAATACAGTTTTTACCATTCAGCAATAAAAAAATAAAAAATCAAATAATATAAAATGATATTTATAATACCACAATTAAATAGTAATTAAATAAGATGACACAATTTCACAGAGTTTCATTCCGCAAATTAAACATAATTTGTATTATGGTAACTAAACAGCTAATATATCTACATACATAGATATTAAATAGCTAATATTTACAATAAAACTCAAATAATAAATTATCTAATATCTGTAAATATTAACAATAAGTAGGTAAGTATTAAAATTATTTAAAATATTTTCGGGATAACTAGAAGGGTTAAAAATAAGCAAAAGTAATTATGAATAGAGATAACAATGGATAAGCCTCTACGAATTTTAAAAATAAACGTGGGAACATATTTTGTTTCCAAAAGGATCAATAGATAAAGATAAAATGTTTAAACATAAATGTAATTTCAATAAATCGACAATAATGAACCCTTCATGGTTATTGAAACTCAATGAAAATGTTTACTGGAACTCAATAACCCTTAAAACTCTCAATGCGGTTTGAACATTAATATCGCTTTATCAATTTGTGATCTTTACTTTTTAATTTTAGCATCCTTGAATATATTAAATATGTACATAATGTAATTAAAACTTAAACACGATTAAAATTAGAATTATTACCCTCATCGTCTGCTGTTTATCAATTAATGTATTGATGAATATTCAATTAATCTAGATTAACATCTTGTTATCGATATTTGAAATCGTGTCTGGAATTTTATTCGACAGCAAGATTTCGCTTATATAATCAGAACATTGATAAAATATTGAACCTGTGTTTTACTGTCATATGAAATAAATCAATTATGTTTATCAAAATACTAGCTTTTATCCGCGGTTTTACACGCGTTAATGTAGATTTGTGTATACTACAGAAAGAGTACATTTTTTTTTATGTACACTCTTTGAATTTCATACATGTAGATCGTAATCCTTACTAATATTATAAATTTGAATGTGAGTTTGTTTGTTTGTTACGCTTCCACGCCTTAAAACCTCAACTGATTATCATTAAATGCATACAAGTTGTCAGAGGTACAGAAAAGGACATGGATACTTTTCATCCGGAAAAATAAATTATCCCCGAAAGAGGTCAAGTCTACATTAAGCGGTCAAAAGCCAGTACTTTATAAATAGATTTTCTTTTATGCTATCTAATCAAATCGAATAAATAAATAAGGTTAGTCGATCAGATATCAAACTTTACAGTAAATACAAAACACGTTCCTACTTTACCAATAATTTATATAACATTTATACTAGCAATTTTATGTATCATTCCTCTCTGTTAGTTAGCTAATTGTATTTGCTTAGTTTAGTGACCACGGTGAAGAAATAACTCAAAATTATAATGTTTCTTACGTGGAAGACTCACTGATATAACAAAGATGATTCAGTTTCACTTTCGAACATACCCGAGTTCTATTATTTTAATTGAGTTAAAAACTAGTCTTAATTAAAAATGAAACGTATTATTTGGCTTACTAGTATAACAGTAAATGTGTACCTCCTATTGTACACTAAAAGACGCTAAATAGTAGGTGAAAACAATAGTACTTTTTATCAAGAGGTGAAACAATATCTGAAACTCATAAAAATGTAATTATTTATATCTATATAATCTATATATGTAAATAAAACGATATGCTGGTACTACTTAAAAACAAGAGGTAAAGTTAGCGAAATTGCTAGTCATGGCCCAACGGTCCTTGTGGGAACGTATCCGAGACCGCATTCCGCGGGGGGTGCTAGCTCAGGGGTGAGAAGCGGGTAGCAAGCGTCGGCGTGGAATGGCACTCAAATAAAGTGGGGTATCAGGCCGGAAGCGCCTGTGTCGGAACTTTCTGCACTCACCTGCGGGAATGTGACATGCAATATAGATATCAGACAATACTTATATAGTATAACTATGAAATAACGTATACCAATTGATTAAACTATAGCCGCGACATAAATGCAAAAAGTGTATTGTATTCAGCTTTGTATTCATCTCATATTACGAAACAAAGGGAGTCGAATGTGAAATTCTAAAAGTACTTAATCATTTCCAACACAGATGCAGTACCGAAATAATCAAATTATGTTTAACATAAAATGATTAAATAATTACTAATGATATATTTAAAAGTGGTTAAATAAGAATAATAAATCAAAATGAAAAACAGTGAAGAGTGTTTAGACTTTATGTTGGACAATATGTCGAAAAAGTGTGATATTTATTGATCTTTATAATTCTTAAGTTAGTGTACTTTGTAAAAGGATACGAGGTTATTGTATATATAAAGGGATTATATAAGAAAGACAATCATTATCACCCTGCTGGCGGGCGTGATTCGAACAATTAACAGGTCGCGGCAGACTCCATAGAAGCAACGGCGGTCATTGCAGGCATGGGAATCAAAGTCATGATGAAAGCTTTCAATAAGCCAAAAGGTAAGTTCATTTAATCGGAATAAATAAAGAGATATATTATATTTCTTCTTAAATAAACATAAAAATCATATTACAAGTGTCTTGCGATAATTTCAGTACTCTAACAAGACGATGGTCTCCTTGTAAGAACTTTCCAGGTAGTTTTTGTGACATCTCAAAATTCACGCTCCGTGATATTATTTTCCATCCACTTTATACACAACTAGCTGACCCGTGCCCACTTCGTTGGGGCACTAAACATTAAAAAAAAACTACTTTCTGTGACTTAAATATAAAAGGAAATATGCTTTCGCTGATTTTTTTGTGGACATTATCAAACTCTACAACTTTTCTCTAAAACTCAATCATATATCTCTCATCGTTAAGGCAGCGTTCGTAAGAAATGTTTTCGTTCGACCGTTTTTTCTCCGACTTACTTTGCAAATCCGACTACAACAAAAAAGTCATTTCATTTTTCGGCTTAATATATAGCCTATGATACTTACAAATAACGTGGCTTTCTATTGGTAAAAGAATTTTCCAAACCGGTTTAGTAGTGAGATTACCCCCTCACAAACTCACAAACTTTACCTCTTTATAATATTAGTATAGATAACCGAGCTCTATTAAGTAAAAAGCCGCCAATATTACAAAATATAAAGTCATATTACACAAGATTATAAATGAAATGTAAAGGTCCAAAAACTCCTAGCATTTAATTACACGGTGTCTTATACGGCAGCGTCATTTGAATTGTAAGTTCTGTTTAAAAATATAGTCATACATTAGAATACTAAAGATGTTTTTGAAATAAATAAAAAACGAAATATTAAAGTAATTTATATAAGTGAGGACACAGTTATGAAAAAGTCAGAACGTATTATCCTCGGCTGGCCCGGGTGACGCAAGAGCATAACGCTCTCGGTTTCGCGTGCACTTGCCCCCAATGTGAACACGCCGTGACCGAAGGAAATATATGAAAATCCATTTACAATTATCGAGTGTGTTGTATTGTATATCAAACTTCGAACGTATCGAGTTTTTACTTCATTTTCACTCATGCGTTAAAATCCAATTTAGACATTTTCAATTATTAAATATACCCACTCGTACAACATATACCATTACAACATCAGGGTTAATGTTCGATAGTTAAAACAATAATCGGACGTAAAGTATAGATTTGATTTATTTTATGCACAGCAAATCTATCAAGCGAAGACTGATATTTCGATGAAAGTTGATAATAAATTTACAAAGTACATTTGTTATACATACATATATTAACTAAGTAATCACCAATCTTATTTCTTATTATTCAACTAGTTCTAGTTACCTGCGAATTCGTCCTTGTGGAATTCAGTAAAAAAATTGTTCAGTGTAAATATGTGCGTGGGATCTTCATGGTACTTGGACATTGTTTCTTTAGTTTATTATATTTGCGTAGAACCCTATATTTTATTTAAAACAAAGATCACGTCTAAGTTACTCCTTATAACATTTGCCAGTGAAAATCTCGTCAAAATCGATCTAACTCTTTCGGCGATTAGCCGGACCAAACAGACCAAGAACGTTAAAAATTGTTTTTGTTTCACATCCATTTAGTAAAACATTGTTATTTTATAATTACAAACAGACACTTCAATGTTATTTATTTGTACATATGTATAGATTATACAATTTTCTTACATTGAAATTAATAAAAATATTTTTTGTTATTTCTAGAATAGAGGTCATTGCATTACAAATCTGATATGAAGTTTCACTACTGAGGCATAATAAAAGCCACCTTTCTCTATAAAGATTCTCATAATATACAGGGTTATATTAATACGTCTATTCAATAGAGTCTCCTTGTAATACTTCTATGTCAAATCAGAATTGAGAACAACACCGATTACTCAAGACCATTTACCTCCAATACCCATCTTGATATTTTGAAACATCGCGTGTCTGATGGCGGGCAGGGTGCACCGTTGTGTGACCGCCAGACCATTACCGTAATTATGACTTGCTCCTCACGCATGCTCTGCTGATCTTGAAAGTAAAGACCTTGATAAGCGTACTCGCGAGAAACTGGTAAATAATGTTATACCCACACAAGCCGGTTTGCAGCTAATTTCAATTAATCTGAAATATATATAAACGTAGTGACTCATGATGTATTTTAATGAACGTACATCTAAAATGAGTTCTAAAAGAGCATATTCACAACACACAACGAACTACCGAGTTCGTACAAAAACAAAACACTAACTTGAACACTATAATTATATCATGACATACATCGATAGAGTTACAACTAAAGGCCTTCTTAGCAACCTAGTACCTAATTCTTGCTTCTTAGTTATACTAATTGTATATAATACTATTTGATACCCGCGACTTCGTTCGCATTGTTGATTATCTTAACAATATATTTTATGTACTTGCAGAGGGAAAAACATAAAAAAATTGGAATTGAAAGTTATACTTACAAATTTTCTTTAGGCTCGTGTAGTGCTTCGAAATCGAAAACAGTTTAGAAAATTTTATACATTATTATGTACATGCCTTCCACTTGGGAGAAGCCTTTGGCCCAGTAGAGGAACTTTTACAGGCTGACGTTATTATTATTATTTAGCGACCCAGTACCGTAAGATAGTTTGGTTTATTGTGATCAATGTTAGTCATTTAAATCGTTAACATCTTTGTTTAATCTGTTTAAACTGATTTAGCGCTATTCACGGTCCCATGCGAGTATACACATACACATCTTGAACAATCGCACGACGGACATGTCACCTCAAAGCTAACGAGCTAAAAAATGCTACCGGCGGTGACCAGTAGCCGGGAGTCGAAGCTTAATTCTTTCTCATGTGTCGAACAATGGCGCTATCAATGAGGCAACAAACAACGGATTTACGACTCGACACATTCTTGGGGCCATAAAAAGTCATAACAATTTACTGGCACAACAAAGAAACAGTGGTATCTAGTACGTCGGGAGCTAATAACGCACCGAGGAGCGCGCATGCGCGGGGGCGTCCATTCACGCCGCTGATTGGCCCATCCGGTGCGCGCTCAATGAGATGATGCGCCCGCGCCTCTCCGCGCCGCCTCTGTCATTGAGCAAAGGTCTCTCGCCTACATTTGAGAGCATCGCTGTAGATCATTGAATGATAACATGGCATTGTTAGGTCCTCTTAGAAGTTATAGTCACGCACGTTATCTGAAACAGTCAGTAGTAGACTATAAAAACGAATAACACGATAGTTGAATAACAGACGTTAAAACATGTGAACCATTCCTTCCCTTACTTGCTAAAGATTTGAGAATTTAAATACTTCATTGGACTCATGTTGCTTTATAAATACTTAAAAGTATTTAAAGGAAAAGATAAAGGCTCAAATGTTTACATATTTTAAGACAAATATTACAAGAATCCATAAACTAAACGTTAATTTTACGCATCGGTGAACAGAAAACCGTTTGAATATAGCATTTTCACCGCATTATGAAGGAACCCTTCACTACGGTTGACTAACGAGAAGGGTGACATCCGTAGGTAAATGGTCAATTTTTAAAAACGCATGTAATAATTGGTGTTCACACGGTGGTAACGCTATCTAACGTATATTTTTGTTATGTATCCCTTTTTAATTTTATGTTATTATTCTAAGAATCATCAATAACACATTTGCCAGTGTCAGTTCAGATTTTACTATAAAACAAATAGGCAGAAGTTTTTATTACTCCAGTTAGAACGTACGATTGGATAACGATCTTTTAAGCAGAACTATAGATTGCAGCAAAATATTTTGCAGATTCATAAAATATTCCATCTAAGAACATACAACCGTCTATGCATTCTTAATATTGGTCAGTTTTGAATTTGATGTCCTTGAGAAAGAAAGGCTATTATTTATAAATATTGCCCAGCACGGTTTTTCCTCTGGGCTACGATATGGGGCTCTTCAAGATAGGACAGAAACGCGCTCTTCAAGGTCGGCAACGCAACAGTGCTGGCCTTGGTATTGCAGTTATCCATTGGCGACGGTAACCATTTACCATCAGGTGGGCCGTCTGCCTGTTTGCTGCCTTTTGGCATAAAAAAAAAATAGGTTTAAGATGGACAATGGGTAATCAATTCAGCAATCTATTCGTGTTTCATATCATAAATATTTTAATTGTAGATAATGGTAACAAAGTAACATTTTTTTATGAAAAGTGTTTAGAACAATAAAAAGATACCTAAGTTTATTTGAATGCGATACAGCGCACGCATCGTTTACGTCACGCAAACTCACCTCAAACTTATAACAATAGGTACTGCTAAAATGGTTCAAGCTTTTGTTCTGGGTCTCTATTGTATCGCAGACTATGCAATCTATTTTAAGGAAAAGATATTTCCTACAACAAAGAATATATAACAATCAATTCCAGATATTACTAATTTACACCAGCCTTAAATAACTTTGACTTAATTAAAAGTCATTACTGACAAAAGACGAGGATTTAATCTTCTATACATAAATAAGATTGAAATTTAACATACATACATTTGATAATTACTATATTTATGTTAATTATAGATTGTGTAATTAATATATATATATATATATATGATTAATTGATTCGCTTTTTTTCAGTTAGACTTAGTATTGGTCAATCAATTCCAGGTGGAAGTGCAAAGTAGCGTCCACTAAAATATTTCATGATGGAACGAAAGTAACGCCTTCTTCAATTAAATACATTTGTCTGAGCTAATCTCTAAAACGGCTGAGTCAATTTTGACAATACTTTACTGACAGATAAAAATCTTTTCAATGTATATCTTGACGACAGATCATTATGTTTTGCGACAGGAATTAAGCAGAAACGATTACCCTTAAACGGTACTTTAAAATGGACGAAATAATTATAGGATTTAAATAGTACTTAATTATAAAATCAGAATGAAAAATAGGGAGTCCACAATTTATTCAGATAAAACACGTAGCTTTCATGAAAAAACGACACCATTCACATATGAACGAGGTCGCAGAAACTAGTTAGTAGAAGATATGAAACATTTACATAAATTACAAAAATCTCTTAAGAGTTTGTATTATTAACATATCTTAAATGAAATCAAAACCCTAATTAACGAAGGGTTAATTCCTTACTTACATGTAACTTAATTTAAGGACTAAACAAACATTATACTCACATATAAATATCATCTACACGATGTTTTATATGGTCCGACAGATTAAACATAAATCCTCTAAATCTAACATTCATAGTTCTCCTTAACAAGTGCACACTATAAACGTTATAAAGCTATTACGTTTTATTTTATAGTGCCCGTTCCAAACAACTGGACGCAACAAGTGTCGGTTTATATATTCCCCCCTCGGGTATAACCCTCGTATGCCACCTGTTACTGTGAAACCACTGGACTCGCCCTACACGATCACCTGTATAACTATTGTAAAGAAATGCGAAGCGTTCATTATTAGTACATTTCACTTGAAACATTACAAATATTATAAAACATAAAACACACTCTGACATACTAACTCAAAAAAAAAAATTGTAGCCTCTAGGTTCCGAAGTACCTATACATGCAACTGTGATTACATTACGCGGTCGACTCTTGCTTTCTTTTTTACCTTTTTATAATTAAGAATACTAACGTATTGTATATTCTTTTTTTGGGACGTACGCATATATTTCCTATTTATGTAAAACTAGCTTTTGCCCCGGCTTCGTTCGCATTGTCTTCGATTTGATGAATCTTTCGAGAACAGTAAGTACTCTTCTTCTAGATTCAAGCTCCTTTTCTGTTCCCCTGACAACTTGTATGCAAAGTTTAAAACGATCGGTTAAGTAGTTACGGCGTGAAAGCGTAACAAACAAACTCACATTTATAATATTAGTAAAAAAATAAAGATTGTAATTAACAATGAAACAACAAAGGCTTTTCATGTTAACAAACGCTTCAAAAATTAATCACATATGATCAATAAGTCAAATTCTAAAAATGTACAGGTGGCGCACCTGATGTTAAGTGATCACCACCGTCCATAGACACTTGCAACACCAGAGGAGTTCCAAGTGCGTTGCCAGCCTGTGTTCGGGAGAAGGGGGATTGGGAAAGTGGGAAGGGGGAGGGGAGTTACGTATCCGGCGCTCTCACTGACCGAACGAAACGCAACAATGATAGCACTGTTACTTCACGTCAGTTTTTTATAAGAGGGTGGTACTACCCCGGACGAGCCGACCCGTTCATGCTGAAACCAATAATAGCTTCTTTGTGGCTCTACCACCTACAAAATACAAGACAACATTTTTTTTCACAAAAGTCTATAATAAAAAGTACAGTGCCTTTTCTATACACGTTATATTCACATTTCTATTATATGTATAGATAAACTCAGACAGACAAACTCGGGGATTTAAATTGAAGTTACTTGTATATAATGTATTAGCTCGTATTCTAATTGAGCCTACACGTTAGAAGGTCAGACAGTCCTCGTGTTATTTGGCTGAAGCTGTCCGCCCGTATCTCCGGTCCTTTGTGCCGTTATTTACGCCATTTACAATTCGACCCACTCGTCGATGCTTACTAAAATCCAACACATTTTGACCCAACAATATCTTGTAACACTCCGGTGGTAACAATTGTCTATTGAAGAAATTTAAATCTTTGAATACATTGTTTATACAAAGCCAATTCTTTAATTAGATAGATATTTTAAACGAATAATAATAAAAAGCGATATATTCAAAGTTACAATTTGGGTTTTTAAAATTTTTCATTATAATTTTACGCAACCGTTAATAAAACAATAACACTGTTTTTAATACCAGGCTGTTAAAGTCACGTTACTAGAAAAACACATCTTCACGAGTGTTATTCTTTACAATAGCACAATACAATCAAATATAAACTAAATTGTGTGCTTTTATCTACAATCTTAAATACTTATTAAAGATTTACGTGTTACATATTCAGAAGAAGGTGGTAGTCTTGTTCCTTCTTTGCTAAGGTTTAGTTATGGTTGATACATAATTTTCATTTTCTATTTTGAAGCCGATATTAGCCATTTCAGATAACTTGTTATTTTTGTAAACTACGTAATTAAGATGTTAATGGTGTTGTTAATATGTTGTGCTTTACAGTTAGTGGAGAATGTTGTACCTAAGCAAATTAAAAATAATACATATATATCGAAAAATTAGTTTCTTCTTACCAAGGCTCGAACTTATAGATACCGTATCAACAATATTCAAATAACAGTTGACTTAATTATTAACTGTTCTAAACACAGCGAGCTAAAATTTAATGGGTATTGTAACCAAATTTATAAATACAATATTAAACAAATCAATGAATAGCTTTTCGAAGCAATACCACGTCGATCAACTTTAGTTCAAATTCTACAATTAACTTTCTTTACTGACCTGGTTAGTTACATCTCTAATGTTAAAGTCTTTCAAATAGACTGTCAAAAGCTATCAGAGAAAGAAAACATCATGTTCAAAACCAAGAATCGATCTACATTTGTAACGCTCACATGTTCTAGCTACGTCCCTGAAGTTACAATATTTCTAGCCAAATACTTATCGAATAATTCGGTGAAACAAAAATTTGTGCATAGACCAATGTCAGAATAACGCTCCCATATTCTAATTACCTCTATGGAGTTCACAAACTATCGCTAAACAACGATCAAATTTTCGGAGACAGACAACGTCGTGGTAAACCCAAAGCCTAGAGACAGGTCTTATGACCACCTACTTAGAAGTCTGCTTTAAATAGAAAAAGCTATCGCCAAACATCTATAAATATATTCAGGTACCTGACTCTCCACATGACAACGAAACTCATTAGTTTAACAATATCGTCACTTAATACGAGATGAGGTTATGTTGAACCATTAAGATAAAGAATAAAAAGTATTTGTAGAATCCACATCCTTTAAATGCCAAATATGACAATTGACCAGTTACACGGATGGGGCTCATCATTTACTCAATGCGATTAAACGAAATTATTCTGTATCAATTACTTTAATTACGGAAACGGAAATCTTGTACGTATACTTTTTGTTGTATTAAAAAAAAACCCTGTAGGTCTTGACAAAATTGTCCTTACAGTTCTATTAAATGAAGTGTAGCTTATCATATAGCACCTATTCTAAAATATATAATGCGCTTATTACCATCTTCTTTGATTCCAATTAGAATATAGTATTTGTTTAAATACAAATAGACGAAGATAAAGTATTTCAATGCCAATTTTTCCTCGGTTTTTAATTGGATTTAGTCAACTAAAAATTTAGAAACACCGTTTTTTTCTAAATCGACGGGATCAAGCCTTTATTTATGTCTCTATTACATACTCCTTGGTACGCCTTAGGTCAATAATCTATAGTTTCCAATATTCGATTCAGTTTTCACTTTAAAAAATCAGAAAGAAATACAGATAATAATACAAACATATTAATTAATGCGTGAATAATAAACTTTTTGCTCCTTATTATGGTTTCATTTTGACCACAGAACAACCTTTTATTAATTCGATTAAACACCAATATTCATTCATTCAACTACAATTTCGATATTCCAGCATATAATAAGAGAAAACTCTAGGTTTTATCCATATTACATATTTAACAGATATTACAATTATAAGCAATTTTCATTTAAATTAACTATTATTGTTATTAGGCACACTTTATTCTAAAATTGTAAAACATAACAGTCCAATTATTTTACTTTGAATTATTTTAAAGCTCTTCGTAATACTTCATCATTAAAGACCACCTCGTGTAGTTTCTTTTATTCGTACACTGTGTTTAGACGGCATGAAACAATTTTATTTACACTCATGTTCAGGAATTTCCTTCCCTTTCATCTTTCAAATAAAAAAATGGCCTTGGCTTCAGCGCTCATTCAACGTTAACGACTCCGGGGGCGGGTGCACATTTCTGAGACGCATTGAAAAACGTTTTGATGAGATGACTTCTTTATTATTTTATTATGATAACATCGTTTTTGTGCCAATTTACTTTCAGTCTGTCTTTAAACCGCTCTCGTGGTACTTAAGTTTGTAGGCACGAGTTTGAAATTGTTGATTCGAATGTCGCAGCGGATCCTAAAGTATACAAATGAATATTTAGCTTTTAATAAATGATCGCTTTGGCAATATATTTTCTGCACGCTTGATAAATAAAAGATTTCTCATTTATCAACAGAACACGTCGCCAAGTTGGTTCATTAAAATTAAAATCTTCTTTTGGACTACGGTTTACCGTACTTTACAAGTGGACATTACTATATATATTACTTATTACTATATATAATACAGCAAATTTCGTACTGTATTCGCTTTTAATTTCGTATTTATGAAAATACTAACGTTTGCCCGTTGCTTCGCTCCCGTTAATATAGATTTGACTTATCCCTCGAGAACAGTAGTTTTCTACAGATGAAAGGTACTCCGTTCCCATTACTCTGACAACGAGTATGCCATTTTTTATGACGATCAGTTGAGTATTTAGACCATAAAAACGTAACAAACAAACAAGCTCACATTCACATTTACAATATTACTAAGGATATAAAACCTTATTAAGTTTCTAAAAGACCTGCTTCTATTAATCCAAACTATATTCCTACAAAATCTTACTTGGGCTTAGTCCTTACAGAAAACGAAGTATTTATTCGTTACAAGTACATTTTTGTCAGGGTTTTATTTATTTCGTTCGTACGCTCTGAATCGAAGATAACAATCGACGCATTTCGATCGCATTGGACGTTCAATTTCAAAGACGCGTATGCGTAATAATTATGAGTCAAGTGCAGCTGCGCGAGATATATAGTGTGAGTAAATCACAACGTGTTTGTTGCAATTAATGTCCGAATGATATCTCACCGTCGACCGGACAAAAGCCTTCGTACCTCATTTATGAAGATAGATACATTTATTTTTTATTAAATGATAATAAACTCAACCCCTTAGTTCAGAAGCTCGAAACGTGTTTTTATTATTACTATTGTTCACGTAAAATTCTCATTATGGAATAATCATAACAATATTAATAATAAATATGAGACATACGGCCAGTTAATTCCAAACTATGCATAACTTGTATAAGTTGAACTTAATAAGTGATATATGTCTATATATTTAATGCCTAGACATAAAACCTATAAACATCAATCATATAATAACAAAATAAAATAAAAAAATCGTTAAAATGTGATCTTTTTTTAAATTTCTATGTTGATATTTCTATATTGTTATAGAAAAGAAAATTGTATACACATATTTTTTTTTGTAGTAACTTTTTAAATATGGTGAAAACATACTTCCTTAAAAATAATAGATCATTTGGTTCGTTTTTATAACTGAAATTTTAATAGTCAGTATTCTTAGCCGATTTTTATGTGTCGGCTTTAGTAATCTAAAAATCTATCAATAATGCCGTGATTAAAACAGAAAACATTACGATTGAAACGAAAAGCACGAACATAAAGAAAAATTTAAATTATATCAGAACGAGATTCAGCTAGAGCAGATGAGAGCGGCAACGGGCACCGACCGTGGGAGAGGTGCACAAATCTCCGCATCTCAGAACTGGTCGGCAGGTGTGCGAGGGCCACTCACACATAGAGTTACCATACGTCCGCACCCTCCCGGACACGTTACAATTTGAATTTTAATATTGTACATTTATTTACTTACATATATTTAATCCCTTGGCATTCAATTTACTTACTACTCATTTGAAATTGGTAAATGAAAGGTTTTATAGATAGCTTGAGTCGGTTGATCCTAATCATGATCGGCTAGTGTTAAGTCACTATCAGATTAGAAATTAAACAACCATATGGACCATCTAGAAAAGGCACTAGTGTTGTCTGTGGCTTATAGAGACACCGATAGGCTTGACAAGGAATGTATAATTAGAGGTTAGCATAGCATAGTAATAAGACCAGTCCCAGTGATGGCCTACAAAAGAGATGAATGAGAAAATAATATATGTGGCAGAGATACGAATGTTAAGACGTATGTGCGATGTAACCAGAATGGATAAGATTAAAAAAGAATATTATCAGAGGAAGTTTGAAAATAATACCAGTAATAAAGTTTAGCGGTAATAGGTTGGCATAGTACAGAAATATTTTGAGAAGAGATGGAAGTTATGTAACAAGAAATGTTTTGAGTATGAAACTGGACACATAAAGGAGTAGAGAAAGACGAGAGAGGTGTAGATGGATTGTGTGAAAATGATATGTATATAAAAGGCATGAGAATACTGAGATGACATCTGACAGGGGAGAGTTGAAGAGGAAAACATTTTGTGCCGACCCTTCTTAGGTGAGATAAGAGGAAGAATATGACGAGTTAGCCTTAGTTACCTCCCATCGCGATACTTTCCCTTACCGAACATAATTCGGGCTTGCAGTAAGATCTGAACCCAAGTCGGTCCTTTCGATATTCAAGAATGCTAAATACGCTTCATATAAAAGAAAAAACTACAAAATATATTCCCACGCATACTAATTTACACTGCATCATGTTTTTAGAATAGACTTGTTTTAACGGATGTCCGTCCATAACCTATGTGTCATCTCGGCACTACCAATATTATTATAACATACATTAAAAACTTGTTATACGTAAACTTTCCAATAGATATGCATTTTATTAATTATTTTATACTAGCGTTTACGCGCGGCTTCGCTCGTGTTAAGTTAAAATGGACATATATATCCTTCAGAAACAGTACTTTTTTCTGAATTAAAAGCCTTGTCTTTTTGTCTACCCCTGACAATGTGTCTACATAATTGAATGCTGCTCAGTTGAAATAGTTAAGGCGTGAAAGCATAACAATCAAACAAACTCATAATCGCATTTATAATATTAGTTAGGAACAATGATATACAAAAACAAAAGATGCACACTTAACGTCTCACAGCTGGCACACAAAAATGAGTGCATAATTTTGGATTATGTACTCATATCAGAAGGTCTCGCGTCGCTTACGTCCTTGTAAAACAACTTTAAATCGTTCAGGTAAGGTTGAATTTGCAAAACCATAAGTTTATCGCTTAACTATAACCACGTATGTATATTAAGAAGTTTTTCCGGTCGGTTTTGAGCGCTACTTTTATTCGAGACTGATCGTCTTGGGTTTTTATATGTCAATGGTTAGGAAGGTAAATTTTTTTTTTCAACTTTTTAGGTTGCCTTGACCATAATCTAGCCTAATATTAAATGACGATATCGTGTAACTTGTAAAACAAGTCAGGCCTAGAGAACTGACTATTAAGTACTACTGCCAGAACATACCTATAGGTGCTTGACAACAGATTTGCAGTGGTAGCTAGCTAGGCGACGTTAGAAAAAGCCAACATGCAAAATTACTAATATTCAATTTTTCTCCGTACATTCAACTTAAAATATGGTGACCCTACAACACACATGCTCTCACACCACCACATATAACTCACTAAGCAAACGCACTTATGAATGAAGTCTACGTGCATAAGAAACTACACAAACACACAAGTAATATATACACACGCGGACACCCTATCTGTTGTGTTTATCTCTGATTTGTTTTATCCGAAATCATCCAGACTCGAAAAGTGGATAAATTCGGTAGTAATGAAGTAATTTCCGATGGTAATACCATTTTAATAGAACGTTATACCAAAAGATATTCTACAAAACAACTAGTTTTGTACACATTAAATTTATCTATATATATGTTGTAAACTTCATGCACAATACTAAAATAGCACAATAAAAACATGGTCTTAGTTATCTACTAGATAAGATATTAGCATAAGTTAATATCTTTCAATATAGAACATAAAGTGTAGATTATAAATATCTTGATTTTTCTTTAAATTGGTGAAATCTAAACTCTTCAATATTTACTTAATATCACTCGATCTCTTTTAATTTATTCAAATATTCAATCCAATACTATTTTTATATTATCATATCTTAAGTGTTCATTTTTTTGTCTAAACCGAAGAACACATTACGAATCTAACGTCGATAAGAAATATATGTTTCGATTTTAGTTTAGTTATTTACGTTTACGACTTACTTACCCTTTGCGACTTGCATCTAAATCATTTTGAAATAAACACGGCTCTCTGACATGCATCTAAATCATGACTGACAAATCTTGGTGACTTTTATATTATGCTCATGCGTGTTGTCAAGGGAGTGAATAGTGAATCGTATCAAATTGCGATCACCCCTCTCTCCCTTTATATTCCAATTCCAAATGATATATATAGTGCAAAACAAACAAAATGAAAAAAAAAACTTCTCTTTGCTCGCAGCTTCGCTAGCATGAATATAGTAAAAGATGTTTCTCTATCACTCGAGAACAGTACTATTTTAAAGATATGCATTACTGTACCCCCAACAATGTATGCAAAATTTCATGGTGATCCGGTGAGTAATTAAGGTGTAAAAACGCAACAAACAACCTTGCATTAACTTTCATAATATTAATTAGGATTAATTAGTATGTGTACTTTATTTTAGGCCCGTTCCAATTAAGTTCCATAGGATATATTTTCCTAAAACATGAAAATGAAAAGAAATCCACATCGGACAAGTTTCCTTTATAAATTTTACCGTTTAACAGCTTCAAACTTATATTTTCATATATCTCTCTTTAGAACGCCTTTTCTTCTTCTTTCCAAACTGCATATTTGTATTTTCAGTACTTTCGACTTCGATATAATATCTTGTGAGATAGATTAAACCCTTTGCTTTTGTTCACAGATATCCCATCTCAGGTGCCGCCGCTTACGCCGGGCACCAACAAGAAAATGGCTGAGGCTCTGAAAGCCACCTTCGCCTCCTGGGAGAAGGAGCAATTGCGCCTTGGCGTACCTAAAGGTATTCAAAACTATTTTAAAACCTAACTTCACGATGGCTCAGTCCTTGCAAATGTACCGGAACTTTCGATGATGGAAAACACCGTGAGGAACCATAGCATGGTGGTACGGCTTTCTCTGAACCCGTATAGCTAGCTACCGGGCCTCAAGTTGAAAAGGCCAAGCACCTTGCCTAGCTTGAGAGCCAGTTCCTCTCTAGCTTAAACGTGTCTACCGAGTTTACCTCATCGTCATTCAATATCAGGTGTGACGATGATCAAACATTAAATATTATAATGTATGAAAAAAGAGTGTTTATATATTATGCTTTAATACTACTTTACACTACAAAAAATTAGTACAGCAATGTAAATCTTTACATTAAAATTCCGGTGATACGTACAAGTAATAAAGACAACATCGTAACTATTATATTCTAAAACACTTCATTATGAAAAAGTAATCACGGAGGACCGAATAAGTAAATTTAATTTGCCAAAATATATGTGTCTGTCACACATTTTCAGAATCTTATCCAGATAAAATCGAAATGTTATATTACATAATCAATCAAAATTAAAAACGCTTTTTCAATCTAGGCCCCTTAGAAGGTACTTATGAATGTCGAAACTACTATCGGTTCGAAAAACAACCCTTCTCTTCGAGTAAAACGGACAAGAACTCGATCGGGTATAACTTTGTAACATATATTTAAAATACATTAATAGATGCGTCAGTTGCTGACATCACCACCGTTAATATATTGATCCACCCTATAATAGCCTTTTGACATCAAAACCCGCTTGATATGACTTACAATCGGACAAATCGGTAATACGCTTTGGAACTTGACTATAAAACCTAATACTATTACCTTAAAAACTAGCACTAGTTTTACTGAGTCTGAATCATGGGATGGCCAGTTAGACACAGTTTTAATATTTAAATCATACCGGTCTTTTACTAAACCCACCTTTTCAAAAGTTTTGAGGACGTTTTTTTTTTGTTTTTATATCATAGGAGGCAAACGAACATGTGGGTCACCTGATGTTAAGCGATCACCACCGTCCATAGACACTTGCAACACCAGGGGATTCGCAATTGCGTTGCCATCCTATGTTTGTGGGGAGCGGGAGGACGGGAAGGGGAGAGGGGGTAGGAGACGGGAGGTGGGCCTCCGGCGCTCTCACTGACCGAACGAAACGCAACAATGCAAGCACTGTTACTTCACGTCGGTTTTCTGTGAGAGGGTGGTACTACCCCGGGCGAGCCGACCACTTCATGCTGAAGCCAGTAATAGATTCAGCGTGGCTCTACCACCTACCATTGACGTACATGACATAGTCAAGAATATAGTGGGAGAGCAGAGTTAAGATACCGAATTCCTAGTTTTTAATGATTCGCGAAGTCCCATGTTGTATATCGCTCGAACTACCCGTTTTTGTAATACAAATATGATGTATATTTCAACTCTTATTGCCCATAGCAAAATACCATAAGACATTGAGCTATGGAAGTAAGCGAGTAAACTAACCTAACAGTACTATCTATCATCTCCTCAGCACTTATGTAATCCTAGAAAAATTATAAGGTCAATATATTCGATTGAATAAAAGTCGATCGTATCTCAAAATTATAATAACGAATTAACGATGTTATCTTATATATCGTTACAAAAAAGTATATGTAGCATCTGATTAATTAATCTATAAAAAGTGAAGCTCTCAGATACACAAAAATATACATACATAATCAAATTAAACAGGAATAGAATTAATTACAGAAATTGCAACAATTTATCTTTAATACTATTGCAAGTATTATACATACATAGCTCTACAGAATTTAAAATTATTATTATAATAAATTTTGACATAAATTGAATTCAAAACCTATTTGAGGATAATGAATATGTATTTATGGAAGTCATTTGAGAACATACATTTACAAATAACGAACGTATTACATTATTTGCAGGTATGTTGCTATTTTTATATATATTTAATTTGAATGTACGTATATATGTGGATGAAATAAATAAATAAATTTAAAAAATCCTCAGTGTGTGTTCAAGTGGATTCAAGTATAGCTTACATTCAGAATTAGGATTCTAGGATTCTTTTTTTATTATCGGGGCAGGACAATGTCGAGCTCGTTTAGTAATCAAATAAAATAATAATATTTACAATGAATATTAACCTAAATAGTTAATCTACATACAAGAAAAAATAGTTGAGTATTCTAAACATAAGTTAACCCCTTCTGTTTCTTAACTGTTCTTAAAGAGTTTTTAGTTTTATCAATACTTGAAAACATTTTTTTCCCTTACTATTGACGACTTGAAGCCTTTATTGAAGTCTTTATTCGTCATAATTCACAAATCTTATATTTGTACACTCTTTGACAGAAAAACACGTAAATAATATAGAAACTTGGAAAAAATGGATTATCGTGGAATTTCGACCACTAGTGAAACATTCAATGCCCAAATGGTCTCACGTACATTCTTACTAATCAAATAATGTTAATAAACAAGCGAATTAAATGCTTAATTTAAAGAATTTGCACACCATTTGAAATACATCGGGTCTAACGGTGGCTAGACGTTTTGTAACAGTTTATATCGCTTTACATGATGATAATCTACATGTCGAAGCAAGAAAACACTCTGTTGTTGGTTAATCTCACGATCTTATAAACAAGGCTGCATTCGGAATCGTTCACTATTTTATGATCAGGAAGAAAAGGCAATAAAACCACATAAATATAATTTTAGACTTCAATCGGTTAGATCTGAGACGTGAAGAATTACAATTTGGAAATGTTTTTACAAACCTCAAAGTAAACGATACTATAGGCTTCATTTCGAACTTACAGGATACGATAAAATTATACTAACAATCACGATAATTATATCGGTTGATATTGTTAGTTTTAACCAATTTTTTGTTAATAATTTGGTTTGATTACTTATGGTTATATGTAACTTAGATATACTTCTGTCGAATGTTAATAACTGGCTTTTTATATATTAGTTCAGCAAAATGACTGCATAATACCTGATTGAAAGAACGGTACAGTCCAAAATCAACGGCGACTGTCGGGATTAAATACCTACCAACGACAAACGTAGTACTGCCTCTTCATACCTCCTTTGAAGGATCTCATATCATAAGAACAAGGTAACATACTGTCCGGGAGGCGATTCCACATGTTCACAATACGACAGAGATAAGAATGTTCGACCTTCTTCGTTTTCGCCGGGTTGGTTGCTACTGTGAATCTGTGGTGACGCGTGCCCGCCCTCGTAATTCTATAATGGACAGGAGAAGATGGGATGAGGCTAAACAACTCTTCAGAACACTCTCTATGATACAGACAATAAAAGACGCTCAGTGAGGCGATGTCTCTTCGTAACTGAAGCGGTTGAAGATTGTTAGTAAATCTACGTCATTCACGATACGGACTGCCCGTCGCTGTAACCGAGGGCATCAAGAAGGTATTGGGCGGTACCAACCCAGAGATGCGAATAGTATGCCATACACGGCCTAACCTGTACGTAAGAAAGAAGGTTTAGCTGGCCGGGAGTGAAAAACCGTCGCACTCTCTTTTGCTCGCCGTTTCGGTTGCATTAATGTAGATACGATATATCCCTCGAGAATAGTACCTCTTTTCTGGATAAACTGTATCCTATGTCTTTTTTTGTACTTTTGACAACATGTATGCAAAATTTGACGATAATCAATCTAGTAGTTAAAGAGTATAAGCGTAACAAACACACTCACATTCACATTTATAATATTAGTAAAGATAAGAATATACTATAAATTTCTTCACTATAAACATACCCCTTTAGCATTTCGAGTAAAAAGAGTATGTTCCAATTTAGAAGTAATGCAGTTCTTTGTTTTTTTTTTCCGATCGTTGTTTGAGTATACAGTGGGTACAAGCAAAAACTGTTAGCAAACAGCGCACAGGCGTATAACACAAAGCGTAATTTACATATGCTAATCTGACGGACGGGTCGGTGCGTCTCGACTTGCGACCGCCAACAGCGCATACGATTCTACGAGACAAACTCCTTACATTCACCAAAATATTTACGTATCGTTCGCTCCTGTTTACTTAATTAATTGACTGTTTAATTGTAATTATTCATCATCAGAATACTCTATAACACTACCAAGTATATTAAATTAGTATAAAATAATTAATATATAAAGATTATACGTACTGTATTCATTTATAGGATTGAGTGTGCAATAAGGAACCCTATTGTAAAACGCTGAAAGTACTATATCACTTGATACTGCCATATTGTATATTTTACTATTGCAGATATCATACAAAAATGCTTTCTAATTTTTTTTAGATAAAGACTACAACAGAAAAATATCAAACTCAATTGTATAATTATAACCAAAATTTTAAAGTAAAATAAGAGATATCCAGCGATAAAGAGCCCAAACCAATTGAATAAAAAGCACATCTTTTAGTTACCACATAATACAAATATATGCAAGAATTCAACAAGCACTTGCCCTAATTTTACCAAATTTGATACAATTGTTTGTGTGTTATAACGCTTTGTGTTATACGCCTGTGCGCTGTTTGCTAACAGTTTTTGCTTTTAATTACTATATACATATTTGGCTTCGATAAATACATATTTATTATCCTCAAATTGGTTTTGAATTTCATTTGTCGCAAAATATGAAAGTACACAATTATAAACTGCAAAAAAAGTCTTATGTGGATCTTATGTATCATATAACATCACTGGCATGGTGAAAAGGACATTTTTATAACATCATAATCATCTCTTTTTTATTTCCGAGTTATTTTGTTGACACGTATATGTAATTGCACAAGGATCATAGATCGGACAGGTGGCGGGTTCGTCGGCCGGGCGCGGCGGAAGTGCGTGTGTCTGTGCCGCGTCTATTCGCGCTTCCGGTGCGCCCGCGCCGCCCCGCACTGCGCTGTCGCATCTAAAACACAATCACATGCAGGACGTCAAATTTATCCTAATTTTACGTTTAGTTTGACGTTACTCATCGAAATTAATTAAAATATATGTAGTCGGACAAAATCGAAATTTATTTTAACACTTACTAACTGTTCTCACGGCTCCGAACGCGTATCCTATTATTTTCTGTTGTAAATTATTGTTCGTTGTAGTAAATATTCTATGCGTTCAAGTTTCAATTGAATGTTATAGACGCGTATTGCAGTGCCACCAACTGGCCAGTTATTACAAAAAACCCTTAGGTTTGCAAGCATATATAGTTATCGGTTATCAGTATTCGAGTTTCCCACGTTTATTAAAAGTAGTGGTTGAAATTTGACAATAAAAAGAGATACAAAAGTTATTATCATGTGTGAAAATATAGATCTCATTATCTGAATTCATTTTTTTTTTGTAAATAATAAATACCCTATTGAGTATTTGTACAGATACTTATAGATTGTAGGCATAAGGGAAGTGAAGTATGACGAATAGAGACTTAAAGACTTTCGACTCGTGGATGGTATGAAAACTACATATTTCCATTTTTATTGGTATCTAACACTAGAGCTTGTAAAAATAATGAAAATCGGTTAACAAACAGAGGACAAAATGTTAGTAAATCGTTTTATCTTCGCCTAGTAACAAGTGCTCGTCCAATGGTCGGCCATAGAGAAAAGTAACTTTTTCCATTTTTTTTATTGATAACACTAAAAGCTTGTCAATAGCTACAAAACAAACAAATAATGCCGAAAATTGGCTGACAAACACAAGCGGCATATGTTGTTAATCATTTCCATACTACCTATTTATATATAGATTAAGTATAGATATAAAAATATCTTCCACGACAATGTACAATCTTGTAGCCAAATATATGTAGGTAATAAGTCTTTAACGCGTAAAACAAAAAGAATACGAAAATAGATATAAAAGAGCCATTAACTCGATATCCGAAGGTTCGCTGTTACAATTGTGTCATCATTAAAGAGCTGTTTTGTTATCGAAGTATTATAATTTATACGATACACCAATAAATTAGCTTTACTTACACCGATACGACCTGATTCGCTTTAATTGTTCAACGTTGTAAACCTTGTAATAAAACCAAATTTGATAAACTTCGATGAGTATGTAACAAAACAACGAACTGTGCCCTTTTAGAATTAACGAAGTCCTTGTAAGCATTAAAGGTTTATTTTCCCGATTAATGTCCACGGCACGGCTAACATTTTCAATACTTCAATTTTGTTTTGATTTGCTTTAATTCTTAATATAACGAATCTCGGCTTTCTATCAATCAAGTATTTGCTATGAATGTTATAGACAAATGGAGCAAACACATATTTGCTGGAATCAGTTATTAAACTTTTTGTACACCCTATATACACTATGAATATGATAGTTATATGTAACTATGATAGTTATATGTATGCAATGAAGAATTAAATACAAATAAATAAAAAATTATAACAATCTAGTTAGTAAAATTCTGTTTGACTACTAACAAAACAAAGTTTTAGCTTTTGGTTCTAGATACATGTGACAGGAGTAATGTGCAATAATTACTTTTATAACGTAGTTGAGAACTAAGAAAGAATTGCTAAAAATCCACGAAAAATTCCTCAAGCTATATGCAGGGTTTAAAGTAGGATGGTTGAAATGTTGACAATAGAAAATCACAATGGACAGGATTACTAAATTAAAAAAAAATTATAATAATGAATAAAAAACGCTATTATGAAAAAAAAATCAGCTATTTACACATACAGAAACGATCACATACATAAACAGTGGTTGTCGTTATCGCTTATCTGTACATTGAAATCTGGTTGAACATAAAACGAATCGTTCAGAATGACGTGCACACCCGTAGCTCGGCTGGGCTCAAGACAAGCGTTATCTGGACATCGCTTGTTAATGAAATTGGTCTATTAACATACGCAGCGAGCTTTGTTTTACCGGCGGTGTGTTTTATTGGATAATATAAATGAGAAAAACCACATGCATTTGTGTATACATTTTAAGCTAAACTTAACTACTTGCGCTTAATATACGCTTGTTTCGCATAATTTAACACACATCTAAACATTTTAAAAGTGTAAACTGTGTGAGAATTTATTAATTTTATGACTTATTTATCCTACATTATAAAGGTGTAGGCTTGTTCTGCTATACATATACAACAGTATTTTTCCATACTAATATTACTAGCTGATCCGTGCCCACTTCGTTGGGTGGTAAACACACTACTAGTTTTTGTAACTTAATTACTTTTTGTGACTTAAATATAAAAGTTAGACATATGCTATCGTTGACTTTTTTGTAGGCATTATTAAGCTCTACAACTTTTCTCTAGAACTCAATCATATATTTTTTTTTTCGAACTGACTACGCTATTTATCTAGCAAGGTCTTAACAGCTTCACCGGACTACTAAGGTGAGCGCTTAAGACACTCAGCCGATTTTATTTTGACAACTAGCTCAAGGGTGCGCGGCACACCTCGGTTTTGGCTGTTGCCTGATACATGCAATTCGCGACCTATCTGAGCTAACCTAAGCTAAGCTAACTATTCATACATATATGATCAATCATATATCTCTCATCGTTAAGGCAGCGTTCGTAAGTAACCCTTTCGTTCGACCGTTTTTTCTTCGACTTATTTTGCAAATCCGACTATCATAAAAAAGGCTTTTCATTTTTCGGGTTACTATATAGCCTATGATACTCACAAATAACGTGGCTTTCTATTGGTAAAGAATTTTCAAAATCGGTTTAGTAGATCCAAATATTACCCCTTAGAACCTCACAAACTTTACCTCTTTATAATATTAGTATAGAAATATATGTAGATTAACAGCTCACTCTACAGTCTTGGTCGTCAGACTGCGGCCCGCGAGTCACATGTGGCCCGTTGCATGGCCGATATTTGTGCGGCCCGCGACATAGCAATCAATTTCAGTAGATGATTACAATCAAAACTGATTTTACATATGTAGTTAACTAAATGGAAATACGAAGTACAACAAGGGAGCGAGAACGTGTTTGTGTATATAAAAATAAAAGTCGAGGCAGTTATAAGGACTGCAGACAGAAGTGAAAACTCAAAACAAAGAAATAACTGTGTTCTCTTTTGAATTTTAATTCTATTATAGTCTGGATTATTTTAATTTGATAATATTTTAAATTGAAATTATTTACATTATTCTGGTTTTGAAATCTATTGGCACTCCGAGCTATAATCATATTCATTTTTATACAGTTTCTTAGTTAATCAAACATAACAAACAAAATAACAATATTACATATACACAGGCTGATATACGTTATGAGCATGTCGAGGTCAACGATGACGCGAACCCATAAGTTGTTCCTCTACCAAAAGTCACAAACTACACTGTTAAAGAAGTTTTAACTTCAAAGACTATTAATATATTAACCCTTCTTTACATTATGTATTCACGCCCAGTTCCATAGTGTTAACTGCATCGCTGATGAATATTATCCAATTGGGTAATTGACACCTATAACCAACAATTCCAGGACATCATTTTTCTAAGATACACTTTATGTTAACCCGGGACAATTTGCAAATTAGATTTTTAGTTGCTTGGTAATAAATTCATGGTCAGTCAATTGAGCGAGCAAATAAATGACTTCACAGATTATTATCGCCATACAAAATCTATAGGGTAGTCGTAAAAAGTTCTTAAAAAATATGCCATTATTGCCAAAATTGTCAACTACCCAATCTACGATTTTGCGACCGGCAGTTATACCTCACATGGTTCTATACTGCGCTCTGCCATAAAGTTATAATGACCCTTGATGTAAAGTATACAATTTCTTGTTTTTTAAGATCTATTTTACGTAACATGTACTATACAAATATTAAAATTATCCCGACTGTAATAAATGCACATAAAAGATTTTGCAGACTATTTAATTGAGTAACTGATGCATCTGAAATTTTCTCTTGTAATACCCGTATAAAATATTTGTGTCTGCAATTACTTAGCTTCTAAATATTACTACAGTAACTTCAGCACTGTTAGTAATAGTCCGACTCAAGATAACATTAGTATCAAAATCGTCAAGTAGATAACTATTATTTGAATGAAAAACATACCTGTATGAAATATAAGATAAAAATGCGAAGTAATACGAGGATAAATAATTACAAACAAAATTACCATAAAACTACTATGATATTTAAAAAAAAACAAGAAAAAGCATTAGTTGACCACTCACTGTTACCTCTCAAGTTCTATATTTGCTACAGTGGTTGTTCATTTACTACCGTTAACTGAAAGTGGCCTGCGTTTCCATTAGCTAAATTATTATTTCATTTGTAAATTAATATATTGACATTCACGTTTATTTTAAATATCTTAATATAGATGTTAAAGTAACTTTGCTTTTTATCTGCCGCTTCTTTAGTGACATCGAGAAATTATTATACCAGTTTTATCTAAAATTGTGATCAGAATTCACGAAAAATTTGAATATAAAAATGAAGCCATTATATAAACTAATCATTTTATATTATCACAGTGTAACTTGAATATATCGAACCTCGATATAACGAATTCCTCGATTTAACAAATTTTACGAAATCCCCTAGAACTGTCAGTAATGCAAAATATACATTTACATTACGAATTCATTTATCAAATTACCTCTTTATCGCGAATTTATAATCATTGCAGACTATAGATAGAAATCATTATTTAATCATTTTTTTTTTCATCTTATAACCTTCACATAACGTATCCTATCAATTTAGCTCATTGAATTCCACATTGCACAATAATGTCTCGACAGATTCAAACACCTTAAATTCTTCTAAAGACAGTCATTGCTACTTGATGCTAAGTAATGTAAACATTGTTGTTTTAATTGTTATTAGTTATTAAAGTTGCAATGGTTGAGAAACGAAAAAGGTGTTTCTTAAATCGTTCGCTTTAATAGGCTAAGCAGATGGGTATCTACATAACGTTAAGGTTAATAAACACGTTTTCTTACTTTGTTATAACGAATCGTAGTCCAATCTAGCCTCTATATAACAAACTATAACGATTTACTCGACATAACAAATATTTTCTAATACCCTTCTGTTTTGTTATATAGAAGATACACTGTATATTGTACTAGATTAAAACAGTGGAGAATACTAAATTAACCCAAATTATAATCTAGCTCATGTAGTTGTATACTGTCGTGATTCAAATTCGTAAATTTTATTTATATGACGATTCTATTACATTCATTTTAATTTTGTTATAATATTAATTATCTAATTCATCGTTATTCACGGTTTATTATCTAACGCAATGGAAATAAGTTATTTGAACACTACCTTTTGCTAGCGACACCTCTCACATTCAAGTACAATTAACTGTACTACAACAAATGGTATATACCTCGGGAACAGTACATTTTATCGGCATTAAGGTACTCTATACCCTCTTTTGTAAGCCTGTGACAGTAGTAGTAATAGTTTGTGGGTGGTAGAGCCATGCTGAAACTATTACTGGTTTCAGCATGAACTCACATCACAGCATAAACACGGCTCGCCCGAGGTACTACCACCGGACCCACAGAAATACCGACGTGAAGTAACAGTGCTTGCATTGTTGCATATCGTTCGGTCAGTGAGAGCACCGGAGGCCCACCTCCTCTCCCCTACCTTCTTCCCTTCCTCTGCCAAACACAGGCTGATAACGCACTTGCGACTCCCCTGGTGTTGCAAGTGTCTATGAACGGTGGTGATCACTTAACATCAGGTGACCCACCTGTTCGTTAGCCTCCTATGATATTTATAAAATTTCAAGACGTTCGGTTGAGTTATTAAGGCGTGAAAGCGTAACAAACAAACTTACATTGGCGTTTTAAATATTTATAAGAAATAATAAAATCGTATCGGATGGTATCGTGAACATATGTACAGACTAGGTTATTAATTTAACAAGTTGTGCATATAACATCAGGTATAAGTTAAACAGCGTGTCCCGAAGGCGGCCATTGACTAAAAGCTGTAATTAAATCAATTATTCATCATTAGCTGGCTCTCGCTCTCCGTTTTGAGGGGAAAAACTCTAGTTCCAATCTACAGTAATACAGTATTCATCAAACATATGTACGCAGTTATATTCATTCAGTGCATTCTAAGTCTTTTTATGGTACTTAGTTCTTTTTAAATTTTTTATTTATTTCATATATTCATTTTATTTAATCAGTGTGATTATATCAACAAACATCTTAAGCTCACGGTTTTCGTTCAAGAATATTAAAATAAAGTTATTTAGGGAAATTATTATAAAACTAGCTAATACTCGCGACTTTGTCTCCGTTGTTTATTATCTTAACAATATATTCTATTTCTAACAAACAATTGATAGCAAAAATATATGTACTTTGCTTACAACATATCTTTAGTTTTTTGTAGTGCTCATAACAATCCTAGTTTCTTAAAACATGAAAAACATTTTATTAAATAAAGATGCCGGTACAATTATTTTCCTTTAGATCACGCAAGTGTCTAATAAGTAAATCTAAAATAATTGATAGAAACATTTTTATTTATATATGTTACTAGCGGGCCCGGCAGACGTTGTCCCGCCCTGATTATGAAAAAATCCTTGACAAACTATATACTAAAACGTTCCTCATCAATCGCTTTATCCACCGGTGAAAACCGCATGAAAATCCGTTCGGTAGTTTTTGAGTTTATCGCGAACAGACAGACAGACAGACGCGGTAGGGAACTTTGTTTTATACTATGTAATGATATATAAAAGAAGATTTATTAACTTATTAATATATTATGAGTCATCACTGTTAACCTACATCGTTAGCAATGGCATTAGAAATCTATTCGATCAGTTCGAAAGAAGGTATTACTTTGGCGAATACATTTGGGCGGCAAGGCCGCGTGCTTCCGGTGCGTGTGGTAAGTTCCGCCGCGCCGTTGCTGTTGGGTAACTCGCGCGGCGCGTCGTGGCAGCGCAGCACTATGGCGGCGCGGTGTAGCGGCATAGTGTGGCGATCCGTTGGCTAACTAATTATTGCTGTTGCAGCACTGTCATCCGGCCACTATTGTATGTTTTATGATGACTTTGATAGGAATACTAATCGTTGTTTTTTACTTTTTATATATAATCTGACTGGTAATAAATACATCTGACTTAAAAATATAGCAGGAAATTTTTACCGAATAAACGGTACCCTATGTCCTTTTCTGTATCTTTGATAACGTCTATACACTATATCACAATAATCGGGTAAGTAGTTAAGCGTAAGAAACTCATAATCGCTTTGATATTAACAAAGTAAACGTTTAAAAAAACAGAAACAAGCGCGAAGAGTATCCATTAATAGTAGTCATTGACAGGTAATATACGGAACCTCGAAACTCGTCCTAACGAGTCACTGAGATGAGTTTCTTTCCATGTATTTGTATGTATTCTATCAGGAAGAACCACACGCGGGCTCTTTGTGGTTCAATATGATCTAACATATGTACCATATTAAAATATAACTGACTTGGATGGTTACAATTCAAAGGAATCACGTGATCCTGTGATTATTTTATCAAATTACTATTCCCGTGAAATGCGTATCATCGCCATAGTTTTGCGTAGTACTAATTAACATAGTTCGTTCTAAAGTAACCGCAAGGTCAAAACATCTGCGATAACATAATCGCGGTTTAAATGTACCTATTGACAAAATTACGACAAACCCAACACAGTTCACTGCATTTTTATTTCTACTGTATAATTATACTACCATTAAGTTTATTGTGTAATATGAAACATAAATCTTAAGTAACATCATTACATCTTAAGTAAATACAAGTTAGATAGTTATAAGTACATAGCTCTATTTCAATGAGAAGCAATGTTTATTTAATAATGGGGCAATTTTAAAGATATGCAGATTTGTTGGCATAATAGGTCGTTTTTAATATTAATATTACTATGCTTTTTATTTCCCAACAGATCCTCGACAGTGGAGCGAGGCTGCTGTGACAGCGTGGTTGCGCTGGGCCGCTCGAGAATTCTCTCTTGAGGGTGTCGCGCTCCAGCAGTTTGCCCGAGCACAGGGTAAAGACATCTGCGCTATGGGCCGTGATGAATTTGTTGCCAGAGCACCCGCATTCATGGGCGACATACTCTGGGAACATCTTGAGATATTACAAAAAGGTATACATGCATTCTTTAAAAATCTACATATATTCCTAGTACCTTTGTTTTATTTGTTATATAATACTAGCTGACCCGTGCAACTTCGTCTGCACCAAATCGGTTATAACTGGTGTCAATTGTATTTTTAAACGCGAAAAATTTTAATATACCTAGAACCTTATTACAGCCACACCATCGATTTCCAATTGTGAATCCAAAGTATCAAGGGACTCACTCAAACCCAGATGGTTTGTGAGAAATCTTTTAAAGTAAGGCTACAACCCGTTCGTAGCAACCTACATATATTGGCGGTAATGTGAAAAAAAGCTTTAGAGGTCTATGGACCCCCAGTTTCTAACGAAGTTCCTTTCCCTTTTTTGTAGACGTTTAATATACAGTCAGTAGAGTTTACATTATAAAATATCAAGTTGATAGAGTTAAATTGTAAATTAAACGATAAAATGTGTTCATAAAATAAAATAATGATAAATGAAACACTCAATAATATCATAACTATTTTCAACTTGTATTAAAACTTTTTCACACTCCATTGTATTGAAGAAAAATATAAATATTAAAAAGATATGAACACAACGCGTCAAATGTCACTTACCTACAACTATTTGTCTAAGAGCTAGTAATGGTTTCGAAAAAGAATTTCAATAAGCCAGTTTTTATATATCTTCATGTTCTTCCGAACAGTGTGCGGGCTACCTGGCTGTAAACGTTGCGTTTATTTGTGCATATCACACCTTTACAGGCAAAAATATTGATTTTTATATAATTTTTTAATGTATTGTTTTTTACTAACTTTAAAACGCTACTAACACATGAAATTATTATCGCCAGACATTTTTGTTATTAACAATAATGTGCCCGATGCTATTTTTTTGTAAATCAAATAAGTATGTTCAAACCATGTTAAGATAGCTATAATTTTAATATTATTATTATTTTTAATGAAGGCTTAGTCGCCTGCGCGACTATATCGCCTAAGTAACATACAACTATATAACAATAAGAATGACAATAAACTTAACAATAGCTTATATTAATTTTGTACAATTCTTTAGCATCTTTCGAAATGGGGTCAGACAATAACGAATTGTACAAACCAGTGTGGAACGAACCAGTAGCATTAAGCCGAGATCTAATATCTTCGCTTCGAACACATTCTGCCAGGATGTGGTGCACGTCATCGATGAGCTCATAACTCTGGCAGAGTGTTGATAGTACTTTACGCATCAGGTAGGCGAACTTTTTTAGTGTAATCTCATTCCTGTGATTGCTTCCCGACGGCAAATCGTACTGTCATCAATCCATGGTGACCTTTAGGGATGTGGCTGAATCGTTCTGTACCATATTCCTTTTGTTTTAGAACGCTCATCAAAGTGTTCCTTCCAATGCGAGTAACAGCTATTTTGAAATACTGAGCATACATCCAAATAAGTTTTGTAAAATATTAATAATAGCACCTTCGGAGGATCCTTCTCTAGCTAAAAGATCGGCTCTTTCATTCCCAGTTATACCTATATGAGAAGGGATCCATTATAAAACAATTACTTTGTTCTTTGCTTTGAAATCTAGTAATTGCTTCAAAATAGTGTAGGCTATCGGTATTTCTCGAAAAGTCAAGGTACATCGAGCTACGTGTTGAAGAGCAGTTTTTGAATCGGATAAAATAACAATCTTAATGGACTCAGTTGATTGTGCAAATGATAAGGCCTCTGCAATTGCTATCAGTTCAGTGTGCATAATTGAAATATTTTCATCAATTTGAAATTTCATAAAAGTTTTGGAATTTGAGACTCAATTAGGTCCGTCAGTGTATATTTTAAAAACTTTGGTAATATTTATTTATATATTGAAGACAAATATCTTTTATTTTAAGAATATCATATTGACTCTTTGGCTTCCAAATACCATCTACATTTATTTTAATAGATTTTGCCAGCTAAATATTGTCTCCTAAGATGTAACGGACATATGCTCAATTCGCTTTCCATAACATGGATTGGAGTACTTTTAATGAAACCCCCGATAATTCTAATGGCCTGGTTTTGGACTTTTTCAAGTTTATAGAGGTTAATCTGAGCGCTATTATCATAAAGAAAGCTCGCATAGTCAATTCGACTGCGTATAATATTGAAGTATAAACAAACTCAATGTTATGGATGAACACCCCAGTTAGAACCGGCTAATGCTTTGAAAACGTTAAGAGACTTAGAGCTAGATTCTGCATCTGCATTGATATGTTTACCCCATTTTATGTATGATAAAGATAGTGATACTTGTGAAAGCGCCTGTTATAGACGCATGTAATCAAGATGGCGTCAGTCTCAAGTTATATGTCTACGTTTATCGTTGTTTTTCATTGTTTACGGTGAAATCTCAATATCATAATGGTTAATAAAATAAAGTATGGTCTTTGCAATGGAAAAAATAAAATGGTTTGAAATGAATTATTTTATTTATAAAGAATATCATCGGGCATATTAGTGTCAATAACAAAATTCCCTGACAGTGATAAATTCATGTTTTAATAGCGTTTAAAAGTTACTGAAAAAAAATGTTCCTTAAATTATTTATAACCCAAAATTTTGACCTGTAAAGGTGTGATGCGTATTAAAAACACAACGTTAACCGGCTACCACGTATCCTGAATCCTGTTTGGAAGGGCATAATATATCTTCATATTAAAGAACCAGCTTTTCTAAAATTCTCGTTCTTCCAACGTTGCTGGCTCTTGTACTAAGGTGTTGCAAAAAAGTCTTGTTACATTAACTACAATTTTTTATCTTTCGTTATCCTGGGGAGCCCCTTGCATTTTATGGGACAAAAAGTATCCTAAATGTAACCTTGGAATATTAGTAATTACTGTGTCAAGTTTCGTTAAAATCGGTTCAGTACTTTCAGCGTGATGCGTGTTCACAGGGACAGAAAGACAGACAGACAGACAGACAGACAGACAAAAATTGTAAAAAGCTTATTTTTGGCTTCTATATCGACAATAAAGTCTACTCCGATAAAAAT
>AP028448.1:8746199-8910139 GCA_036509395.1 Antheraea yamamai | reverse complement strand
CGATATCTTATTCGGACTGTTTTTTCCAAAATGTATTTACAATTGAACATCTGTTCGTCTCTTAATAGTAGGAAACAGTTGTATAATGAAATGCAATGTTGAAATATATCACTGCTCATTCAGAAAATATCGGTCAGATATATTTAAGTTATATGCATGTTGATTTGTTTTAGCAATACGCATATATTCCTAGTACCTTTGTTTTATTTGTTATATAATATAAGTCAGAGATAATATCCAGTTATGATTTTGTGACCTATTTTCGGTATATATATTTGTATACTGACTGTTGTATGTCCGTTTCACGGGACGAAAATACAACTTTAGTAATAATTGAAAGAATCATCCCTATGTCCTATTTTACGATATAGTAATTGATTCCTCCGAGAAATTGTATGTATTATATTATTTATACGTAAATTATATATCGAATACAAACTACTTTAAACTACTGGTATTCTTTTCATTCGTAACTAACAACCGCCTTCAACTTTATACAGTATAAAATAAGTCTAAAAGCAGCTTTCATTGAATGAAAGAATCAGATCTGTAGTTCCAAAGATTTAGAAGGTCCAGTTACCTCCTGTTAGAAGATGTTAATTTTTTCCTGTTACAATCAAAATTGATACTATGAATAACTTAATTTTACTTACTATATGCAATATGAATGTAATACTACATTATCCTTACAAAATTAATTACTACGCATGACCATACATAACCATAAACACTGATAACCTATGGCACGCGACACTCCTTTACAGACGTAGAGAAAGAACGTTCCTTGCTCGCCAACGTGCCGCCTAACATGTACGAGAGCAACGTGTGCCTCCCCGAGCTTTCAGACTACATACCGCCGCCGGCACATCACTACAACAATAACAATAATACTGGTAAGTACAATATATTTTCAAAAGTATATTAAGATGTTAAAATATATAGAGTAATAAACCAAATCTTATTGATTACCCGGCTGTTACAGTGGCATTATAGTAGTTGCAAATTTAACAATTCAAGAATTCCTATAATCAAATGCAATTAAATTGAAAAATTCACAATACAAGCAACTGTAGTAAAATCAACTCTCCTAATAATATAGGCAAAACAGCCTATATTTATGATGTCATTAATGTGTTAGAATAATACGTGTGAGGTTGACGAAATCATCTTTTCAAACTAATACTTAAGGGACTACTGAGTTCTTTTTCATTTTCTATATTATTTACTTTAACGTGATATTTAGGCGTTTACGTTTATGCGTTATATATCTGTTTTTTTTTTGTACATTTTATTTCGATTTTGATTGTCCTTTTGTCTTATATTTTTTGTAAAATTATAACCGGTTCTGTTCCGTGAATTAAATAATTTCCTTTATTGCGAAATATTAAGGAAAATACGAGAAATTCTCATTCTTTATTTTACTTAGCGCATATTTTATATCCAACACACTTTATAAATGCATACTTATTGACAGTAATTATACATCTGGGGGCACGGCAGTGACCTCGCCAAGTCGAGCAAAATAGCGGCACGGCCGTACCATCCTTTTCTCGAAGCAATTCAGGCCATTTTCGACCCCCTATAACTTCGTTGTGGATAAAACTAGAAGTCTGAATTTTAAACATCAAAGATTTTTAATACTGATATGATTACTATAAGATGTTGTTAAGTTAGCTAATACGTAATAACTTAAGAAAGAAGTTCCCTTAATTAGGGACTTAATAAAGTAACCGACTTGGTATTACATGGATCTCACAACTTTTTACGGTAGAAGAACTGAAGATTAGGTTTTTTTTTACAAATTTTGTTTTTGATGGCATTATTATAGTTTCCAGCAGATTTGTAGATTTTTTTATAATTAATTTTTATAAATAAATATATACAAAAAAATAAAGATGGCCTACACAGATACGATAGAGACGGTTTGAAGGGAAAGAAAAGAAAATAAATACCTTTGTTAACTCTGAATTTTTTGAAAGCCTACCAAATTAGTTACTTTCACTCGAAGATCACACACGCTCTGCTAGTTAAGTATCAAGTCGTAAAGATAAGCGAATCGACGGCTTATCAGCGTAGCTGTAAAATGTGTCTCATTAAACTACCATTGACGATAACCCAACAATTACGAGCCACTTCGCGTTACGACCTACAATTTTTAACGTTCATCGTATCGTCATAAAACGCACATGGTAATCGTCCTTTTGACATTGACGCCGTATTGCTTACATGTTTCTTTATCCTTAATTTCTTATCATACGTTATTCACCCGTTCTAAAGGTCGATGAAGCCATATTCTTTTTGTGAATTGTTGTTTAAAAATTGTATACCTTTTTATCATTGTACTAACTTCTCCCGTGACTTCGTACGTGTGAAATACTTTGGGCTAACGCTAATACGCAGCGAAAGCTCTCAAAAGGAAAAAAAAACCATTTTGAAACACTCTTCATTGGTGCTCCGCTCCTATTGGTCTTAACGTGATGATATATAGCCTTCCTCGATAAATGGGCTATCTAATACCGAAATAATTTTGAAATCGGACCAGTAGTTCCTGAGATTAGAGAGAGAAAATAAAAAAGGTCAGTACCTTCTTATTCTCTATCTGTAGACCGATTTTCTATATTTTTTGTTTAGTAGCTGTTCACAAACTATATTAGCTATATGACTATAGGCGTAGAGCCACGCTGAAGCTATCACTGATTTCAGCATGAATGAGTCGGCTCGTCCGGGGTAGTACCACCCTCTCCCAGAAAACTGACGTGAAGTAACAGTGCTTGTATTGTGGCGTTTCGTTGGGTCAGTGAGAGCGCCGGATAACCCACCTCCCCTCCGCCTCCCCCCTTCGCCACTCCACCTCCCCAAAACACAGGGTGGTAACGCACTTGCGATTCTTCTGGTGTTGCAAGTGTCTATGGACGGTGTTGATCACTTAAAATCAGGTGACCCTACTGTTCGCTTACGTCCTATGATATAAAAAAAATATTTTAATATTATGATTTAAAAAAAATTGGAAATATACTTTTTTTCCACACCACCGACGAGTCCAATAATTGATTTATAAGTCTTTATTCGTAATCTTTCACGCTCCTCACATCCAAAGTCTACATTATATTACTCAATAGAGTTTTTACCGTTTCCAAAAAAAATCAAATAACAATAACTATATAATTATTAGCATGTGAAGAAAATCTTGTATAGGTATCCTATCATGGTCGAATTTCGACCACTCGATGGCCACTACTTATAAATATCTGATACGGGAAACTTCAAATAATTCTAAAACCATATAAAATGTTTTCGTATCACAGGCAATGTGATACAATTATATTAGAGGGTTCTACTTTCACATAATATCTATTACCGCATCCATACCGCTTTAATTTTAGACTGGAAGATATTTTGACAAAGTATCTTTATCGCGTTGTAGTGATGCGTGGGACAAATTCCTAGTACGCAGGTAGCCGTTTAACATTAATCAAAATTTTACAATCGGGGGTAGCTGTGTAGTCTCAAGGATAAAAGCTCATTTCCATTAGATATAAAACGGTGTGTTTATTGCGTTGTAAATCATGCAAGCGGGATGTTTTGACTGAAAGACGCGGCCGCGCTCAGCTACCGAAATAATAAATTTTACTAAGGAGACAAGGTGTCATCTTCGACATCGATAGCACGGGTGGTCTCCAGTTACGAACCTGTGAGTTTATAAAACTAATTCACAAGTTAAATTCTTCATACGCACCACTTTTATGAACTGGTTCAGCAGCGATACTCATATAATACGTTTACTTATTTATTTTGTACTTAACCAAATGCGACATCTATTTTGTTGTACTTTTAATTTCTGTTATGTTTATTGAAGTGAAAACTTCTTTTTTTATGTCATAGCAGGCAAACGAACCTGTTAAGGATTATAATAAGGTAATGGTGGTAGCCAAACGTTTGAGTTATTTATATTATCAAATGAGAATTTGTAAGAATTCAAAGAATTCCGACAATGCTACTAGCAAAATCATTGTCAACACGCAATTATGAAGCGGGGTTAATTATTTGGCATGAGTAAAATAAAACTTAACAGGTTAATTATCGCCTTTAAAAGGGCAAGTTCCTGTTACATACAAGTAAAAATAAATGCTAAAACGTGCTTCTCTATAGACTTACTCGTAGAGCAGTGTTGATATTACGTATACGGAAATAGCGGTGTCGTTGCTTATTACACTTTTATAGGTGGTAGAGCCACGCTGAAGCTATTACTGGTCTCAGCATGTACGGATCGGCTCGCCCGGGGTAGTATCACCCGACGCACAGAAAACCGACGTGAAGTAACAGAGCTTGCATTGTTGCCTTTCGTAAGGTCATTGAGAGCGCCGGATGACTACATCCCCTCCCCTCTTCCCTCCCATCTCCTCTCCCCCTTCCTCCCAAACACAGGCTGGTAACGCACTTACGACTCCCCTGGTGTTGTTAGTGTCTATAGACGGTGGTGATCGTGTGACGGTGGTCATGCCTGCTATGACTTAAAAAAAAACACTTGCTTATAACTAAAATATAATTCTATTATATTCTATTTTAACACCAATAATATGTAACTTCTGCTTTGTTTATTTTTGCAAAGTAGGTAATTATGAGACCACTTGATAGAGTATCATATATCCTTGTCCTTATTAAATACGAAAATCAGTTTGTTTGTTAAATTTCCACACCTAAACTACTCAACCGATCATCATGGAATTCTGCATACACGATGTCAGAACAAAAAGACATAGGATACTTTTTACTCAGAAGAAAATCCATATTAACGCGAGCGAAACCGAAGCTTGTTCTATATAAAACCATCGTTCCTTCATAAAATAGGTGCTATAAAAATTTAAAGTAAGTACATGCTGACACATTTATACATTTGCACCTCTTTACATAATTAATATGCGATTGTAATAAATGTAAAAAGAATACACAATCACGTAATCGTGAAATAAATATAACACGTTATACAGATATTAATGAGACAGGTATAACACACCTATAAATATTCTTCAAATGAAGCAACTGTATCAATTGTGTTGAACGAAAATAATTATTTTCGTTTTTACTACCACTTAGGTATTATACACGTAGCCTTTCTACTTGGGTGGATGTGTGGCGCAACTGTGTGCGACCTTGGAGCAATTTTTCCGCTCTCTTTCAGACGGTACGAGGTCTAGCCGAAAAACGTATTATATGCATACGTCATAATTAGAATTTTTATCAATACAGCTTTTATTTTCTAAATCTGAATATTCGTAAATGATAGCACACAATATTCATCGGTAACTCTAGAACACTTAAATGAACTGTAATGGTGATCGGTCAGACAGTATTCAAGTTTGTCATTTTCCATTTCATTTTCTAAGTTTGTCAATACGTTTTATCATTATCATTACATAGTATAAAACAAAGTCCTCTGCCATGTCTGTCTGTCTGTATGTTCGCAGTAAATTCAAAAACTACTTAAAGGATTCTTATGCGGTTTTGGCCATTAGATAAAGTGATTCATGAGGAAGTTTTTGATATATGATCAGTTAAAAAAGATATTTCCTTTACTCTTCTGAAAAGTAAGACTCGGTTCATTTTGTAGTTTAATCAAAAGTTTATCTACGAGCGAGAAGTCAAGGTAGGATAATTCATAAACCCTAGTATCTTTTTAATGTTTAATTTATCTAGGTAGATTTGTGGGTATATAATCCTAACTACATATTATTGTAAATGCGAAAGTCATTTGTTTGTTTGTTACGCTTTGACACTTTAACTACTGAACCGCTCATTATGAAAAATTGTATGCTCATTGTGAGGAGTTCAAAAGGGGATATAGGGTACATTTTACCCTGAGAAAAGTACTGTTCCAGAGGGATTGGTAAAATCAGCATTAACGCAAGCGAATCTGCGGGCATTTTTAATAAATGTTTAATTGAATGGAAGTATAAGCAGAGAGAGTCTCTAGTTACTGCTTTATCGATGTAGCTATAACTATTGTTTACTAACTAACTAGTTATTAAAGCAATTTACTTTTATGTACATTAAGACACGAAGAGCGCAAAAGTATATGAATTTATAAATATTTCTTTAGCCTAGCGAGCAAGTTATCGATATAATTTATTTTGTTATTAAAAGTTAACTTATAATTTATGAAATATTTTTTTATGATTATGAATAAGTTATTAAATCGTAGCACTTTAAAATAATGTTTACTTTTAACTTTTCACTTAAAAGAATATATTTTTAATATCCTATTATATTAGTAATATTGTTACGAACTAAAACTCTAAAACATTCCAAGTTTAAGAGTAAATTTGGCAATCTCATCGCCGCGCCCCTCCGCTCCATCCCTCCCAATACAATGTGTATAACGCTTGGTTATTGTGTGCAGTCTTCAGGCACAGTGCCTCGCCAACTATTGCTATTGTTCTTAGTCTCTACTGCGAGTTACAATTAAATTCAAATCGTCTGCGTAATTTTCTACGCGGTAGAATTTTACACTAATATTATTGTGTCTCCTTATACATATTCATTTAATAATTTTATTAGGACATTCTAAACAACAAAATAAAGACTTATTGACAATTTATAAAGTGTCAAGTGATTAAAGTGTTCGTGAGTCAATATGACGGATTTGGATTCTGGTTAAATTATGTTCTTAAACCCGAGCCCCCGACCTAGGGATACCACGGAGTTGGACCCTCTTACGGTATGGCGTGGTAAGTTTTATTGTCCAAAATTGTTACCATAGAAAACAAAAAACATGTTACTAGTTTTTGCTTGCGGCCTCGCTCGCGTTAACGTACAGAACATGTTTACACATGAAAGCTACCCTAGGTCTTTTTCTGTATCTCTGACAACAATTTCAAACAAATGAACGAACACACTTTCACGTTTATAATATTAGTTAGAATTGTTTATAGACTTTTGCATCGGCTAAATACAAATCGTAAACGATCAGACTCCGCTCTGACATATCTAAGCTTAGAATTATACATTCACTAATGTTTTAGAACTATTTAAAGCTATATACCTACTATATTTTTAGACGATCATATGCCTTCACATAAGTATATCGTTTAAAAGTTAGTTATACACGATGAAATAGAAAATTGAAGTACATGTGTACAAATCAGATTCTCCCGTCCGTCGTCCTCGCGACAACTCGACCGTTGTAAACGAATGCAATTGGACCGACAACGCTGAAGGTTACCGTATAAAAACACATCGTATATATTCGATATTTTGCAACAGTGCACATGTATTAATAAACTGTGTGTGTATATGGTTAATGTGTGCAATTCCGTTGCATCCGCGGTGTCGCAAGGAGCAGCGGTCGGCAGCCCGCGCGGCGCAGCCCGCCCGCACCGGTACATCCTCGCGTTGCGCACTCGCGGCCTAATCGCCGGACGTACCTCACGGAACAACGTTGCACAATCACATAAGAACTTAATAATATCTCTTTAGATCGTAGCCCTCATTCATCAATGAACGTTTACGTTATAGCATTAGTCAGCACAAATAAACAAACCATTTAAAGAACACAAATACAGGTATAGTTGGTAAATAGTGTTTAATTATATTTTTGGTATTTTTCATTTTATGAATATGAAAACATTTTAAGAATTTTTAATTATATATAAATAAAATGGTGGAGTCTGCAGTTGTGCTCGTATCACGTAAAAACTACTGGTTAGATTTCGACCATTTTTTTAGTTTTTATTTGTTAAATACTTGGCCCTAACCGAAAACAAATAACTTGGTATTTTCATCTATATTAAATGAAATAAAGAGGTAAAGTTTGTGGGGTTGTATGGGAGTAATATCTGGAACTGCTTGTCCGATTTGAAAAATCAGTGTTAGATAGCTCATTCGCAGTTTCATTTCAATTAAGTCGCGATTATCAGCTGGTATAAAATATAGATACCTAGAGTGTAGGTTAGACGAAACAAAATACTTGATTTAAATGAAACTAACCTCTGCGCAACACTAATAAAGTAGTTTATATCTAAATATCTATGGTATATAAATAAACAATTATATTTATTTATTTTATTATATATAGGCTAGCATTTGATCACAGGTTTATCTGAAGTTAAGTGACGATATGGCTAAAGTTACGTTTAATTCAGAAAATCTGATTGGTTCTCAGGTTCTCATTGTTTAAGACAATCTTATCAAAATAATTTTATATCAATAGAACATGAATCGATGACATAAGCGCTAAAATGTCGCATCACTGGGCGTTTAAATCCTACAATGAGACTGAAGAAGAAACCAATCGTAATAATATTTATATTGCATTTTATACACCTTAGCTCTATCTTAACCTATCATATTACTATTAACGCATAAATCTTCTTGTCAAAAGTAAAATAGTTCCATCAGAAAGCTTACTATGAACTTTTTTCATACAATAATCAAAATGTAGATTATAATTACAAGGTAAATACCAACCAAGGCCACAAACTTAGACATCTGTGGTTTTCGTCTAGGGTACCTTTATCTCTTAATAATGCGAGTTTTAATTAAATAATCAATTTACATAGCGACATTATGCATAACATTATCGTTTTTGAATAAAATGGCGTCACATTGATAAATCTTAAGATTTCTGTATAATTTCCTCAAACGCTTCTGCGTTTATTAAGATAATTAATTATCTATATTGGTGGTTTGTATATTAAACGACACTTTAAGTTTAGCCACTCATATACGGTGACGCCCAGCATCCTGCAATAATTTATTAACTGGCCATATTCAAGCTCCACCCATAACGTATGTTATATTTACGTACGTTACCTTTATAGCATTAAATTACCCAATAAAATAAGATTTGAATATATTTAACGCTATTATAAATTATTCATATAATTGATGTATTTTTCCTTTAAATTATAGAAAAAACTACATTATATACTAATGGGAAATATCATATAAACATATAATATACATATTCGATATATTTTAATTCGAGTATCCATCCGGTCACTGTAAAAAATATATGCGAGTTTGATATTTGTTTTATAAAAAGTTAAACCAATAAAAATAAATTATAATCGAGCATAACAACGTCGAAACATAATACTTTTAATGTGTTTTAGTGTTTGACCAGAATCTCACCTGATATTAAAAGACGGTGTAGTCTAAAACGGTAACACCCTAAACTTAGAGTACTGGCTCTCAAAGGCAGCTAGCGGAACACACCTGTAGGTTCTTGGAGACAAATCTTCAACTAGAAGGTGATAGCTAACCAGACAGGCATTAAAAAAAGCCGTACCATCATGTTACATGTTACAATGTTTTCATTAATCATCAACGCGTCTATTGCCCGGTTTCTGAGGTACTCGGTTAAGCTATCATTAGCTATTGACTCAATAAAGCTATCCATAAGATAAACTGTCAATGCGTTTCTGAGTACACAAGTAATTGTTAAATAACTATAAAACCCATAACTAGTTCTTTGATGTGCACTAGATGACGCTGCGTGTTAGTATTAGTCCAAAGTAACTATTCCCTGGGGACGAAGTCGCGGGCAGTAGCTAGTCTAATATAGACAGGCAGAGGGGAAATAGTTAAGAAAATCTCCGTCCTTTGTTTCACAACCGATTTTCTTCATTTTTTGTTTAGTGGCTATTGACTAGCTTTACTGTTATCACCAAAAAGGCAACGTTAAGCGGTGTTCTCAGGCGGTCACCCATCCAAGTACTAACCGCGCCTGACGTTGCTTAACTGCGGTGATCAGATGAGAACCGGTGTTTTCAACACTCTATCCGACACAGTGCTTATACCCACCACTTTTCGTCACACAAAAAGGTTGCGGATCAGAATTTCGAAGCTCTCCCAAAAACTTTGGAAATTTCTTTTTTTTTACTTAACATTAAACCTTGATAGAATTTCAACCACTAGACGATTACTGGTAGAAATAACTCTAGACTTTATACTCTTAAAACAAAAGGACAGTACATTTTCAAATGAAATACGAATGAAGTTCTACAGTCAATAAAAATCAATTTAACAACTGTCAATAAGTTTGAAGTGAGGACAAGAGAAATATTGAGCTTTCTAACGTATCAATCGATAAAAAGATACGTGTCGTTTCGAGCAGCCACATCCGGTTAGTATTGTGCTTCAACTGACGAACTTCCGGTGCAACCCGATACACACTCCTGCGCACGTGCGCAACCTTTTCAAATTTCAAACTACAAAAAGTGACATAATGGATGCCCAGACCAAGATAGTCGACTCAATTATAAATAATACAGGCATCTCTCTTTCTCTTACATTGTTTAATTTCAAATAATAGCATGAGTTTAATATCTAAATGAATGTTATGTCGTTCCTTTCTATCGTCTACGAAATTTTAAGAATTATATTTTCAAAATAGTTACAATGAGAAAGAAAGCAATTACAAAATTAAAACGTAACTATGTATCTTGATATATAAATTTCTTCTGTACGTGTGTATGTCACTGAACTCCTCCTAAACGGCTGGACAAATTTTTATGAAATTTTGTGTGCGTATTCTAGTGGATCTGAGAATGGTTTAGATTCACAATTAGACCCGGTAAGTGGCGCTGAGGTTGACTTTTAGGATATTTTTTTATTATCAGGGCAGGACAACGTCCGCCCAGCCTGCTAGTTGAATATATATTCATATGGGACTAACAATTGTCCGACTTTGTTCGCCCGAATTAAATTACAATATACATTTTAATAACAACATGATTATAAATTGAATAGTATTAAAATTTTCCCCATAAAAAACCTCGAAGGTTTAAAAGTGATCAGTGGTTACATTATATTCGAATTTGTCGTTATCAGGATATACAAACATACATTTATACACATACAAATTGTAGAATAATCTTAACATTAAATGTCAAAACGATTTTACTGCTTAAGTACCTTTTCAAGTCTATTGTTAGTTACAAACAGAGGTGGTAGAGCCACGCTGAAGCTATTACTGGTTTCAGCATGAACGGGTCGGCTGGTCCGGGGTAGTACCACCCTCTCACAGAAAACTAACGTGAATTAACAGTGCTTGCATTGTTGCGTTTCGTTCGGTCAGTGAAAACGCCGGATAGCCCACCTCCCCTACTCCCCCTCCCCTACACACGGATGGCAACGCACTTGCAACTCTTCTGGTGTTGCAAGTGTCTATGGACGGTGGTGATCACTTTACATCAGGTGACCCACATGTTCGTTTGCCTCCTATGATATAAAAAAAGTGTATGTGTACTTATGTACACGCGTTAGAAGTTATACTTCTTTCGCGTAACAAGATAAAAATCTTTTCAAAAATTCCATCTTTCGCCTTATTCTACGTTTGTAGAAAAAACGACACTAACAATAGAAAAAAGGTATTTAATACATTGAAAGTTTTAATACAAAGAAATACAAACAACAAAAAAAAAAACAAAATGTTAACTATAGCTAACTTCATGGTGTCGGTTTTTCGTGACAGAGTGCGCACGCATCGTAAAAATTTACTCTCATCATTTTACCCTAACGCGCCAAAAGAAGTATAACTTCGAAAAATACAAATAGAGTTTTTATTTTTCTAAAAAGTGAGAGAGTATAGTTTCACTCAGTTTACTTTGTAGATTATTCACCACTTGACAGTAACATAATTCAGAAATGCTAATATTTCTTTAGTGATTAGTATATCCATCTATTTGTGTGTATATTTTGTACACTTAATGAATTTATAAATGGATGGAAATATAAACGGAAGTAGAAGCAGAGAGAGTCAACAGTTATTGCTTATACGATTCGATCCAGCAATAACTATTGTTTACTTGTACGTGTGCCTCATACACAAAGCGAACAACCAATGAAAATTATATTTATGTGTTATTGTTAACACCGAATACTATTCATAATATACCCTTGTATTTAGAGTTTTAGACGAAGGAATCTTGTAAAAAATCACCCCTTGAAAGCTGTCTGGGTAAAAGAGCAAGGGCACTTTTTAATATAACCATTTATATTGGTCTTGCAAACTCGCTTGTCAATTCCGAAGGGTGCTCGTCCTCCAATAAACCCTTAATAAGGGCTCTCGAGAAGTGCCCATTCAATCAGTCCTTTCTTCACCTCTTTCAGGTGGCCTTGATTCAAAATCTAAATCAGATTTACTTGTCAATGTTATTGTACTCGAATAAAGGGCAAGGGTCAAACTCACAAAGGGTTTTAATATTCAAAAGCGTTTCTTATCGTCGACTATTTACTGCTATTTTAATTTCGAACCTCATCGAAATGTATTGAATAAAAATTAAGGAACAACAGACGTTTTTATGCTTTCAGATATGTTTAGGCAAGTAATTTTAAACGACATAAAATGTTGGTTTTATCGTGATTTAAATATTTTATTATACCGATGGCCCGGACGCATAACTACGTCCTGGGTCTCGGTCTTGGCTACACTCTAATAAAACCGCATTAAAAACGATAAAATTCTACAATTCCTACCATTTATTACATTTTACAGCGATAGTTCTCAGTTATGTATATATAAATGAATAGATATTGGTTTATATATATATACTAGCGGGCCCGGCAGACGTTGTCCTGCCCTGATTATGAAAAAATCCTTGACAAATTATATAATAAAACGTTCCTCATGAATCACTCTATCCACCGGTGAAAACCGCATAAAAAGTCCGTTCGGTAGTTTTTGAGTTTATCGCGAACAGACAGATAGACAGACGCCGTAGGGGACTTTGTTTTATACTATGTAATGGTATACTAGCGGTCCCGGCGGACGTTGTCCTGCCTTGATAATAATAAACAAAATCTAAAATTCAAACCGCAGCGCCACCTACCGGGACCAAATCCACGCACACAAAATTTCATCAAAATCGGTCCAGCCGTTTAGGAGGACTTCAGTGACATACACACGTACAGAAGAATTTTATATATAAAGATTTGTATATAAGAAAAAGAAATAAAATTCACCACCATTTATCGATCACAGGGATAATTGACATTACTTGTCAAATAATAATAGACGCGTGTGGAGCCACAGGCATAGATACTTTTTTCTATAAAATCTTAAAGTAATAATTCACCGTTTTCTAATTTTCATTACATTTTTCTTCATTCAATATTCGTTAAACCTTACGGTGTTATTACAAAAAAGTTAAATACCTATTGAACCCTGGCTTTAAAAAGGTCTCGTATTAAATGCACCGTGGTCGCTCAATGTTCGCCATCTTGCTCTTTTGTCTCGCTTTGGTTACGTTAGGTTAGACTTGCGAAAAAGAATAACGCGAACTTGCCTCGGGCGAGCGCGGTGCATTTATTACGAAACCTTTTTAAACCAAGTATTTAATACGTATTTAACTTTTTTGTAATAACACCCTAAAAGTATTATAGTTGAATATCTACCACAATCACTAAGTAGGTAATAAACAACTATAAAAAACTAATTTTTGGTATTTCCTTCACTTTAATTAACAAAATAAAAGTACGCAAATAACAATGTGTTTAAATAACAATAGAAATTGTTACTAATGAATAACCCTAGTTACCCCGTTAAAAGTAATAATGCAGTTCGATTATAAGTTTTTGTTAATTAATCACCATAAAAGTCTTCGTATTTATGCGGTTCGCAGAATTTCGCGAACAGGCAAATGAGATAACAACCTTATCAGAAATACTTATACCTATATTCAACATTGTCCACATGGAAACACAATATAAATTTAAATTTATTGAATACTGAACAATGTGACATTATTTATCATTATACATATTTTAGTAACATATAGGCTTTGGTATTTGACCACAATCTCAAATGATATTAGAGGGCAATGTGGCCTACGATTCTAGCACGTTAAAATGAAAAAGATGCCTTTGGAGCGTAGATACCGGAACACATCGTGTCGTTACATTTCGATGTGAAATATGAAGATTATTAAAAAAAAGGATCGTGTGGTTTTATTACACCACGGTAAAAGTGAAACTTTTTTTCACACTATAGACATTTAACTAATAATAGTCTATACACTACACGGTCAGCTGCTGCGAACTATAGGCGCCGCCATATTGGCCCTGGCTGCTCTGACGAGCGCCTTTCACTTTATCCCTACTCCGCGGCCGACCATCACGCGACATGCAACACACAGACGAAAAAGTTTGAGACGATGTAATAAAAGTTTCACTTTAAAAATGGACGGCAAAATTTGAACTTCGTACTTAGTGTATAAAAACTAGAAATCTGAAAAAAAATTAAACATGTCATATGAAAGATTAAAATTAGATTTAGCTCTTTTTAAAATGTAACGACTACATATAAGTACTTGGCGACAGATTTCCAGCTTGAAGTTAGTAAGTTAACCAGACAGATATTAGAAAAAATCCTATTACCATGCTATGATTTCATCAATATATTTACCTTCACCTGAGTAGGTAGGTTTTGTAGGTTGCCACGCTGAAGCTATTACTGGTTTCAGCATGAGTGGGTCGGCTCGCCCGGGGTAGTATCACCCATCCCTTTTTTTTTATTTACGTGGAGAAATCCTTTATGGATACGCCACCCTCTCGGGAGAGAGAGTGGGTTATGTCCGACTCGCACGGACTAAAACCCCACGGTGTACCGTCCACCGCATTGTAGGGGCGGCCAGGGATCGAACCTGCTGTTTTCCTGAGAAACCGCCCCTGTGGCAGCCTGGCGGGTGAACGCCAGGCTTCGTCCTACTATAGAGAGGTCCGCCTCACCTGTACAATGAGGAGATAATACCACCCGACCCACAGAAACACCGACGTCAAGTAACAGTGCCTGCATTGTTGCGTTTCGTTCGGTCGGTATTGCTAATGTCTATGGACGGCGGTGATCACTTAACGTCAGGTGACCCACCTGTTCGTTTATGATATGAAATGAAAAAAATTGGTTCCGGCTCATTGGAGGATTCAAACCTACGTTAATCAAAAAAGTCCCTGAACACACGATCACTGATCCATCGTCGTTCTATTCAAAAACAATATTTTTTCTGTAAAAAATATCATTGCGAACATCAAAGACCATTTTTGCACTGGAACTATTATTGTCGAAATTTAGTAATTCGAGAATCCTTTTATGTAGTGTACAGGTGTTACTTAAACCTTTTAAATTTTTTAATCGGTGTGGGAATTTGTAGTATGGATGATTCTTCATCTAATACTTTAATAAAATGGCTGTTAAAGATTGAACATGCCTCGCTAAGTTTAATACAAGTGTCGTATTACTATAGGTACAGTTTGCTCTTTACCCGAACGCCGACAAAGCCCTCAGGCGATCACTTTGAACAGCAGAATTCGATTAATTGCCATATTTGCGGTATCGTCTACCAGACACGCACCGTAATAATATATTTGGGTTCTAAATAAAACGTATTTTAATATATCATAAAATAAAAAAAATGCAAAGTTAATAATTCCCTACTATAACTTTTATTTTTAATAACAATACTGCTGGTTAGATATAAAAAATTGCCTTGTAGCATTAAGCTCGCCTCGTTTTATACACACAAAGTAAACAGTGGAATAAAATATTTATTCATTTATTTACAATTAGTCATTTCTTGGTTAAACAACATTACTATTTAAGTTATGGCTTATATTTTACGTTTGGATATAAATCTCGAAATATTTTTACTAATCGCTCTTAAATACCAAGTAATTTGTTATAAATTTAAATAAAATATAATTAAAATAAAATGGGCCCCACTCCAATAATTTCTGGCTTCGTGCCTGTTTCCTACGTTGATTGCAAGAATCCCCCGCAAAAACAAATATTTACCAGTTGTTCATTATCCATTATTAGAGAGTGCGTATTTTAACTGTGATCGTCTCTTCGACGCGGAGTTTATCGCATTTCTTACTTGTAAATTACGTACATAGTTAATTAATCTATACGTATAATGCGACCTACTTTCAAACGTTCGTATACGATATACATTTTTGCAAACATTTTGTAATCCCATTACGTATAATGTTTCTAACGCTTATAATTAGGATATTATAATAATCTATACTAATATTATAAAGAGGTAAAGTTTGTAAGTTTGTGATGTTGTAGGGGGGATAATGTCAGGAATTACTGGTCCGATTTGAAATACTCTTTCAGTGTTATATAGCTCATTTATCGAGGAAGGCTATAGGCTATATATCATCGCGTTAAGATCAATAGCAGCGGAGCACCGATGAAGAATATTTAATAATCGGGGTTTTTTTCTCTTGAGAGCTTCCGCTGCGTGTTAGCGTTGCCCAAAGTAACTATTCCACGCGGACGAAGTCGCGGGCAGAGGCTAGTAATAATATTATAAAGAGGTAAAGTTTGTGAGTTTGTGAATTTGTGACGTTGTAGGGGGGTAATCTTAGGAATTACTGGTCCGATTTGATTTTGATTGACCGGACGAAGTCGCGGGCAGAGGCTAACAACTAAATAATTTAAAACAATAATTAAGAGTCGTCTTGAGCTCACTTTGAAAAAGTGTGGGCACATAAAATATATGTTTGTGCATAAAATGATATTGAAATAAATTTAGTATTAGTCTGTATTTCAATGATAACACACTGGCTGGGTGTCCTCGATATGTTATCGGGTGTGCGGGTGCCGCAGCCCGCGGGGAGTCAGCTCGGTGCGCCGGAACAGCGTGGGTGCATGTCCTTCGCAATACTGCCCCTGAGATAGCGATGTCACATTCAACAATATCGTTTGTAAAAACACCATTCATTATTTATGCTCTACGAACCTATGACCTTTTTGGTACATTATCTATATCAAAAATAAATAGTTTTACAGATAAACTGTGTACATCTATCTATAGATATAATGCGAATGTAAATCAAACGTGTGTGTACTTTTTCGATTTTCGAAAAAAATAATCGTTGGAGTTGTCAATAAATTTTAATCGTTTTTAGATATATCTGTCTGTCTGTTTGTACGAACACGCATTACTGCTAAAGCACTGGGTTCGCAATAAAAATCATAAAGCATATCTTCGAGAATAACTTAGTCTTTGTTTCATTAAAATGGTTATACTCTATCAAAAGTCATTGTAATTTTCATGACGACGCGGCGTAAGTACGAGAGAAAAGTAGATAAGTAAACTTAATACATTCAGATTACTTCATTAATCACTATTTTTTTATATAAGGCTCCAAGCAGACGAAATCGCGGGCACAGCTAGTTTTTAAATACAATAAAACAATTTTAACAGGAATCATTATTACACTTAACCTTTTTTGTAATAGGTCTTTAGGAAATATTAACTCGAACTCATGCGGTAGTAATATATTATAGGTTTAATTTATACCTCGGTATTTACATTTAGTACATTTTTTCTGGATGAAATGTACCACATATTTTCCCTGTACTCCTGGCAACGTGTATGTATAATTTCATGATTTTCCGTTGAATATGTAAGGCGTGAAAGAATCACAAACAAACACATTCGCATGTATAATATTAGTAAGGATGTACGCTTATATTAATTGCAAGGTATTTATATAAAGCTACTGAAATAATTCGTATGTGGCATATGACAATAATTGGATTAGTTTAGGAAAATGTTAAGAAATTAGATACTTCTTACAAAAGAGTACAGTGTAGTTCCCCGAGGTCGACGGTGAAACAGAGATGATATATCACAATAATAATGTTCTCAGAAATCGTTCCAAATATAAACGTGGATAAATGTCGTATCTCGCGCCATCACGACAGATGACGGAGGCCGAGAGAAATAAATTATTGGAACCGGAAGTGACGTCCCGCGCGTGCTCCAATTTAAAACAGATCCCGCTGCAAAGAGCGGCTCCCAGTGATGCATCATTTTATTGACAAAAACGTTAAATGTTATCAAGATCCCATCAAATTTGTTTTTAAATGTACGACACAGGTATACCACAATATAAAAAAACAAATAAATGTCACATAATAATATATCGCATCCTTAATTCGTCGGAAACAAAAATTCAAAACCACGAAATAATAATAGAAAATACGTAATGAATTTCAAATTAGGATTCGATGAGTAAATTTAATCATGGCGACCGGATGTGCTGTGCTTTTTAATTAGTACAAAGGTTACTAATGTATTCTACCCAAAAAAGCCTAAACGTTGTCAATATAAATAGTAAAATGCAAAGAATGTTTTTAAATCCCAACGTAACTCGCCTTGACAGTTCTGGATGAAATGCTCCCGTGTCGCTGTATAGATTTATGGACTGTTTTCAGTGTTTTATCTAAAAAAGATTGTTTATCTGGCACTTCCGTCGCCTGCCGCGGCCGATATGCTCGCTAACGCTTTATTGTTTACACTTAATGTAATTCAAAACAGGGAATACCTCGGTAAATTGTATTTTTAAATTTAGACTGTGAGAATGGGGAGCCTACACCGTGAATATCGATAGGTCGGTCGGCTTAACGTCTCTTTAACTTTTCGCGATCAATATTACGTGGTGGCCATACGTAATTTATTTCTTCAGATTCGCCGCCTGTTTACATATTGTTAAGCGCCTGTCCTTTTGTTATATACGTATAATATATAAATCAGAAATCTATAAGGATTACATAATAAATGATGAAGTTTTTTAAATTTACCCTTGAATATTATCTTTTAATTGATATAACCTTTTTTGTGTTTTCAAATCTTAATCATGACATGCAGCATACTATGAAAGCTTTATATCGGAATAAGTACAAAGTTATAGTTAACAAGATTTAATTTTAAAAACGTATAAGGTAACCTTTTCATCAAAATCTCGAAAATGATAAACGCTAAGATGGATTGTTTCCAAAATTCAACTTAATAGACGTAATTATTTGGTTTACGACTTATGGGCACCAGCCGATCAAAAAAAATGCTCTGTAACGTATTTGTCATGGTGTTTCTTTCACCAAAATGTAGGAATTCGAACCAAACACCGATGGAATAGTTAAAGAATAAGAATGTGGTTATTACGGAAATGGTTATTTAATATGTACAAATATATCTTGCTAGTATTTGAATACGTGAATTAACAGTTTACTTCGCGCGAACACATTAACTTTCTATTTCCTATTTGCAGTCACAAGTCGGAAGGCTGAAGGAGACAATATCCCGCGGTTATTTATTTCCACATTTATTCATATATTGGAAACTAATTTCCGACGTCATTTCCTGTTACACTCGCAGCAGAGCGAAGTCTCCACCAAGTATGCTTTCCTGGGTAATTGGATTCCGTTTGTTCCACAAACTCATTTTCCTAGTTTCAACGGCGCATGCAATATTTAAATATAATTATAGACACATTTCTATGTTGAGGTATATATAGCGCAGGTCGTCTTTTTATCGTGTGCTGTTTTGTTCATACATATTATCAGTACATTTACTTAAAAATCAGTTCTGTTTCCATACTTAAAATAATATTCGGCTAAATATCAACCGTTTTGAATTTACCATCGGGTAATGCACAAAAATCAGTTCTGTTTCCATACTTAAAATAATATTCGGCTAAATATCAACCGTTTCGAATTTACCATCGGGTAATGCACAAAAATCAGTTCTGTTTCCATACTTAAAATAATATTCGGCTAAATAACAACCGTTTTGAATTTACCATCGGGTAATGCACAAAAATCAGTTCTGTTTCCATACTTAAAATAATATTCGGCTAAATATCAACCGTTTCGAATTTACCATCGGGTAATGCACAAAAATCAGTTCTGTTTCCATACTTAAAATAATATTCGGCTAAATATCAACCGTTTCGAATTTACCATCGGGTAATGCACAAAAATCAGTTCTGTTTCCATACTTAAAATAATATTCGGCTAAATATCAACCGTTTTAAATTTACCATCAGGTAATGGCACTATCAAGGGCTTCGTTGACTAATGACTTCTTTCGAGTTAATAATCTTCTATCAAGCATAGTATGTGTCTTTACATTGCAAAATGAGCTTAATTCAATCGTTCATATAACATGTTTCTTTTTTTTAGGTTGTCCGGTTTTTATACATCGAGAACGAAGTTCAAATTCTGACGTCCATAAGTTCCTTGTTTTTTTTTATGATCATTATAGTTTACATGCACAAATTTGAATAATAACGTAAAATATTAGGAACGGCGAAAATTGGATTTATTTATTTATATTGTCCTTTTGGTATACGATCTAATATTTATTATCGTGACATTTGTTACACAAGTGAAAACAAAACATCTTTTTTTTTCTCAAATTGTATAGTCTATAAACTTTAGTATATTTCGTACTAAACAAAGAACAATACAAATAAGTATATACTCGTCAAAGAATAGGACAGATATACCTTTTCACGCACAACATTATATTGATATCGGTGCTGTTACGGCATATTAAAAATCTGCCTCATATATTTCGTCACCGTCGAAATCGCTTCCTCCGGTAGACAATAGCCCTGTATATCCGGCTGCACACGTGCTCAGGTGCCTATTATCCTCTGGTCCCTTATCTTTTATGACCCAATCCATACCCTCCCCCTGTTACTTGACCCGGTTTCGAGCGAGAGCCGCCCCTTAGCTCGTGCACTCCCATCGAATCTTATTCGCAATAGAAATTGATATTCGAATACATCTGTCTCTATTAGTGATACTATTATCAACATCATCGTTCTTATATTAATGTACTGTGAAATAAAGTATCGAGTATCAGAAAATATCCTTAGTTGAAGATACTTACAAAGAATTTGAGCATGAATATAGACAATCATTTGAATCAAATGTTTTCAGATACGGTACAGACTAAAATAAGTTTTGCGATATATCAATACAACAATTAAGTTTGTAAATTCATTTTATTGGACCAAATAGTTTGCTTCTTGGCGTAGGTAAACCCCATAGAAATGTGACTTGCCTCAAAGTTTCAGATTAACATTATACCGGTAGTAGTCAGTTATTTGTTACAACGTCCGCGAATGGAACTATTCTAAATTTAAAATTCAAGTGTGTGCCCAAGTCTCGTGCGCTCGTATGAAACAATGGGAATCAGCGTCAAGGCCGCACGTCATTCATGGTCATTATTTTTATAAAGTAATTACGAAGCACCGTCGTCGCACCGACACTTTACCGACTATACAACGCAACTGAATTCGCTATTATATTTTAACACATTGTAAGGAGTGTGAACTACACATACGCAAACCCGTATTATCTTTATCTGTATCTTCTATGCTTATATCAAAATCTATACTGGTACTAGCGGGCCTGGTGGACGTTGTCCTGCCTTGATAATAAAAAATAAATCTAAAATTCAACCGCAGCGCCACCTACCGGGTCTAATCGTGAATCTAAACCATTCTCGGATCCACTGGGCCACGCACACAAAATTCCATCAAAATCAGTCCATCCATTTAGGAGGAGTTCAGTGACATACACACGTACAGAAGAAATTTATATATAATGATATTATATATAACATTTTTAAATTCCGCCACCATTTCGCCAATCATCTGGAATGGATTTTTGTCGAACTCTCTAACGCTATCGGCCTATTGGACCTTTAGAACTTCACCGGACTACTGCTGCAAGCGATTGGCAACAAACTCAAAGGTGCCAAAGTATAACACCGCTAATCTTTTTAAGCTTAACTATCCATACATATAAGAATTAGTGAAACACGACATGCCACAGGAACTCAATCATGTATTTAGTATCTGATCATGAACGAAGTGTTATTTCATAACTTATGTGTAATCCATGTTACTATAAATCACCACATATAGATGGCGCTACAACAGATCAACTTCTGTACCGTTAAACAGATTCTCATGAAAGTTTATATGCATAGATATTAGAATACGAAAAATCATTACATTATCCGGCATTTGATTTGGTACTTCGGGGAGACGAACGAGATAGTCCGGTAAGTTCGGTTTTGTAAAGCATTATTTCTATCGCACAGCGCAATGACTACGAGAAACAAAGATAACGCTATATGAAACCAAACTTAACCGACTATCTCAGTCTTCTTCCCGACGTGCCAAATCAAAAATCGGGTACTGTACAATATATTTTGTGGGAATTTTAAACAAGGTAAAAAGGTATTATTTATATTGTTACAAAAATTGTATGTTACCTAATTAACGCGTAACATTAGGACTGACCCTATTAGATTATACGAATAATCATAGGAATTCAATGTCCTGAAACGCGGTTATTAGATCGGTCTAAGGTGGACAACCACAATGAATTAAAATTACAATAATATGTACATAACCGTGCAGTATCGTGCCACTTCTTCACTGCTCATTGTCTTCACGTATTTGAATAATTTATTTTTCCTAAATAATAATGAATGAATCTTTTTTAGACATTTTAGCCGAGAATTAGAGAGCTTAATACCATTCTCTTCCAGATATTAATCATTAGTGTAGAAGAAAAGGAAAAGAATATGTGTTTTTTATATAAACAATTACATTTTTTATACAACTATTCATACATCATTAAAACGGGTTTTTATATATCTACTACCTGTAATGCACCTAACATAAGAAAGTTTTTTCTTTAAAGGTAAAAAAGTATGCAAAGGGTTCGTCTCCATACTCTCGTAATTAATTGTATAGCAAACAAATATTATAGTTAAAAACATAGTGATCTAGAAATATTATATATATCTTTATTATATCCAAATAAATAAATAATATGTGTATATAATGTGTTTCATAGTAAAAGGATTTTAAAAGAACTAAATATTTTTTATTATACTACAGGTCAGATGTAACTGTATAAATCAGTTAAAATAAAATAATAGTGAGAACCAAATGACTCACTACATCCAATACTCGGTCTTACAGTGTTTTACCTCGTGATATAATTGGAATCTAAAAAAAATCGCTTCAGAAGATTACCAAACGAACTTGTAAGTAATTTTAAATAAACAACAATATAAATTACAAGCGTATTGTTCACACTAAAATAAAAACCATGTACCGGTTGACTCGACCGTGAAATGTACAACTCTATGTACGGTACGTTAAAAAACGGTTTTCTCAAAAACGTTAAGAAAATAACTTCGACTGAAACAAGTTTTTTTTATTAACACACCAAGAATATTAGATAAAGTATTTGCCGGCGCTATTTATTCAATTTTCCTTAACGTGATAACGCACAGGAAAATAATTACTTTGTTAGCATAATAAGAATGAAGTACGTTTAATTCAATTATAGTTGCGTCATTAATAAAGTAAAGTTTGAATTAAATATGTCAATAAATAAACACTATATACTGAATATGTGTAATAATTTAAAGCTACGTGTGCTAATTTTCATAAGATATAAAGTGGAGTGAAAAAGCAAAAAGCAACGGTCACGCAACAGTTGGTCGCGTAGCAGGTGGTGTGACAGGTCGCGGCGACGGGCGACGGTAGCGATGGGCTCATGAGCACTCGGTTCGGCTCGCTCGTGCCAGTTCGGATGTAATCGGCGATACTCGGCCCGCATTTTCCACGGCCGCCCTCTCGGTCCGCCCGAAAGCTCGCAGTCGGTGATTAGGCGCGTTGCAGTCCGGTATTACGTTCGTCACGATACCAAAAGCTCCGTAGTTTAATAATTCACATTAATATTAGCTTTACGTTACGCAATTTATATAAGTGATATTAATATATAAAGAAAAACTAAACACGTTTTTAAATACTTATAAATATATTTATATAGTTTTATTATCGACACTGAATACATATAGTGGTGTAGTGATGAGTTATTGAAGAGTATCAGTGCACGGGGGCAGGTTCCGCCATGCTGTTGGTGGAGGTGCCGCGTGAAGCCGCCGTGCCCCCGTGCGCGGCGCCCTTGCAACTCCCTATGTCTTCTCTAACAAAGCTAAACTTCACGGACTACAGCGTTAAAGTGAACAAATCATACACAGAGTTACCAGATCAAAGGGACAATAGGCTAAGTTACGAACAGACTCTCGCTAGTGTCGCGCGGCTAAACTACGAAATAGAACAATCTGTGAATAGTCCCGGAAAGCTGCATTATGCTGAACAAAATAAGATCGCTTACGATCCGGCCATCGATGGGCTTTGTGTCGATCCTTCATACTTGGTAGCAGGTTAGTACTTTTCTACAATTATACTAATTGTATTTATCTACAAGTATTTGTACGAAAAAGCTAATAATTGTAATATCGAATTTATATAAAAATAAATATTTACGTGAAGCATTAAATGTCCGTTAAATGTATTTATATTTCTGAAATTTTTTTTCACTCGACCATGAACTTGCCAAATGACACTGAAATTAAAATAATTATACCATTCTGAGGATTATTTTTTTATACATTTTATGTCAAATAAAATCAACATAATCTTACAACTGTAATACTGTCTAAGAATATTATTTTTTTAATTTTCTATTTCTGATAATTCACTCTAAACCAAGATATATTTTAATATATATTATTTTAGTAAGACATACATTAAAACATTTTTTTCTTCGTTTTTACTATATTCTATTAAAAGTGTGTATGTATTTATTAATACGGTATCATTTAAAATTATTCACTCGAATGTGACACTGTAACAATTGTTAATATCTTGTCATTCATATAAAATTAATTTTCCGGGATTCATCCAATATATACCGAGTCTATTGCAAAAACTAATCATATTTATACATTCAATGTTTGCGGTTATTGATTATAAGTCGGTAAAAACTTAACACTTGTTTAATTAAAACAATAACACACCATTATTAAAATTATATGTACATTTGTCTGTGTTCTTGAGCAAATGTTAATATGTATATATACAGTATAACAATGACCCTACTAATAACCCATAGTTTGGTTTTAACTAATTAAGCGTTGTCGTTCATTAATGAATGAGCGAATGATATTTGTAATATTTATCGAAATAATATTGAATATAATTTATTTTACGCTTACAAACACTTAATATTATTCTTCATACAAACGCCGCCGTCGGTTATAAGTACGGTTACACATATAGCGCTATTTTAAAATTCGAAAAACATTTTTTTATTAAATATATCTGTAATCAACCGCTTTTGAACAAACGGATCCCGGCTTCATGAATTATGAATTACGGAGAACTAACAAGAACTCTTTATAAATGATTGCAACCTATCGAAGGCAATAAAATAAAACAAATAATTAATGCACGAAAGTTATGTTTGATTTTTAATCTACAATTTAATTTACTGTTACAAACTGCTTGCACATTTTATATAACTATTCGTTTAAAATTCAATTAATAAGAGCCGTAAGTAAATAATAGCAAAACGGTTGTTGTATATTATCGTACTATATGATTGCCGCCGCTTCGTTGGGTGTGAATTTATTTATATCAGTGTAAAAAGTGCTAAATGCGCAAATATGCCAAATTTCATTAGATTACGTCTAGCCGCTTAAGCATGACTGCCGAACAAACATTCCAATAAATATGATTTTACATTTATTATACATATAGGTATTCACGTATATGGATTAACACAACATTATTGTATACATTGTTTTTATATTTAACGTTTAATAGAAATGTAAATATGTTCAGTCCAAATAACATAATATTTACATAACCATAATTAAACTATTCAACAGTGGGTTACGTGTGTAAACTAAGCACATTCATGTTATAAATAAGCGGCGCTTCATTGAGAACTCTTAAGCTTTCCGAGCGGAAACACTTTCGCCGCCGCCATGTTGGATCCGGCGGGAGGAGCGCAGGCGCACCTCGCACAACTTCCGCCGCGTGACGCGCATAAAAAGCTTTGCAGCGTTGTCACATAGCTTACATTTGCATACATAGATTGCGTGAAACAAATATTAATTCACTATAACAATGCCCACGCAATATCTTAACGCCGGTAATATCGTTTCGGAATGGGCAAATATAGAAAAGTACTTTCAGTTCACTTCAGTTTTAAGTCATTTGACTTTATATTTATTTTTTTAATTGTGTTATAGGTTTTGGCGTTTCATTACATACTCGCCTGATTTAAATGATGTTGGAGATGTGATCCAACGTGGTAAATACGCTAAATCTATAGGGATTGGCTCTCAAGTTCAGCTGCCGGAATACACCCATAGGAGCTTGGTCAACTTGAGGGTAGTATCTAGCCAGACTTGTAGTATCTTGCTAGTAAAAGCAACAAATTAATTATATGAGGTTATCAGGAATAAACATAACATTAGTATAATAGTCAAATAAGTTTATAATCTAAACGCGTACTCAAATATGAATATTCATACGGTTTCTCTAGATTTAATCGTTGTCGAACTGTGTCGAGTCAGTCGACGACTCTCGGCACGAACATGGCAACTAATAGTCACTGACAGACATAAATGGTGACCATTCAGAGGCTAGAGGTAACGTTTCACGGTCGATAACCTTTCAGTAATCGCTTCCTTCCTTTTACAGGTAGTCACAGATCCCATAGTTTACGTGACTGAAATTGCGATGTGTAGAATAGAATTTTGATAACGTAAATATAAAAATCACTTTGTTCGTGACTCACACGGGATTCGCTTTGAAATGTAATGAAGGCATCGAATCATAAATTATTTTCGGCTCCTTTATATCTACTTAGTATATTACATGAGTTAGAATTTGTGAATGTGTGCGTAGATGTGGTAATGTCTGGAACTACTAATCCAATTATAAAAATGATTTCAACGATAGGAAGTTAAGAACAGGACATGTTTTATTGTTATGAGTTTTTTATTGGTCTTCTAATTAATATACACGAAGTCACGGGCATCTGTTAAAATATAGAAATTTAACTATTACTTTATTTCTATCTATTATTATTTTGCCGGATGCTATAATTATTTTTATATTATCTATTACCAGTTAATCTGCAATAATAATCTTTTTATCTTATATGTCAATGGGATGATAGAGGTATGCCGTTGTGCGCGCATCATGCAAAAACTACTGAATAGATTTGGATTACTTTTTTCATATTTATTTCTTAGGGTCTAGGTCCATATTTAAAATAAAAATTATTATTATGTAATTTAAACTTTTAAGACACGAATTTTTGTATGTACTACGCGTTCAGCAATATGTACTTTCTTGCCATGGAGAAGTGGTGCAAGCGATGCGACGCGCTTGCACATGACAATGCAAGCAAAGTCGCTGGCATCAGCTAGTATTAAATAAAATATTAATTGTGCACATCTTTTAGTATGTACATCAATATTCATAATTCTATGAATAATATAACTATCATACTGAGCATAGATAACAAAAAAAAACAGGACAGGATTTTTCTACCAAGAATTATGTGAAAATGAGTTCCAAACCAAAGATCTAGTCTTAAAAAAATTACCCTTGAAAGTCACGTTTGATATGTGAATGAATGTGAAAGCAGTTTATTTACTCTCAAAACTCTGTATACATAGATATTTAAAATGTTACGCGGCATGCTACCTCGCTGACCTAGGCATTCACAGTTCGGCTCTTCTCGGTAATGTGTTATTATTGTCACGTATCCAACTCGCCCTTATCCTCTAATGCACCGCGCCGTGCGACATGTCCCGTCTGCACTATTATAATAATAGTTACACAAACAAATTACTGATAGGTCACTGACACCAGTAGTCTTGATTACATACACAATCGGTATATTTATAATATTTTTTATGTAAGCAATATTGATATTTATCGTAAAAGGCGAGAAACGAGTTGTCGCGTTAGAGTCACCTGTCTAACGCGACCGCAGCTGTTCTGCAGATGACCTGTTAAGGCATGTGCGTCGTGCACCAATATCCTTTATCAGTTAGGTATTCTAATGGATACCATAATATTACTTTATTCATTAGTTGGGTATGTGACTAGAGGTATTAAAAATCCGGAGAATCAACTTCATTAACCCTCGAACGTTCTACAGGACGTTAATACGCTGTGAAATATTTACTATCTGTTCCGCTATTAATATAAATTATTATATCCATTTCGTATTTTAAAAAATCAATATTTATTTGGTGAATATTGCATCTTTTTGTCGAAGTGACTATCCTGTGAATGATTGCGAGAACAGTCCTCGTCAAATTATTAACCGCTATGAAATATGGTTACCCAGAACACATACCTATTCAGGTCTAAATACGTGTATTCTTTATATGTATAATATCGAGACAATTTAAGGATAAATAAATGCAATTTCAGATTCCTATAATAACATTTCATCTTGTTTTGTATTAAACTTTTCATTATACGCGCAAGCCCAGACTTGCCCCTATACTCAGAGTGGATAAAATGATTGACGTGAACTATACAATACAATCTTCGCCAGATCTGCGGCGTCTTAGCTGCTGGATATGCACTGGTTGATTCTGAGACGTGACAAGAGCAAAACAAAAGAAAGTCACTATCACATCGCGTACAGATATCCCAGTACCCTGCTTGATTACCTCCTATTCTAGACACTTTTTGTATGCATATACTATATACGTATCTCAGAACACGACACAGTACACCAAAGCAATGTGTAGTGTTCGCGTTCCAGTTGATATAATTGTCGTGTATATAGGCCACATACGTGTAATACAGTTCTTGAATAATATCTTTGTACTTTGTTAACTCAGACGTAGGTATGCCCGATAAGCTCGTTTATAAATAAGTTTCCTCCTCGAATATGTTATATTTCTTATTTGTAATTAAAATTCGTCATAGTCCTTAGGTCATAAAATCTAAATTAAAATACACTACCCAATTTATTTAGGCTCTTATGCTCTTGTCTTAGGCGGCGAGAAGGCACTTATGAACGTCAAAACTCTACCACATAATTAGGAAGACAAATCTAAATAACTTTAGTAATAATTGTATGTTTTGTTTAAGATAAATATAGTTAAAAGGAATAAATAATATTAAAAATCTCGCCTTCATATTTCATAATAACAAAGCAATAGCAGAAATAGTTCAATACCGACGCCAAAACGGCAAATTCAGATTATATTACAATTCATAAACTAAGCATAGCAATGACATTTCTGTCTGTGCATCACGCCGTAATTTTCCAACCAGTAAGTATAGAAGAAAAGAGTGTTCATTTTAGTTCACGTTATAACCGATACATAACCTGAATCTGCCATTTTAAAGCCGATATAGAGCTATTCGCTATATCGCGATATATCGCTTTGCTCTTACGAAATACGTAATTAAGAGGCCGATCGGGTTTCCTGGCAATTCTCGACAGCAAAAACTTTACGAACCGTTGATAGTTCTCTGATAAACTTGTCCAAATTTATTTGATTAGAAATCTGATAATCGACTGTCAAAAACGATAATATTCTTAATGAAAAATGAACTGTGTTTAATACTATCTTATATTATAATAAACTTTAATGTTTATTTTACACATAGTCAATAGTTATTAGGCACCACGCGCATAGAAGTTCATCGAACACGCAACACGAAAGTCATTCTAATTAAACAAATTCAAACGAAGGCATATTTTTAATGTAGCGATTTCCTTTGTTCGTTCAGTACGCTTAAATGAAAAACGTCTGTGTTCAAAGAGCTTTAACGTTCATATTATACTAGCTTCTGTCCGCGACTTCATCCGTGTGGAATAGTTAGATACTTTGGGCTAACGATAACGCGCAGCGGAAGCTCTCAAAAGAAAAAAAAAGATGATTTTGAAACATTATTCATTGGTGTTCCGGTCCTATTGGTTTTAGCGATATAGCCTTCTTCGATAAATGAGCTATCTAACACTGAAATAACTTTTCAAATCGGACCAGTAGTTCCTGAGATTACAACGTCACAAACTCACAAACTTTACCTCTTTATAATATTAGTATAGATAGATTACGGGGAGTATTATTTGTTGTATATGTACAGTAGTTTTTAAAATAATTGTATTGCAGATATACTAGTAAACGTATAATAATGTCAGTCTACTCGTTGTGGATGACGTCACGGGCTCGTCACCGACGTCACGTAGCGCCATTCATTCATAAAGGAATATTATAATTTCCGGACGCGCCGCCCGTCGCGCTTCTTCGCCTCCCTTCTAGCTCTAATCCTATACAAATTTTATAATCTCTTTTCACGCTATCATGTTAATCAGTGGCTCTCTACTAATAACTTTCAACACGAGAACAAATATAATTTTGTAATATTGACTTGATTTTATACCGATAATTCGCTATTCGAAGTCATAAAATTATATATACTTCATTTATTTTTAAGTAATATTTCATTTTGATTCGAATCGGACGAAGAAGTTAAATTGAATGATTATGACGTCACAGTCGAAGATCACGCACGCACCGACCGCCATTGATGCGCCCGCGCCGCTTCCGTCGTCGTCTATAGCGCCGCTACATCCTGTCTGTAGTTTAATGTCTATCACACAACTAATATCATAAGAGCATTTCTTTAAACATGTATTTTATAGCTTCGCTAGTGTTAGAAACGTTTTGTCAAACTCATGTCATTCTGGATTAATCCTGTTCGATGAAACATGCTGATTAGAAAGATTTAAAGAAAATTTACCAAATGAAAATTAGCCGAACGAGATGTTTCACTACAAAGCAAATTAAAGAATCGACCGGATTTTAAAGTAGGTAACTCAAAAAAACTATTCTTAAACCTGTATTAAATGTAAACATTATAACTTTATTATGAATTAATATTACAAAGTTTAACGGCTTCCCGCATGACTGCGATCCTAAATGTAATGTCCACCAGGCGTGTGGCTAAAATTATTTTACGCGACATAAATCTATAATTAGTTTTTTTTTTCTATAAAGAAGTTTTTAATTTTATCTATGGTTTATCAATACAAAAATTGGCAAAACCTAGTTATTGAGCGGTTTTCCTCTAATCAACTCTTTATAAATCATGAAACTGAAAAAATAATAATGGATTATATATGTAACTAATGGGCCCGGCGGACGTTATCCCGCCCTGATAATAAAATAAAAACCTTGAGAGATTATATACCTAAACCTTACTCATAAAGCAGTTTATCGACTGGAGAAAACCGCATGAAAATCCGTTCAGTAGTTTTTGAGATTATCGCGAACAGCCAGACGTGGCAGAGGACTTTGTATTATAATATGTAGTGATAACAAAGTATACTACGCGAAGTTTAAAAACAATATTATTTTTACAAAGTTCTGCCCCCAAAGCTCGTTTAGTTGTACCCCCTCAATGTTTACAATGCTAAGCAGCAGGTCGTGAGGCCCCTCGCGCAGGCCGTGCACAGTTTTTGTAACGTTCGGCTCGTGCGCAGGTGGCACCACACCTGCTTTTACACCTACAACCTCATAGACACGGCACATCCAGTAAAGGCATGACCTTAATTTGATATCACAACACAAATCATATGTGTCCTCTAATATATTTTACACATTTATTGAAAAACATATTATAAAATTATTGCTAAACGTTGAAATTTCACATTTGTGACTATTTTTGAATCTACGATTGAGGACATATCTAAGATTCTTTTTCCATGTCGCCAAGCGAAGAACCAAAATTAAACTTCCATTTATTATATATACTATATAATAATTATATATCAGATATCTTATAATATATAACAGTGATCATGGGAGTTTTTGGCGGGATTTTGGTCGGTCATGTAGTGGAATTTATATTTTATTCATAATCTTGTGTTATTTGACTCTATATTTTGTAAAATTGGCGGTGTTTTACGTAATACAGTTCGGTTGTTGTGCATAAGTGAAGTGAATGGAAAATAATACCACGGACCATGAATTCTGGGATGCCACAAAAACTCCCTGGAAAGTTCTAACAAGAGAATCACAATCTTGTTGGAACATTACAATTATTCACTCGACACGTATTATGTAAAATATGTTGTAATCTCCATTGAAAGAAAACATTGACACCGGCAAGTGCTTCTGCGGAGCCAATACAAGAAAAAGAAGAAGAAGAACAGTGAATATAAAATGTTCAGTTCGAAAAAGGAAGAGAAAGATGATGTCTCTTTTACAACCTACAAGGTCAACAATGTGCGTAAAGAGAATCAATCCACTTTAAATAATATATTGAATGTCAAAGGTTGGAACTGGTTCAATGGAAACTCTTTGGATATTCTAATTTAGTCGATATTTGAAAAGTCGGCGTTAACTCTTTTCTCAAACAGTTATAGGTCATAAAGTTAAAGAAATTATTATTTTTTCCTTCTTCATAGGCTACTTACAAAGTATTCAATTACTTGCCGTGTTAGAGCTTTAAAATTATATAATAAACATATTTCTATAAACTTTAACATTTCCCTTTCTTAAATCTCTACAAATACCGGGACAAACAAAAGCGTACGTGTCTAACATATCAAAGCTCTACATTTTATGAAGTCTAGACAATGTAATAACTTAACTATTTGCCGCGCAGTGAACGTAGATTTTATATACCAATATCGGATTCCCTAGAAACGATTAACAACCCTTTCGTTGGCGTAATCTTTACTATAAGCCATAGGGACAGAATATTAAATTTAAATCAAGCATTTTAGAACTCACGTCTAATCGCCACTTTTACTTGAATCTCTATTGTCTTCCTTGAACCCTGGTTTACAGAATATCTACGTGAAACATCAATTACAAATAACTTTTCTTTTTACGACTTTATTGAACTGAGGTATTTTAGAAATTAGGTTTAGAATTTATGAGCAGTCTCGAATTCTTCAATTTTAAGCGAAAACGCGTTCCAGACCCGTATTATGATAAATTTATAAAGCATACAAAAGATGAAAGTTTAAAAAGTATTCGATTTTGATATCTGATACATAATTTATTTGTAGACATTGCAAAGTTGTAAGATTTTTAACAATAGATATAATAAATGAATGAATTACGAATGTATATATTCAATGTTTATGTCGATAATTCTAAATTTAATTTGAAATAATTGGCAATGAGTGATATTATTTCTGATGTTTATAGCACTTTAGATTCAGTATGTTTTTGAGTTATAGAGTTCTTTATACGCTAATACGCGAGAAAAAACATAGCTACAAAACGCTATACCTACAGTAAATGGAAGTACTCACGTAAAAACAATATAGTTGACGTCTAAATCGTAACAAACAGGATGTTATTGCAAAGAAATATTTTTAAACGAAAAAAATATTATATACACGTTATTTTATGCGGTGAATTCAATATTATCGATGTTTGTAAGATATGAAAAAATATATAATTATAATATCGGTTGTTCGATATTTTATTGGTAATAAATATCGGTGGATCTGGTGTGATTTGATGTCGATTTACTCTTTCGTTTATGTCGATAAACTCTTTATTTATAAACCAAAGATGAGGTCGCGGAACGTTAAAATATAACAAGTTACACAGTTTTATCGCGTTATGGATTTTATAATACAATCTTGACGTAGTCATAGCAGTAATAAGTAAAAGTTTAGAAAAAAATATAAAGTAGGTACTACAATAAAAATAAAATTTAATCATAAGGTAACATTACAACATTATTTCCGAATTATTACAGGGAACTATTTCTTATCAAACCTGAAAATGCCATGCAGAAAAAAAACTGTCAATTGTCATTGTTCTTGTCAAATGTCAAATCTCTTATCTTTTTTTTCTTTCTGTTATGACATCTGCCAATGTAGGCAATTTTGCCAATGTCAAAAGAGGCAAATACACGTTTTAAACTTACTAGCAAAGTATTTAGAAATCTCTTATTGTCAATAAACTCGCCAATTGATACCGCATTATGGTTTTAGATGTGCAGATTGATTAACCTTATAACGAATGGGATTTAATTTCCAACATTTTAGAAATCATATATTTTAATCCCATTTTTAATCCTTTCTCCAGGAGATGGATTTAAACTCTTAAGGAATAGACATTCCTAAACCTTTTATTACTACTTGTTTTCACTGTGCAAGTGAGTATCGTTCATAAAGACATACATCTGAGATAAAGAAAGAAGTTGTATTTAGAATGCATAGTTTTAAGGTTATACCTACTCTTTACTTTATATGTTTCACAATTTTAACTCCCGTCTATTTATTGTGATGATTTCGGTGTACCTTAACTTTAATTTCGATATTAATTGACAGAGGAAGTGGCTGAAACATTAAATGACAGCGCAAGTAAATTACTCTATTCGCCATTTCCCGTCAAAATATGACCCAATTTTTAATACAATATACCATACGTACGATGACAGACGTTTCCTTTCTTCTTGGAATATTGTGATATTTTTAATAAAAAATCTCGTAATATTCTAGCAGTGCTGTTGATATATTTTTGTATGCATGTTATTTTTTTTTTCTTTACAACTATTTTTTATTGTTGTTCTTTGAACTTTTTACTTTTCATCGTGATTTAAATGTGAAAAAAAATCTTAAGCACTTTTTTTCTGAATACAAATAAGTTTATCAGAATCATTAATCATTTTTCAAAGTAACATAATTTATATTAAAGTACGCATAACAACATAACAAAGAAATTTTTTTTTCGGTCTTATTCTCCACGATCCACTCTTACGATCCACTGTTGGCCTGACGGGCTTTTACAGCTTTACCGGCTTTGAAAAATATTTTTAACATTGCATATGTAATGTAATGCATAGATAACTCTTGTGTAACAAAGTATACGTGATTACATTATGTGTATATATAAATATGGATTTGACCCATTTAACCGATCATCAAAGTAGTATCCATAGAAATATCTTAACACCTGTACTGTTAAAAACTATAAGGTTTTAAGTTCCATACAAATAAATGTAGACTTTCTAAGGCACTGGCCAATATACTACTGGCAGTTTTAAAAGAATACCGTATTTATTATATTTGAAAAAGTTGAACAATAACAAATAACGGAATGTATAATTATAATTTTAAAAACTTGGCTATGTATTTATAAACATCATATACCATTTTGAGATCTTAATCTTAAAAATCAGCCGAGGGGTAAAAAGCATTTAATTATAAAACCAAAACACAAGTTTTAGTTTAATCAATCCTGCTACTGCTTACTGATGTAACATATGCATGCAATGACACACTCACACGTGCGAACACACGTGACGTTTCGACGTCTTGTCACTAGCGCTTGCACACCTGCGCTCCGAATGATTCTAATTTTAAAAATTCGTATTTCGACTTCCGTTCCCGAATTGGAATTGGCACAATATAGAGCGATCTCATTTTTGATAGCAGAAAATCATAATCATATGGAAGTGTTGCCCGATTTAAATGTACGTAATCCCCATGAAATTCATTTTTGGAATATTGGTTGTTTCTTTAAGACATAAATTTGAGTCACGTACCTTATTTAAAGTCGCAATAAATCGTGATAAGAAATATGTCTTAATCAGACGCATATAAGGGGGTTTTGGTTTAGAGGGATTCCTTGTGTAGTTTTATAAACATTTGTTCAAAAAGTATTAAAAAATCTATTAATCATACGAAGCAATACTAGTCAAAGGTCTTGGATCGAAGGAATATTGATTCAAATTAAAAATCTATTATAAGAAAATCCTTCGTTAGTGATGTGTAGAGGCAACCACTGCTCGTTTTTGTATTTGCGCCTTACTATAAATAATGTTTAAAATATCTAAATATTAATTATCATATTTACAGCAAAAATCAGAGTAGGTATATTGTAGGTATATGATTATATAATAGACTTATCGTCAATTTGGTCATAAGCGAATAATTCAGACGAAAATAAAAGACGGGGCTATTAACTGAGTTCTCGCACATGACTGGCTTTTATATGTAGAAGACTCTGAATAGAGAGTATAATTATCAAAGGCCATATGTGTTTTCTAAGATTCTTCAGTAATATCATCTGTTTGATTGTCATCGTAAGGTAAACTTAGGCTGAAGTCAAATGGTTGTTTTAACTTATTAGTCAATAATAAAAAAGCGACAGTTTTCTACTACATGAAAGGATTCCAATATTTTTTCTCAACTGTATAGACAATTAAAGTACAGTTCAAATAACCAACGTTATTTTTTTTTAATAATAATACAATCAGTTAATCATTCAGTAAAAGTTCGTCTGTCGTTACAACGCCATACGGCAGGCTTAGCACGTGCTCAAAAAAAACCACCACATTTTAGCATGTCTCAGGTTTCATGAGAATAACGATTAAAAAAGCCAAGTCGCATCTGCCACGACGTCTAACATTACTGTCGCATATGCTTGTTACAGTTTCCGTTTAATTATGTAACGAATTTTGTCTCATAATGTGTATCTTTATAAATAAAAAATCTATGATTATTATTTGCTTTTTAATCTGTGACGGATTCACCTGCCAAAACACAGATTCTCATACCTAGTTTCACACATTACTGTGTCACCATAATACATAGGTTACTTTTTTGGCTTTATTCAAGAACGTTAGTATACTCAATAAGTATATAATTCACTGATTTTAGGTTATGCATATCTATTATTGATAAATATGTAGTTATAAAATTACATTAATAATAATTAAGGTTATGTTCACACGTATGTATTTTATTTACTTGTTTTCTGAGTTAATTCATTGAAATGATCAGGAAATGTATGAGTATAGTATACCTAATACTTTTATTAATTAACCCAAGTATTATTACACACGTTTCCTATTGACCAAATTTGGAAAAAAAAACATGCGTTCTATAAATGTAATTTCCTCTTTGTACATTTCAACTGTGGTTAGGTATTACGCGATTATTAGTGACGTAAGAACTTTTATTTAGTAAGGATATATTGTTCAATTAAGCAACCAATTGCAGTTTGTTTGTTATAATTTTGCAGTTTCCTTTACAATCATTAATAATCACTTTAATTTATAACAATTGTAATACTTCATACAGGTACGATATTTCTTTAAGAGAGTGTTTAAAAGTTTTAGTCTGTTTTTTCTTCTTTCGGTATGGCCTCTACCTATGTAGGCAATTTCGCCAATGTCAAGTGTGACAAATACACGCTGTAAACTTAATGTCAAATATTCAGTGTAACAACGTAGAATAATGTGAAATAGCAACATGTCAACATAGATAAATCACCAAAAGGGAATAGGTACCGTGTTGAGAGTGCCACATAGATTATATACAATAATATATTGGGAATATACATACATATACATAGCATAATTATATAAATATAAACATAGATAACATTACAGTTTAATATAAAAAAAGAGCAAGTTTGTATGTAATGAACCCAAATATAACTTCCAATCGTGAGTTTATACGGCTATATATCGTCTCGTAAACATCAGAATATCGTAAACCTTTTGCTCTTTATTGTATTTCAATAGATATCGAAGGAAAATAAATCTGGGCAAGTAATCGCGCGCCAATGGTGTGGCGACCTTTCAACCCGGCGGCGAGACGCGCAGGGCGTGGCCGCGCACGATTGGTTCGCACCGCCCCCCTCATGCCGCCCCACGCCCCAACAGACGAACTCATGCCGAGAGTGCAGATTCTGCGTGTTAATTATTGTCGCGAATTCTTAACTACACCGCTATCGATAAACGTTTTCTTTGAACATCACCCCCTTTATTCGAATGTGCATTCGAAAACAGCCGTAAAATAGATCATTCAAACTTGGAACGCGTTCTTTTTTCGAATTTTCTTATTTCGATTGTTTATAGCATCGGGAGTTTTTGGCGGAATCTTGCAATGACATGTAGTGGACTTTATAATTTATTCATAATCTTGTGTTATTTGGCTCTATATTATGTAATATTGGTAGTGTTTAATGTAATATAGTTCGGTTATTGTGCACAAGTGAAATGGATCGGAAATACCACGGAGAATTGATTCTGACTTGCCACAAAATCCCCTGGAAAGTTCTAACAAGACAGCCACCATCTTGTTAGTTCATTGGAATAATCGCAAGCAACTTGTTATTACCGACTCGACAATGGCAGTAATATTCTACTGGACGATTGGTTGCCAAAAACAAAATAAAAAAAAGAAATAGCATCATCCCAGATATATACAATAGTGTTTTAAATGCCAATTTACAAAATAGGATAAATTGATGGTCATACAAAAATGTTTTTTTTTTTAAACAGGTGTCCATTTGTCAATATATGTTACTGTCACGTCACATTCATAATATTATTAGGCTAAATGCACATCTAAATAACAAATATATACAAACTCCACGAATTTCCAATTTGCAGAGTGGTATCGATATTTCTAATATCTGCCTGACTACCATGCCTTATGATGAAAACCTGCCACTAAACACCTATAGGTATGTAAAGTCCGCGCCAAAATTTTTGGCCGCTCTGAACATAGAGCATTATTACGATAACATTATTAAGATTTGAATACAAAACAAAGTAAAAGTAGTATTATAGGAATCTAAATTGGCATTTATTTATCCTTAAGTTGTCTCGATGTTATGCATATAATAAAATACCTATTATTAATATAAATTAAATAATATAAATTTGTGATCTACGCAGCTATATTCAGGGCGGCCATAACATTTGACGCGGACTATAGGTATGTTTCAGCAGCAACTTGAGAGCTAGTCGTTCTCTAGGTTTAAAGTATTATCATCTTATCGTCACGTATTGCGGTGACGCTGTTAAGATGTTGATAGGTCAATAGCGTATTCAGTTCGAAAAAAAAAAATCTTACGTCACATATGCCCGGTTGCTGAGGTACTCGGTTAAACTATAATTAGCTATTGACTCAATAAAGCTATCCATAATATAAACTATCAATGCGTTTCTGAGTATACGAGTTGTTAAATAACTATGAACCCCATAACTAGTTCTTTAATGTCCTCTAGATGGCTCTTTTTAAGAAAGAGTGTTAAAAATTGCTTTTATTATTTTAATTCTTAACTTATAGTAGTAATATTATGATTAAAAAATACTTTGGAGATTAGTAGACGGTTTAATTTTTATTTTATAATTATTTACTTATAAACTTAATTATTTTAGGCACAAAACTTTTCAGTTCGTTAGTTGTTCGTGAATAACATGTCATTGTCAAGATAGTAGAAACTATTTAAAATGTCAAAACTTATCGAATAGATAAACGCCCAGATTGGCCAGTTAAGTTTAATGTAGGTCTATCGTATAATTGTGTGTTCAGAAACCCAATTTGTCAAGTTATCGAACCTATAACGCTATTGAACAGATAAATGTGACTAAGAAACCGGGCATAGTAATTTAGCACCAATTAAGATTGTTGACAAACGGTTAGAGCCTACAAAGTAAAATGAAAAGAGATTAAATGCATCGATTTATTTAATTACCTATACTTCTTTGAAAACAATTCATAAACCCATTGATTGGTCGCATTTTATTGATCCACCCATCAAAAGAACGCTTGACTGGCATTTGGAGTCTGTCCACAAAAATCCGATGACCTATTATTGTAGTTATACTTCTTTTAGCGTGTTAGGTAAAAATTATGAGAGTAAATTTTTACGATGCGCGCGCACACCGTCACGAAAAACCGACACCCTGAAGTTAGCTATAGTCAACATTCTGTTTCTTTGTATCTGTTGTTTGTATTTCTTTGTATTAAAACTTTCAATGTATTGAATACCTTTTTTCTGTTGTTAGTGTCGTTTTTTCTACGAACGTAGAATAAGGCGAAAGATAATATTTTTGAAAAGATTTTTATCTTGTTACGCCAAAGAATTATAACTTCTAACGCGTGTACATAAGTACATACACACTTTTTTTTATACTTTATAGGATTTAGAGTGTGACCACAGTCTCACCTTTTAAATGACAATTTTAAATGACGATGTGATCTAAGATAATAAGCATGCCAAATCTAGAGCAGCTACCTAGAGAGCTTTCTAACACAGCTGCCTGAACAAACCTATAGATGCTTGGCGAGAGATTTTCAAATTGACGGTGGTAGATAGTCTTTTTTTATATATCATAGGAGGCAAACGAACAGGTTGGTTAACTGATGTTAAGTGATCACCACCGTCCATAGACAAGTGCGTTGCCACCCTGTGTTTGAGGGAGGGGGAGTGGAGAAGGGGTGAGGGAGAGGGATGGTGGGTTATCCGGCGCTCTCACTGACCGAACGAAACGCAACAATGCAAGCACTTACTTCACGTCTGTGTTTCTGCGAGAGGGTGGTACTACCCCGGGCGAGCCGACCCATTCATGCTGAAACCAGTAATAGCTTCAGCGTGGCCTACCACCTCTTAAAAGTCGAGTGGCCTTAGGAAAGGCTTAGCAGCATACTATGGTTCCATCACTACGTTTTCCTTCATCGGAAGCTCCAGATTATTCATAACTATTGGAACCTCGTCGATCGACCCGGTGTTCGAACACGTAAACCACTGAACCATGATCGCTACAGAGAACCAAATAATTGCAACTATCAATAAAACATTGTTAAAAATGAGTATCAACTTTTTATTGAAGAATCTAATGCGTTATTCGAAAAATCTAATTCACGCATTCAAAATCAAATCATAATGTGGAAGTTATGTATCAAAAAGTTTTATTTAATTTAACAAATTTATTTATCCACCGCTTATATTAGGTACCTTACTCCTTAGATATCAAAATGTAGTAAAATAAACAAACTTAGATCGTAAAGAATAAAAATCAGGTACGTATCAGACGTGTGAATGAGACCGAGCCCATGAGCTGTAACCGACGTGTGTAAGTAACGTAAAATATTACTCAATTTTAATCTCCAATAATAAGAGATTTATACTTAATTTTATATTGAATAGAACGATAGTATGTCTCCTAAATCACATGTTGTAAGCAGTTCTATCAATAATGGATTTGTAAGTAATTTATTTTTAGAATAGTAATAGTATTGCTAGGTTCTAATAGCTCCTGAATTGCATATCGTAAGCAGTAAGTTCTCTAACCCACGAAATTTCGATACCGAACCATATTATAACTAGCTACGCCATTGAGAGGACTAATTATATTAAACAGATAAATTCTCTTTTGTTATTTCGGAATCGAGAGTTCGTCGTCACGTGACATACGGGCGGGTCGTGAGGTCAGAGCAACGGGAACTTTTTACGTATTTCCAAATGATTTGTACACGATTTATTAGTGTTATTTCGACAACCGCAGGGAATTGTAATTAGCCGCTATTGCTTCATTAAAATACTTCTATTTGTCTGCTTGACAGCTCTTAGTGATTTGTTAACACGGTTTTATCCTGAAGAAAGTGGAAATAATTGTTGAAATGTCTCTTTAATTTTATTTGGAGTCGTTTGAAATTCTTAAGACGATTTTTTTCACATTCAACTGTAACTATGTCGTATACAATTTATTGTTGATTCGTATTCTAAAACAAAACTACGTACCTACCTAACTACTTAAGACAATAAAATAAAAAGTGTGTATGTACTTATGTACACGCGTTAGACGTTATACTTCTTTGGCGTAACAAGATAAAAATCTTTTCAAAGATGTTATCTTTCGCCTTATTCTACGTTTGTAGAAAAAACGACACTAACAATAGAAAAAAGGTATTTAATACATTTAAAGCTTTAATACAAAGAAATACAAACAACAAATACAAAGAAACAAAATGTTGACTATAGCTAATTTCAGGGTGTCGGTTTTTCGTGACGGTGTGCGCGCGCATCGTAAAAATTTACTCTCATCATTTTTCCCTAACGCGCCAAAAGAAGTATAACTTCAATAATACGGAGACTATTTACACAATATCCATTTTTTTTTCTCTAACTGATTACGCTATTGGCCTAGCAAGGCCTTAACACCTTCACCAGATTACTACGGCGAGCGCTTAAGGCACTCAGCCGATTTTATTTTGACAACTAGCTCAAAGGTGCACGGCACACCTTGGCTTGGGCTGTCGTCTAGTTCATGCAATTCGCGACCTGACTGAGCTAACCTAATCTAATCATATTCATATTTATATGAGTTATTGAAATATATATGTGTACCAAGCATACATACCTCAATAACTCTTATATGCATTTTGTGTCGGATAATTTTTCTAAACTATTTCACTTCGATAAGGGAAAAAAATAAAACCCTTCCACTTGCATGTGTAAGCGTGTATGCGTGCACGTGTGTAGAGGTGATACGTGTAATGTTGTTGCAGTGATGTAAGATTTTGTGTCACTGTATCGCGCAAGCAAACTTAGATACATTATATAATATCCATTTTCCTGGAACTGTTTACTACAAAGAGTAACAAACGCGTGCGGAGCTTCGAGCATAGATAGCTATTTTATTATAAATCGTGAAGGAGAATTGAAGTGCTTCGAACGTTGTGCGTGATTATTGAATTATATATACGTGCACGCACACTGGACATGCCTTATGTACGAACAATATCAATGCAATGACGACGGTCGACGGTCAACCGCGTCGCACCGCGCCACGCAGCCCGGGCACGCGCCTCACGACAAAGTTGTGCTCTGCCCCTGCCTATATATCAACTACACATGTTTTGTTAATTAAACTTCAATTTATTCGCAACTACTACTACTAAAGGGTGTACTAACAAAGAAAATGAGACCAAATTTTCCCCTTACAGTACGACCTGACTGAACTGAATATCAATCTGTCAGATTTTGACAATATTTTTGAATTGTCTTCTGCCGACTCGCTTTTCCACCTTGCCGTACGATTTTTCAAACATCTTCTTAAACACAAACCTTGCCCTAACAATTACAAATATAAGAAAGAAAGAATTAACCAGATAAGTTCAATCGGACTGAAGTGATGTGATTACATAGATTCGTTTTTTTTTCTCGAACTAACTACGCTATTGGACTAGCAAGGCCTTAACAGCTTCACCGGACTACCTACATATATTCGGCAATTGATTTTTTATTTATATCTATAGCTAGATTAATACCCGTTAACATTGTTACCTTTACAACATTGTTCGATAAATTAGTTATTTCTACTTCATACTTTTTTGTTATAATTTTATAATGACTTCTGGCATATCTGTAATTTATTTTTGTTTTACTTATATTATAGGAGTTTCAAACAAGGTTTTTTTTCTCTAATTCAAACTAAATATCCAAGTAATAACAGGATAGAAGAACAACCGAAATTTCCTAAATCACAACGGGTAAAAACATTATGAGATCGTCACCTGGCTGCGTCATCTTTTGGAATCATTCATTATAATAGAATTCATTGCCTACATACCTATAGTGTAGCTATTTACGATTAAGTAATTTTGGCATGTTCGTATATACAAATAGAATATATAGAGATCTTTAATCATCTCCATACGCGTTACCGGGCTAAGTGTAAAATCACACAGAGAACTGTTGGAGCGAGCGGTCAAACGTCACGCAATGAGCGATTACTGACCCCGAGCCGTCTGCCAATCCGTCCGTCGACACATCGTGTGCTATTTCTTTGTTCAATTGTTACATTCCGTCATAATGGACCTTATCATAGCATACGTTTAGATAGACAATAGATTAATATGCCATTAAATTCGAGGAGAAAATTGCGCAATTTAATTCCAGAATAAATGAGAATATATGCATATTTTACAATTTATTCCTATAAATTCATTACTAATCAAAAATACTTCCGGAGATTGATAATTAAATCTTCAGGATTATGTGTGAAAAAAAAATAGGAAAATTTTATAGAAAAATCTAATTCTCGACATCAGTGCCACCTACCACACCCACCTATAGTTAAGGACCATTCAGATGACCGCACAAGTATAAAACAGAATCTTCAAAATCGGTCAAACGACTTGATGGGGTTTAAAAAAATGTTTTTATAAATACCACTATACGGTACAAATACAGATCTGTAGATATGCGTAATACGTCCTAAACTGGTTTGGTGACTCTGCCCGTTCCCTTATTAAATGGTAGAATTACACATCTATAAAGAAATGTATTACATTTGCAATTAACTAAGCTTGTAAATCTATACATGGACTATTTTTCCTACTCAAAATGAGTAGATATAGGGCAATCAATCCCCGATGAATAACCTACAAACTTGTCAGTTCAAACAGGAATTAACTATTTGATAAAGGCTTTCTTTTAACTGTACTTTGTTAGATTTTCTATTGTGTCCTTAATACGATATTTTAGTTATCGAAATATTATATTTACTACTTTACTATTTCGCAATATGTATTATTCATTAAACCAAATTATATGAACGAAAATTAGTGAAATCATGATGGAATCATTAGTACGAAGGGGTATGGAGGGGGCGTTTGGGTACGCGTGGGTCCAACAGCGCACGCGCAGAACAAAGGGCGCTCCGTGAACCGCAACCGTCGTGCTTGGGTACTTCTGCGCCAGCGCACCGCACGTCTCGCACACCCCGCAACCCGATGTGCCAACGCTGATTTTTTATATGAGAAATTTGAAATCCTATTTATAGTTTGACCTTTGCTTTAATATTTCTTCCAACTGCGTACGCACTTCAAAGTTTTCAGTAAATATGATTTGATATGGTTTTTTTAAAGGGTTTGGCCACCCTTATTGGAAGGTGTATGTAAGACTACACACATACAATCTTTTTTTTTTCTCGAACTGACTACGCTATTGGCCTTTTTAGAGGCCTCTACAGCTTCACCGGACTTAAAGCACTCACTTTTATTTGGACACACATACAATCACTAGTTACCTCCTATTTATAGCAACATTGGCTAGCCTGTACAGCATACTAGCTTCATCCAACAAAGGTGCCGTTACAAATCCCAACGCAACGTAAATCCTTATCTACCGTCAGGCAGTACTCTAGCTTTTCTACTTCATTACGGACACATTCCACTATAATATGATAGACATCTCTACTCTGTTACACTCATATGATACTTTTATAAAATAGCTATAATTTTGGGCTTGCACCTTTACACGAATTACATAATATTACGCTGTGCAAATAAATATTCATCTTGCCTAGCCCAGTCTTCATTTGGATGGATTTTAGGCATTCCACCACGAAAACTTCCATAAAGTCTCGCTTTTACTGTACCGTTGTCAATTGAATTGAATAGAGAATTATTTTTTCTAGGTGGATACACAACAGGCGGACCCCGTGAAACAAACGCCTACGGGTATACGGAGGCAAGCGGCGGTGCTGCTGCTCCGACAGCGGCACCAGCGCCCGCGCCTACAGCCGCTTCCCCCCTCGACGAGTACTACCAGCCGGAGTACCCGCCCGCACCTCAAGCCGGCCCCCCACAGCCCTACCTTGATGACTACTACCATCACGCTCATGCGCACACGCAGCCCCTGCTAACGCACGAGCCCAAGTACCAGCCACACGCATATTCGAAACCATACCCAAGAGGTGAGTGTTTTTTTTAATCCAGCCCTTGTTAACAACCTACGAGTATCGATAAATCGTCCTCCTCTCAAGTGGTTGCTTAAGGAAACATAACAAGGTTTATTTACAGATAAACGATCATTTAAAATTCCTCTTAATAATAATAAACGATTCAACTAAATAAACTTTTACACAGCTACCAATTTTGTTTTACTTTTAGTTTTTCATTTTATTGACCTTTGTCTTAAACGAATCGCTAATAATAATGAAAAGAAACCTATTTTGAATTATAATGACATTAAAAATTAAATCGAATTCAATAATAACAGAGTTTCATGCTCTTACCCTTTATCTATTTTGCTAGGCTGTACCTACTTCAAATAGTTTTTATATATCGTTTACTCTAATTATGTAGGATGTCTGTTAGATTGTAGAAACGAGCCTAAGAACTTTCATAAGTGTAGATTTTCACAATAATCCTATAATCTTTATACATTTTACACACGTTTTCGTTTCACTAATATTCCCTAATATATATTTTATTCCCAAAACAATTCATAACTTGAAACTTTGTTATAAAAATAGCATCGAATCGTCCTCTTAGATATCACAATAGCCATCAACACGTTATAAAAGATCACAAGGCGACAATTAAAGAGTGTCGGTCAGTGTTAAATTAATGAAGGTGTACTATTTCATGCCACGAGCTCGTTAACAGCGATGACTCTTTCATCTGGATTATAACTTTTTCGTCATTAATTGAACGGGTGTCGAGTTACTCGTGCAACAATTTGTAATACGTAGGCACATGTATTCATTTTATACATAATTGGCTCCGTTTACAATGTATCTATTTACGTCCTAAAGGTTTTCCTTTTGTTTTCAGTATCGTCATTCATATGTAATTTGCATTGTCTCGCTTATATATTGAATGCAATACATTCTTAGACAATACTGCTTTGGGATAAACAATAACTAGATGCTACTCTTAAAATATTTACTAAAATAGTCTCAGATATGGTATATAATAATGTAAACAATGATAATAATCGCACTTACCTGTAAATTTAAACTAAGTACTGTGTTTACATCGTGAATCATTGTATTTAATTTGAGCATCGGGTTACTCATTAAGGTCTCGGCCGTCTACCACGGATCATATTATGACCGTAACCATTTTAAAATTCTTTTACTACAGATTAATATAAAACAGAACCCAATAAGACAACAAATTTTCAATTCGACTTTGCCATTGATACTTTCCAATGGATACTCTAGTGTCCGTAGTGTCCGTCTATTTTTCAACACAGCCCAGCGTGGCATGGCGGTGCGACATGTTCCAAGCGCGTTACCACCGAAATTTTACTATCCCAAATGTAACACTTTACAATAGCATATTCAACGATGTTGGCACAGTTGATAGCATGATCGGACACCGCGTTTATCGACGTCGGTTCGATTCCTTCCGACCGAGTCGTAGCTTTCGGCGAAATAAAACGACGTGATAAAGCCGTAGCATGATGGTAGAGCCAGCCCACTCTAGGTATAGATAGCGTGTTCACCTTTGTACGGTGACGTACATTGTATGTCGCCCTACTTAATATGTGCGCATCAGCACATCTAAACTAAAATTATATTTATTAAATAGTTATATTGTTAGTCGCGTTCAAGCACTCAGGTTGCACAACAACACCATTGTAACACATTAAATGGAACTAACAAACAACTTTATTCCCACAAACGGGCACTTCAAAAACATATATAAGGCAAGGACTTACTCCTCACTCCAACACAAGGTATATCACATCGTCATTTTCACATCAGATGGTATTGTGGTCAAACGCAAAGGCCGAAAAAGTATGAAAAAAAAATCATAAATTGTATTAATCGTGTACATTAAATTCGTAGGTGGCGGAGGCAGGTACGGCGGCGAAGGCTACGGCGAAGGTTACGCGCCTGAGTACGTGGGCTCGTGCACCGAATGGACCGAATGGCCCAACGAGCAGCACGCGCTCATACCACAGGACAAGCTTCCTTACCCCGCATCGGGTCCCTGCTTTACCGGTACGTTTAAGAAACATTTTTATTTTTAGTACCGAAAATAATCACAAAAAGTCAAAAAGAAGTCAACCGTGTCAACACCCATCTAGCAGCACACTACAATCCAAGCTAAGTTAGCGTATAAACCAGTATTAAAGCGGAGAAGTAAAGTGTCTACATACAACTGAATACCACTATACACATAATGATTAATCCATCGCAGCAGCTCTGTTTAAAGTTATCCCACTTCGCAATTAACTAATATATATATATTAGTAAAGTAAAAGGCATGCAAGCCGAAATGACCCCGACGACTGCCGATGGATTGTAGATCTCTCATTGATCGCCATTGTTTTTGGATTGCACCGACTTTCTACTTTTTAATTTATCGCATTTTGCAATCAGCCAATATAAATACAGTTGTAGAAAGGTTTGCAGGTCGGCATGACAGCGATGACTGCCAGTTAATTGTTGATCTCTCATTGTTCGCCATTATTTATGGATTACATCGGTTTACTATTAAGCACAGTGCTATCATTTTGTCGTGATACAATAAGAATAATACTTTACAAATTCCAGTGTGTATTTTTATATACAAATAAAATGTTAGAGACTTTTGTTGTGCCCGTTTCATGCAAAAACTACTAAATAAATTGCGATCAAATTCTTTTAATTTTACTTTTTATTAATATCATCAGCAATACTTAATGTTATAAAACTGGAGGTTTAGTTTGTCTGGTTAAACGCGCTAATCTCAAGAACTACTGGTCCGATTTGAAAAATTCTTTCAGTGTTAGATAGCTTATTTATCGAGGGAGGATATATGCTACATATCATCACGTTAAGACCAATAGGAGCGGAGCACCATTGAAGAATGTTTCGAAATCGTTTTTTTTTCCTTCTGAGAGCTTCCGCTACATGTTAGCGTTAGCCCAAAGTAACTATTCCACTCGGACGCATATAAAGCTAGTTGAATATAAAGTTATTAAAGTTTTAAGAAACTACATTTATAAACATTATGTGTTTTCTCACCGTGGTGGTGTGGTGTGTGTGTGCAGGAAAGCTGAAGTAAACAGATAACAATGTATAAAAATGTTGTAAGCAAATTATATTAATTTTTTTTAATGATAATAAACAACGCAGACGAAGTCGCAGAAATCAACGAGTTTTAAATAATTAGACACTTATGTTAATAATACTTACTTTATAATTATATTTTTATAAAGTGCTAATTTATAGATTTCTTCGTATTCATTATAAACCAGTAGCCACATAAATAAAAAGGTTATTTTTTCGGTAGTATAATTTTTGTATATACTGAATATTATACAGAAATTAACAAATATTTTAAGTTATAAAGAATTTGAATTGGCGGAATAAATTTATACTAATCGCAAACCGTGTTATCCGACCGTGAAGAAATAATGTGATTTGTGTTTACACACTTAAATTACTTCATTAATCTACATATGACTTAAATATGTATCTAGTATCTATTATACGATTTTCGTAACACTAACTTACTATAAGTGACCATTGCACTGAGATATGGATACTATAAACGACAGTAACAGGTTAATTTATTTCATAAAATATTCACAAAATGTACTGTATATCGTAAAGCAACTGTGTGCTATATGTTCAGGTTCAGGACCTATACAACTATGGCAGTTCCTTCTCGAACTGCTCACCGATAAGAGTTGCCAGGGCTTCATCTCTTGGACCGGAGACGGATGGGAATTTAAACTCACAGATCCCGATGAGGTAACTTTCTTCTTACATATACATATTACATTTCGTATAAAAATATATATAAAAATAAGCAATAGCAATTTCTACGTTCTAAAGACATATAAAATGTTCTTCAATCATAAACAAAATGACTTAAAAGTAATGATTTCTGCTATATGCTTTTAATAATATGGACCTGAGGTGGTAGAGTCACGCTGAAGATATTACTGGTTTCAGCATGAATGGATCGGCTCGCCCGGGGTAGTACTACCCTCTGACAGAAGACCCACCTCCCCTTCCTCCCGCCCCACCTCCCCTTCCTCCCGCCCCACCTCCCCACTCCTACTATACTTAGGCTGGCAACGCACTAGCGACCCTTGGTGTTGCTAGTGTCTATGGACGGCGGTGATCACTTACCGTCGGGTGACTCGCCTGTTCGTTTGCCTCCTATATTAAAAAAAAAGACTAGTAATTATTAGCTTTCGTTATTATTTTTATAATTAATGTAAATTTTATTTAGTCTAAACTCGTTTACTTTTTATCAGATATTGGTAAATCAATATTTATGTTGTCCAATTATAAATACAAGAATTTTAGATAGCATTTATATTTATGTAACACTAGCGGGCCCGGCAGACGTTGTCCCGCCCTGATTATGAAAAAATTCTTGACAAATTTTATACTAAAACGTTCCTCGTTAATCACTCTATCCGCCGGTGAAACCACATTGGAAATCCGTTCGGTAGTTTTTGAGTTTATCGCGAACAGACAGACGCGGCAGGGGACTTTGTTTTATACTATGTAATAATGTAATGATTACTGTGTAAATAAGTAAGTGGCAGTCGAGTGATTTGACAGGTGGGACATCATTCCTATATCCGCAGGTCCGACACGTAACAACGAATTTTTCATAAATCGCATACGTTTACAAATTTAAATTGGTAACACTATCGGCTGACGGTGAAAGAAAACTTTGTGAGTCAGTATTCGTCAATACGCTGTGTACTGATGTGTTATTTATGCTCATACCTTCATTCGGGAAGAGGTCGTCCTGCAGTAGATCGCTTACGGGTTGATGATGTTGAATGTACATACAATTTAAATATGCATATCTATTGTTTCTTTTACATGTTAAATAATATAATAAAAGTAAGTATCAACGCTAGAGAACCTAACTGACTAGCGACCGATCGACAATTTTTATACATTACTAAAATTAGCGTTTACATCGTTAGACGGGGCATTTGATAAAGTTGAAAAGATAGTCATTTGGGATTTGTACATTAGAATGTAGAAAGACTATAAATAGTATAACACTATATGAATATTTTAGAAGATAAACATATGTTAGTATCTATACCAGAGATTCCTAAACTTTAAAGACGACGGATCACCAACCTTTTATTCTATGGAACCCGTATCAAATGATTACAAATTAACGCTGAAGTTTATAAAAGAACATTTTTTTAAGAAATATGTTAATATAATCTAAACACATTATTCGCGCATTGTCTCTCGCTACGTGCGCTGCTGGGCCATTCATAGTCCGGGTTGAATGCTTGCTACCTACCTATTTACATAAAAGTAATGAGTCCTTCTCGTCACATATTTTACGCTATTTCAAAATAATACTTGTAACCGTGGTATTATTTCATAGCTAATAATAGATAATTTTGGCGGAATCCTGATGACTATTCTACGGAACCCAGTTTGGGAATCCCTGATCTGTACCATGCTAAATGAAATGTATTAACAGGTCGCTCGACGTTGGGGTATTCGCAAGAACAAGCCGAAAATGAACTACGAGAAATTGTCCCGCGGCCTCCGTTATTACTACGACAAAAACATAATACACAAGACGGCGGGCAAACGCTACGTCTACCGCTTCGTCTGCGACTTGCAGAGCTTGCTCGGGTGAGTGATACAACTCATGCAGTTCATTAAGTTACATCTATTAACTCCCGATATTCTTCAAAAAGTATACGGATACAAGAAGACACACAAATAGAGAAGAAGACATATAATTAACTAAACACTTGCCCTCACATCCCAAAAGTGAAATAGAGTGTGTGACGTCATGAATGTCTATACCATTTTTGGCTGTTTAAAATTGACAGTCCATTAAAATCTATAAAACTTTATTATATTTTTGGTTTTTGTCCCGCGTAATTGTAATTATATATTCCATATCATTACATTAAAATAATTCATTTCAAAAGGATTAATGATAAATTGGTAAAAATGGTGTAGCAAAGAAATCATTATTTCTTCATATAGTGTAAAACATACAAGTAGTTGCTGCGAGTTATTCTTAGCGGATTGACATAAACCAATACTAACTCTTCTGTTAGATACACAGTTCTTTAATACATTATTTTAAAGTATCACATGAGGCTTTGCCCGCGTTGGCACACGAGAATATTTATATTTTTATATATATCGACTTGGCCACAATTAGCTTTCTCCACTTACATGAACACAAAACACTTTTTGGAACCGTCTTCTTAAGCAAAGCGTATTCATAATGAAAATTATTCGGAGCCTCCACTATTCCACAATCCCAGAGTTTCCCAATCTTTAATCTTCGAATCCCAATCGGGCTTTGAAGATTTCGTTAATTATTTTTAAGATCTGTTTTGTTCCGCGTATAAGATCCTATACAAATGCAATGACGTATATTTATGATAATGACTAGAACATTTGCCATATTCATAATCAACAAAGAGCAAGTAGATAAAAAAGTATATATTCTTTAGTTTTTATTCTTCAACTTCATTCAATGGTGGTCATATGTAGATTCTGTGAATTTTTAATCAACTTTTTGAAAGTTGTGCGGTCCGTATTTTGAGTTAGCGAAACTAATATCCATATACCTACTAACATATTTTTGTAAGTTTATACGATTTATCACCTGTAATAAGTTATAAGTACTTGTAATAATATAACAGCATCGTTTTGTACTATTGTGTTGTATCGCAAAAATGTGAGTTTATTGCCAATAAATATTGTTATTATCTGTCTACAACTCTTTTCCTTTAAAGATTTTAAGTACACACCACAAATAGTCTATAAAAACTAAGTGAATCACTATAACTTAGTTATTTTTTAAATTTATTCCAGGATATCACCCGAACAACTGCACGCAATGTACGAGCCTAAAATGGAGAAGAAAGACGACGACTGAACCCGAATCGAGCACTAGCTTTGATCGCGACTCGACCCTACAATGTACTGCGATCACACAAACTGAATAAACACTAATATTGCTTCCCCAATAAAAACAAAATATATATTAAAAATAATTCTTTCAATTAAAAACAGCTGACAATATAAGTTTGTTTCCAGTGGAGTTGTGAAAAGAAGTCGTTGTCTAACGTTATGAACTCGTAGCTAATAACAACTGGAAGGACAATTTTCACTATTAAAAAAATGTCGGATTTGATCTCATACACAGCCACCAGTGGAATTATTAATGTAACTACTAATGAAAATTAATACCATATCCAAAATGATAATAATCTATATTTATATACTAAGTACCAAAATATAACCAATGGTGCCTTATTATATCACAAAAATGTTAAGCCATTATTACTTTGAAATGCTAAATTTCTATTCAATACATGTATTTTTCGGAGAACCAGTATTAAAGAGACATTATTACTCTTCAACATTTATTAATTGACGTTTAATTATTAAGTATTTTTGAATAATATATTGCTCCGAGAAAATGCTTAGGTCACAATGATAAATGGAATTTTAGTGAATGAAAATTAAGGAACTAGTGCTAAAATAGTAAAATTCATCTATAAATGTAATTGTAACTGTAAATATAAGTTAATTTTGTTACTTTATCAAAATAATTAGGTATTATATTATATTTAGATTTTAAGTGTTGGATGTTTGATTCGGATTATGCGAATAAATTTATTCATAGTCAGATTTGAGAACATCATACAATTTTTTTTTCTTCTTAATTTTATCCACAAAAATTATGTCCAAAGAATTTTAATATCTAAATTCCCACCAATTGGTAAAGTTATCGTGAAATTACCAAAGGGATTTCCCGTTCTCGTTCTGTTTTTATGTCATCGTTAAATTTTATATGCAGCTAATAATGTTATTAATAAGTACTTGAATCAAATACAAAATAATAATCTTCTTTTAACAATTCAAATTATTTCAATCATGTCTGTAAACAGATATGTATTATATAATAATTCTCATGAATATGTAATATCCTTAAATATTGCAATATTATGAGTCAACAATCGGGTGACGTAAACAAGTTGCTGATCTCGTGGTAAGGGATTGTAATGTCTTACTATTAAGTTATGAATTTAAACTACATAGTTGTATTATTTTCAGTTTTTATAGCTCCTAGCATACACCGAAGATATTTCGATAAGTTTTATTTTGTAAAGTTTTCTCCTCCATCAATACCATACCTGCATATATAAATGCAACGCGATAGGTATATTAATTTTAAAGGTGCTTATTTTGCTGTACAAAAACAATAAATGATGTCTTCCCTTTCCCATCACTATCAGATTTAGGTTATAACATGGACATGCCCTCAAATGTCTGCTTATATATTATAGGGACAATCTCTAAGATTTTTGTCGCTACTTCGCATACATTGTAACGTATATCTGTTAATATACATAATACGCAAATTAATTGTAAGTGACGCCATTTAAAAGTGAGACATTTTTGTAGTTACGGTCAAAATTATTGAATGTGTAAATGTTCGTGTATGTATTGATGGAAGATATAAATTTAAATATATATATATTTACGAAATTATATTTTGTTTACTTACTTCCACATCCTTTCTAATATATTGCTTTTATTTAAATACATGCAAAACTTTCAAACAATTATTTACATCTTTCATAACCTCCCTTAGAAATGCAATATTGTCTCCAAGTATACCAGGGGAAAGGATAAACACTCGCAGTATTCTAGGATATGACACTTCATGGTCACGTCTATAATATAAAATAATAATATCAAAACAAATACTAATAAACAACCAAGAAAACCTAAGTTAATGCTTGTTCTAAGACTTTCAAAAGTATAAACACAATCTTAATAAACCTAGGTGCAATGACCGATGCCGAAAGCTATAATGGGCGACCCGGAGTTAATAACTTTTGATAATAAAACGAATAATAAACGATAAATATTAATAGAATAAATTGAAGAAAAAGAATAAAATGTTCTGACGTTATCACGTTCACTTTCAAGTGAAAGTGAAATCACCCGACGGTCAATGACACTGCACTTGTTAATGCACGTTAATAGACTATGTTGATAGACGCGTAGATTGTATATAATTTTTTTTGTTTTTAGGTAATTACGTCGAATATTAAGCACCTATTTTTTAAATTGATTTAGAACAAAAATCGAGTGCAGAGTATCCTCCATAAAAATTGCTACTGTCTAAACCTTCAGCCTGCATAAGTATATAAGTCTCCAATAGTAGATTAAGACAGACAGAAAAAGCAGAAAGAAATAAAAAATAGTTGGCTAGAGAATGGAAAGGGAAAGTGTATGGATTTTATCTTACGATCTTAAATAGTAATAGGATTCAAACCTGCAAGAAAATTATTTTAATCATCTATACTTAGCTAAAAAGATGCTATTGAATGAGTTTTATATAGTTAGTTTTTACGTCTCACCTGTATTCTATGCAGAATTTTCGGACATAGTGATTCATTCCATAAGACACCCTCAGCCTAGATAAAACGGACTTGGGCAAGTACGGTAATGACTTACATCTAAAAGCCTAACATACCAAAGAACTTGTACTGTTCCTATTTTGTCTGCTATTTGTCAGTAAGTAATTGAATGCTACCAAAAACTTATGAAAATATGGCATGTCTTAAACTATTCCTTTTATTCCTATTCCCATTTCCAAAATGATGATTTTATATAGGACTCGGACTGGGACTTTGCTATGGGGGACAACAGCTGAAGTAGAGACCATATTTTTATTACAAAAACGGGCAGTTCGAGAAATATACAATATGGGACCTCGCGAATCATTAAATACTTAGTTTCAGAAATTCGGTATCTTAACTCTGCCCTCTCAATACATTCTTGCATGTCTGTAAAAACTTTGAAAAGCTGGATTTCATAAAAGACCGGCATAATTTAAATACTACTCATGGATTAAATGCTATTTAACTTAAACTGGTCATCCCATGTTGCAGACTCAATAAAACCAGTAATAGTTTTTAAGTAATAATGCTAGGTTTTACAACAGAGTCCCAAAGCATATTACCGAATTGCCGGACTGTCAATTTAAGCGCCATGTCAAGCGGACTTTGGTGTCAAAGTTTTTTTTTTTTCGAACTGACTACGCTATTGACCAAGCAAGGTCTTAACAGCTTCACCGGACTACTAAGGCGAGTGCTTAAGGCACTCAGCCGATTTTATTTTGACAACTAGCTCAAGGATGCGCGGCACACCTCGGCTTTGGCTGTTGCCTGATACATGACATGCAATTCGCGACCTATCTGAGCTAACCTAAGCTAAGCTAACTATTCATACATATATGAGTTGTTGAAACATATATGTGTACCAAGCATACATACCTCAACAACTCTTATATATATTTCGTATCGGATAATATTCTAAACTATTTCAGTTTGATAAAGGAAAAAAAATAAAACCCTTCCACTTGCATGTGTAAGCGTGTATGCGTGCACGTGTGTGGAGGTGATATGTGTAATGTTGTCGCAGTGATGTAAGATTTTGTGTCACTGTATCGCGAGAGCAGCGTACTCAAGGGCTCCACACCGAGGGAACGGACCTAGGCTTGAGCCGCTGCCGAGGGTGTCAAAAGGCTATTATAGTTTACATCAATATATGAACAATGGTTCACTGAAATTCACACGTCTAACTGTGCATCCAATAAATACAACTATAAATTTTTTTAAATATTGATTTTAACTTGGGCTTAGAAAATTGGGCTCCATTTTGATTAACAAATTACCAGAATAAATAAAAATGTTCTACTGTCTACGTATAATTTACAATCAAATAATGTATGTGTATACAAAGAAAAGATAAACTGGAACTTTTGCTCATTTAAGAGAAGAAATGATGTGGTACACCCCTACTTCAAGTTCTTGATTACTTAAGTACCGTTACTCTTGACTAATGATGATTAACGATTCCGAGATTACTGATTTCAAAAAGGAGGAGGTTCTCAATTCGGCTATTTTTTTTTCTATAATTGTTACCCCAGAACATTATGATCTATAAATAGATGTCGATTTTCTTTTATTGGAAAAAAGATATTTTCGAGCGCGTCTCATTTTAATTTAATTAACATTGAACCTTGGATTTCGAACATACACCAGGGAATTCCTCAGAATCGAATGTAAAATGTATAGTGACTGAAAAATTGGTAAGCTTATGAATTTGTAAAACTAGGCACACTTGACTATAGTCGAAAAAGTTTTAATGCATTTTTCTGGAGTACATTTTTTAATATCGTTTTTTTTATATCATAATAATATTAACTAATCTTCAACATATGAATAAAAAAAACTTAAATTAAGAAATATTAGAATACGTTGAGTGTACAATAATCTGATAAAGACATTGTTTCTTTTTTTCTAACTGACCTATTTATTCTGTTTGGCTTTAATTTACAGCTTCACCGAACTACAAATAAAGATCCGTTTTGGGGTATATATTATGTATCTAATAATTTATCAGTGATCCTATGATATAGACAGTTTCTCCCTGATATAAACTAGGTTTACCTCAGACAAGTCAAAAATTATGTTTATTTTCGCCATACATGATTTAGGGTTTTCCCCCAAATTTAGGGAGTAAATAGGTGGGATAAAAATTTTCAAAGGGCTTTGTACTTTTGGAATTTTGTTAGATATTTTTATTTACAAATATATACCCTGATATATCTAATCCCGGCAATTTTTTGATCATGTCAATAAACAAATTAAAATTTAATAAAATTACTTTAATTTAATAAGAATTGCACATGCAGAGATTGAAAAAAATATAAGTGTAGTTTTTGTAATATTTTGGTAATCATTTATTTAAAAAATAATTATACATTTCTAGACGTTTATTAACTTCAATGTCGTAATTATTAATTTTTATTTTAAGGGGATTTTCAAGTAATTATAGTTATTTTAGAGGTTTTTTTCTATAGCTTCAGGGATAATATTTTTGAGAGTTGTAGCACTGCGTAGCACAGAGTGCTTTATATTATGATTAGGAGAATTATTATACTGTTCTAACATATGTACCTATAAAAATAATGCTCAACATAAAATTGTAGGTTACCTATTTGTCAAGAGTTAAAGTAAATTCTCATAACAATGAAATTATCACTAATATTAAGAAGGCAGCACATAGATTTTATGTTTAAAAAACATTGGATAATACAAGGCAAGCGTGTTCCAATCAATAGTAGAGTAGAAGAAAAATTAAAAGAAAAAAGTATTCAAGTACAAGATGCCTTAGAGTTTGTAAAAGAAAAGCCGGAACCCAGGGAAGAGTAAGTAACTAATTTGAAGGAGTGTTTTAGAAATTAACTATTATAATTGCATAAAAACTTTTACCTTTTTATATACAAAATTAAGATAATAATAAACTTTCTGTTAAAGGTAACTCCTACATATATAGGCAGAACTTAATATCTATTGGTTCATTTTAAAGACAGCTAAATAACATATATCTAGATAAATTACACACAGTCCATGGAAGTCCACAAAATATTGCTTATAACACTAATATAAAATTAATACACATTAGGTATTCTGTAAACAGGGAGGATATTCACTTAGACATGCACCAAAAATGAATGTGTAATTACTATCTTGTTATTAAACACTCCACCTGAAATGAGATCAAAATAATATTACTGTAACAACATTAGTTTTTCAAAATAGTGTCTTACAATGGATTATAAGTGAAAAGGAAGCACTGTATAAAGCTAGCTTGAAAATCATTTTTAGTTATTTAATAGCAGGGAAAAAGTATGAGTACTTTCGTAAATGCACAGCGGCTGGTTAACTTTATCTTTTTACACAAGTCTGACCAATCCGAGAAAAAACTGCGGCCGAGTTGCGCTGCCTTTTTTTCACAAGTCTAACCTAACATAACCAAGATAGGAAAATTGAGAAAAATAAATTGGGTAGGTGAGGTTTTTGTACATTAGCAACTTCTTGATTTTTAGGTTGAAAGAAAACAGTTTCATCTCGGTTTAACTTGAGAAAAATGATCCAGTGAGTGCGGTGTGTTTAATACGAAAGTACCGAACAATGTTTGTAGTTCTCTATTTATAAAGTTTGTATTCTTAAATTATTCTGTCAGGAAAAGAGGATAATAATTTTTCTGTTTTTACTCATCTCGTTATTTCGTTCAATGTTTTAGTTAGGGTACAGTATTGGCATAAATACTGTTTAAAAATGAGTAATCATAAAACATAATAACCATAGATCAGTAACATATATTACTTGCATTCATTCAGATCTCGCAAGTTTGATTTTTTATTATAAATTTTAATCTAATATCTTGTTTACTTCAGTGTTCATATTATTGGGCCTTATGAACCTCCACTTGCTATGGATGAATTCCATCCAGAATTCAAACACAGGCCGTGTTTCACCCTGAAACATACAAATGTCCTTTTGGAGGGCATATCTCAAGCGCAAGTCCTCACAAAGACAGTTATAGCAGAGGACAAATTACCTCCAAAAATTGAAGAACTAGCAAAATTGCCTGCTCCTTCAGCTATACATGAGAATGTAAAAAAGGCTATTCTATCAGCAAATGTGTTTGATTGTGAACAGGAGAAACTACCAAAAATAAAGGATCCACAGAGGCCTGCATACAACTTTCCTAGAATACTAGGAATTACTGATAGAAGAAGAAAGTAAGCTATATCATTTCGTAAATGTAACTTAATTTAAAGAGATTATAGAAAGCTGCTTAGGATGACAGCAGATATTTAACTCATCATTCAATATATCATTTAAACTTTAATGCTACTATGTTATTAAAATCAGAAATTATATTTTTTGCAATATTATATGAAAATAGATTCTGTTCACCATTCAACATACATACTGAATTTATATTACTAATAGTTTGTAACAGAAAAAAAATCATCACAGTAATATTTAGGGTGTTTATTGCCTATATGTATACATATACCCAGGCCTATTGTTGTCACTTCATTTTTGGGGGCATGCTAATTTTTTTAAATTATAAGTGCATAATTTTTTGTATCTCTAAAAGTGCAAAAATGTACACCTTATTATTTTGGGTACTTGCGGCATATAATAGTAAGATACTGAACTAAAATTTTCAGAATGAAAACCAACTTCTAGTAATTTTTAGGTATTTTCGAATTTCACTTTAAGGGCACTGCATGTCCCCACAAAGAAGCCCTGCATATACCTATTCTTGTATCTTGTTCTTCATTGATTCATTGTACCTTATCCTGACCAAGTTGAGAACAAACAGCAATTCTGCCGCGCAAGAGAGAGAGACAAACTTCTTAGCCTTCCATGGATTCACCGTGCGGGTGCCGGGTCCATCGTGTGGCAGAAGGAGAAACTCAGAGCAGTTCCCAGGACTTGCGACCCAGGTGTAGGTTTAAGGAGAAATGCAGTAAAGAACATGTTAATGGCTTCCAGACAAAGATGGTCAAATTTGAAATTGTATTTGTGGTTACCTGCAATTTGTTACGCAAAGATTAGTATATATAGATATATATATATACTAGTGGTCCCTGCGGACGTTGTCCTGCTTTCATAATATAAAAAATCCTAAAAGCCAATCGCAGCGCCACCTACCGGGTCCAATTGTGAATCTAAACCGTTCTCGAATCCACTGTAATACACACACAATATTTCATCAAAATCGGTCCAGCCGTTTAGGAGTTCAGTGACATACACACGTACAAGAAGAAAGTTATATATAAAGATATATACTAATCTTTGCATAACAAATTGCAGGTAACCACAAATACAATAGTTTATGATTTGCGCGGCAGAATTATGCAGTTGGGACTTCACTTCAACTTCTTAATCAACTTATTAAGATATAGAAGTACTAGATTTTATTCACTATATTTTTCTTTTCTTGTATAGTTCAGGAATCAATTCTGCATAAGGTTTAACCTAATTTTTATTTATGTGAATTAGTATCTTATTATAAGATTTTATGTTTCAGTTTGATTTTAACAAACAAGTTACTACAAATCATAGAAAAAACTAGTGACTTGGATGTAACACAGACAAGATATGTATTCAATGATGTGGAAAGCAACACAGTTTTTGATAAAGAAGAAGATTTGCTACAGTTTCAAGAGATTTCTCATATTTTAATTACTAGCAAGAAACCACTCACACATGACACTGAAGATGACATTCCCTTTATTCAAATACCTGATCTTTACCCTATAAAAAGTACTATAACTATGCCTCCAGAACATTTTTATAGCGAAACTAGCAAATATCGTAAGTTGACTTTGATACATTATACATAATAACAGAATAACTTATCTATCATTCAATTTAATGCAGTTGTCTTGCTGATGCCATTGTGCTGAATTTTGTGGGTTCCAATTACATATTTGTAGAGTCACTAGAGATTTAATGTTAATGTAGAGATCATCTTTTTCTCCACAAAATATACCTTTATTAATTACTAGTTTATGCCCGCGACTTCGTCCGCGTGGAATAGTTACTTTGGGCTAACGCTAACAAGCTGCAGAAGCTCTCGAGAGGAAAAAAAACCCCCAATTTTGAAACATTCTTCATTGGTGCTCCGCTCCTATTGGTCTTAGCGTGATGATACGATATAACCTTCCTCGATAAAAGAGCTATAGGATCAAATCAAAAGGAGCATATCGGACCAGTAGTTCCTGAGATTATCTCTTACACCGTCACAAACTTTACCTCTTTATAATATTAAGTATAGATTATATAATCAGTACCAAACCTGGCAGGAGACAGCCTCAGCATTCAGCCATTTATCTTGTCAGTTATTTAAATTGTTCCTTTTTTATTTTGTCATTATTACTCTCCATTATCTTCCATTGAGTATAAATGATACTGAATGCAATATTTTCACACATTATTACATTTGTCTTATTCTGTTACCTATATTATGTAAAATGTTTAGCACAAATTGTTTTAGCTATCCAGTCAAACGTGCTAAGCCATCCACACACAACATGGTTGCATTTTAACCAAACTGAAGTGAGCAATATATACGAGACTCCAGTCACAAGTAAACAAATTCAAGGCAGGTCACTTACACATGCGTTTACTATTGCCAGTTCGTATGCAAAACAACAATATGGGGTAAGTCCAGTTTAATAAACCTTATAGATATCTACTAGCATATCAAAAAAGGCAAATCTTAAAGTTTCGTAAATTGTTCACAGCTAAAATTTAAATTCCCTCAACCATAATTAAATTCATAGTTTTCAAATTGTCAATATAATTTAGTTAACTAAAACTGAACATGTTCGCAGTATTCACACCAATGCATTTTGCAAACATAAAACAATATCAGTCTTTATCACTCTCATAAGATTGTTTGTGTGCGAAAGAGACAGAGTTTATATTCTTGCAATGTGCAATGGAACATCATCTTGTGCATTCATTCACAGATACTGCGCAAATGTAATGTGTGTCTGTGTTGTACCTGCCAGCTTTAGTTATCTTACCTATAAGAGAACATTGTAAGACTACTGTGCAATTGACAGTGTTTGCTGGAAAATATATCATTACATACACTCATCAAAAAAGTCTAAGCTACATGTACTAATTTAAATTTTAGGATGGTTCTTCACATTATAACGTTGTATTTTATTTTTAAAATAATATCTTTAGGGTTCTATGATGTAAAAATAACAGCTGTTGTCTTTATAAGTTCTTTTAATAACAAAAATGAACAATATTAGAATATACTGTAGAAACTAAGATACATAAGAAACTAAACTTTTTTCTTACAAAATGAAATTTCTAAAGAAAATGTATTTATTGTGAAAGAATAGAACAATTTAATACAAAGTATGGGCTCCTCTGCTATTCAGAACTTGTCGGCAACGATTACTCATTGAATTAATGAGACTGTTTATGTCATCTTGCGGTATTCGCTCCCAATGGAATTGTAGCAAATCCTTCAGCTGTTGGGTTGTTGTCGCTCCGTCCAAGTCCTTCAAAACACGTCTCTGGAGCATGTCCCATGCGTGCTCGATGGGGTTGAGATCTGGCGATTGTGCAGGCCAGGGCAATACCCGGATGTTCTCCCTTGCAAAGTATTCACTGGTTCGCCGAGCTGTATGTGAACGCGCATTGTCATGCATTAACCTAAAATCGGAGCCAAAGGTTTGTGCAAATGGGTAGACATAAGGTCTGAGAATATCCTCAATGTAATTTTCAGCATTCATGTTTCCATTTACAAAAACGAGCTCAGTTCGTCTGTTCTTCATAATACCCGCCCATAACATAACTGTTGAGCCGCTGTATGGATGAACTTCCTGAACGCACCTGAGCCTTTCAGTATTTCCGGGCCGACGATACACTCCCACCCTTCTTGTATCAGGCTTAAACCCGAATCGCGACTCATCTGAAAACATAATTTTATCCCGTTGTTCCTGGGTCCATGTTATGCGTTCTCTCCACCATTCATATCGACGAGCGCGATTCCCGTGACGTATCGGTGGGCACCTGATTGGGCGTCGAGCTCGTAGGCCGTACTCATGCAGTCGATTTCGCACAGTTTGAGGACTTACATCAACACCACTTGAAATTTGTAGCCTCAAACTTATCTCTCGAGCGGTTAACATCGGCTGGCGTCTTGCAGTCAGTAGTATGTACCGGTCTTGCTGAGTGGTTGTACTCCTTTTACGGCCTGGATGCTGTTCAGCGGGTTCTCCTGTATTATTGTAGCGCTGCCAAAGACGACAAATAACACTTCTATGAATGCCAAAATGTCGAGATACCTGAGATTGATTACTTCCCGCTTGCAACATCCCTACAGCTCTTTGCATTTCATCTGCCATCAAATGACGTCGCTTCATGACGTAAAGAATATCTAACAATTCAATTTTGTCGCTTACTTTATTTAAATGGTTGGTAAAATTATAAAATCAAGACTAAACGTAGCAATTAAAACGCACTTAAACTCAAACGAATTCGCAGTCATTTGAATTTTATGAAAAAACAAAACATAATCAAATATTTTTTTTACAACCAGCCAGTATGTCATCAATAACAAAAAAGTTTACTTACCTACGCACTTTGTTTGAGTAAATACTTAGAAATTAATTAATATAAATGGTAAAATTTGTAATATCACGCATGTTGCTTAGACTTTTTTGATGTGTGTAGTATAAAACAAAGTCCCCTACCGTGTCTGTCTGTCTGTTCGCGATAAACTCAAAAGGTACTGAATGGATTTTCATACGGTTTTCACCAGTAGATAAAGTGATCCATCAGATAGGTTCTGGTATATAATTTGTCAAGGATTTTTTTATAATCAGGACGGGACATCTGCTGGGCCCGTTAGTTAAAAGTATATATAAAAAAAGCGCTCATACAAACACAAGCACGACGAAATACATATGCACAAAAACATTTTTTTTTTAATATTTGAGATAACTGTTAACTATAAGATATGCCTGTCGGCTTACTATGAAGATCTATAATAAATCTAATAATAAGTGGTCATAATAACTATTACTAGAAAAGTGTTAGTTCTTCTTAACCGGTGTCAGTCTAGGATAAGTTATTAAGAAATAAATATTTAGTACTCCTATCAAGCTGGTACTATTCATATCAATTACTTTATATGAGACTCGTCATAGTCTAGTCATATTGCGTTAAGCAACAAAAAATAATATTACTATTGAATGAGTATGTAATAATATCACCTTTTTTGATAACTAGTAAATAATATATAAGACTAGCCTCTACCCCTGACTTCGTTCGCGTAGAATAGTTACTTTGGGCTAACAATAACACGCAGCGGAATCTCGCAAGAAGAATACCCGATTTTGACACATTCTTCATTGGTGCTCCGCTCCTATTGGTCTTAGCATAATGATATATATATATATATATATATATATATATAGCCTATAACCTTCCTCTATAAATGAGCTATATAACACTGAAAGAATTTTTCAAATCGGACCAGTAGTTCCTAAGATTACCTCCAACAACTTCACAAACTCACAAACTTTACCTCTTTATAATATTAATATAGGTAAATTTTATTTTGCAGGAAGACATAAAGGACTTACCTCAGCCAATTTATATAAACTGTATACAAACAGACGGACAGATATTCCACTTTGGTGTACTAGAATTGAACACCCTTAATGTTGATGGAAGAGACGGCACCAAAAATGTATGGTATTGCAAAAACAATATGAGGTTGTACGACTCGAGCCGATACTTTGGTGGGATGCCAGTTTTAGAAAATTATAATACCAAGGTTTACGGTTATATGAACGCCTTCTACAACAGTCAATAATAAAGATATTTGAAATATTATTTATTATAATTAGATTAGTTATTAGTATAATAAACTTATTCTAAAGAATTTGCTTTTTTTTTTAATTTAAATCAAAGCAACAAAAGTTTTGACAAGATGGCCATGTAATATGTATTCACATATATATCTTATTATATTTACAAAAACATAAATACGTTTATTTGCAAAAAAAAATAGACAAAATTTTGTCGTTACCGAGACACTGTACATTAAATTATAGCAATTCAAAGGAAAAATTCTTAATATTAGAAGCTCATTTATCCAATGTGAATTTCTGCAGTCGACGTCTTCTTAACTCCTCGGCATCAGCGTCAGTCTTATCTCTGGAAATAATTAAATTATATAATTTTTTATTTATTCATCCATTTGATAAAATAATTGATATTATTTTGGTTCTTGCCACTTTATATCCTTCAGGTCAACTTCATTATTATTAACAGACTAACTGTACATCCAGCTTCCAGCATTAAATATATAGTATAAGGAAGGGGTGGCGTTCACGAGCTCTTGGTCTAGGAGCTTCACCATTCGATTTTATTTTTGGAGCTAGTAACGCGCCCTGTTTTCGCAAATGTATAAAATAATAATTACTGTGAGATTCGTGTTTACTTTTTTATAGGGGTTTTCTAAGTGCACTATTCAGAAGTACTCATATTATATATATATCATAAGGTTTAGGCATTGTTAATGAGAGCGCTCCAAAACTGTTTACGAATTCATTAGAATACGTAATCTATACATGTATTATATATAAAAACTAAGAAAACACACACATAAACTTTGTTTTAAAAGTATATAAAAATAATATATATATTTATAGTATATATGTTTTATAGTGTACTAGCGGGCCCGCCAGACGTTGTCCCGCCCTGATTATGAAAAAATCCTTGACAAATTATATACTAAAACTTTCCTCATCAATCACTCTATCCACCGGTGAAAACCACATGAAAATCCGTTCAGTAGTTTTTGAGTTTATCGCGAACAGACAGACAGACACGCTAGGGGACTTTGTTTTATACTATGTAATGATATAAAAGTATATATAAAAATATTTAGATTTATTCCGAATTACCATAAAACTATTTGACAATCTCACACTTGACAAGGAAATATTTTTGAATCTACGAAATTTAAACTCCGTGCGGAATTTTACCAGCATTGCGCGCGCTTCCATGTAATTTTATAGGTTATATATTTTGCTGAAAAAAATCGTAGTGCGCGCGAGCACTAAGATATAGAATATTATCTATCTTGAGAATTGAACAAATATTGTAAATCGTAGGTGTAAAGAGCATGAAGTATGACAAATATAGTTAGTTGGCTTCAACTCGTTGATGGTATGAAAATGGAAATATTTCCTATTTTTTTTTATTGGTTTAACTATAATCTGTTAATAGCTACCATATAAAAAAAGGACAAAGGTGGAAGATGTTCTTAATTATTTTATTTCTGTCTATTTATATATAAATTAACAATAAATAATGTTACATTTAAATACGTACCTGCTTGAATCTAAAACAGTAGAATTACTTGATTCGGGTTTAACTTCTTCATTAGCACTTGCTTTGCTGGTGGATGGCATAGACAATGTTTGCTTGAAGGATGAAGTTGTTGGCACTATGTCAGGCTCAGAATTAACTCTAGACTCTGATGAAATTTTTGCATGACTGGAAAAATAGGAAATTTAAATAAGTAAAAATAACTTCAGTTTCTTACTTTGTATACTTTGATATACACACTGATAGCAGATATCTATGGTAAAAATGTAGTTGTTTAATTATAAACTAATACTTGGCTTATTTGTTTAAAACAAGAGCTGCCTTCGCAGTGTAATAATTTCTTATTAATTAAGTACCCTCCTAATATTTGTCAAAAAATATATATATTTATCCTGTATGAAATGTGGACACATTTTAAAATGATGAAATTTTGCGTACCATCTGTTATGGACAAGATATCCATTTATAAAATTTTATACAAAGGACGAAAAATTTCTATTTAAAAAAAAATTAATCAAACTATCTTTTTAAATAAATGCGAATAACGCTTGTAAAATTACCAAATACTTACATATCAGTTTGTGTGGCAACACTGGCACTATTTAGCGGCAAATTAGTAACAACCGTTGAGTACTGTTGCATCAGGATCACGGACGCATCTAACATTGTTTGTATCTCACGGAGCAACTGCAACAATGCGAATTTTATATTTTAATTATACGACATAATTATATATATTTTTAAATCCTAACCCATATACACTCATCGTTGCGTTTGCGCAGCACCATTTCCTTTTAGAACATGTATAATTTTGTACAGATAACGAATGTATCAATAATCTTCTCTAAATTATTTTAGTCTCATGTACTTGATAATGTTAAGAGTGAGAAAAAACATTCAAAGTACAATATATGTAATAAATTATACATATATAAATTTCAATAGTTTTCTGAAACCTTTTTGATTTTTGAATGCAAATATATACATGTAAATGAAGATCATTTAAATCTTTATTTGAATTTCTTACTTTTTTATTTATTGAAATATTTATGTTTTTTTAAACTCTGTATTATCTATGGTAGAGACATGCAGGATTTAACTATGGAATAATGACAATTAGATTCAATTTTGTAACGTTCACGTTGTAATCTATAATTAATAAGGAATAATTAATAAAGTGAAGCAATAGCTTTGAATGTTGTTTCTTTATTACAGGTATTTAAAATTTATTTATAATTAGTAAGTTAGGTTAAGAAGATTACTGTATTTGATATAATATTGTAATTTTTATTGTTGTCTAACAAAATAAATGCTCTATTACAGATCAACTTATTCGGCCTATTGTTTAAAACAAAACGATATACCCAACCACACAACACATTACATACATTTATATGTACAAAATATATCGATCCTTATCGATACATCGATTTATAAACACTAATTTTACATCAGCTTCGTATTTGAGTAGATAATAATCATATTACACACCGATACATAAAACCTCTAACAATCACTCCGAAATATAGTTTTGTTAAGTCGGTTGTTATTACGGTTACTTACAAACTTTCAAACCGTTAACATGGCGATTAAAACAAAATCTTTATGTGCAGACGAAGACGTTTTACTAACACTCAATAGAGGCGGGAGAAAAGATAAGTGATTATGGAAAACACTTCGGATTTAACCGCTCTACCGTGTCTACAATATGGATGAACAAGGAAAAAATCCTGCAAGCAGAGGAGGTTTGAAAATCGGTTACGAAATTAAAGAAACTAGATACGAAGACTTGGATCAAGCTATATTATCGATATAGCATCAGAGTAATATGCCTGTCTCGGGGCTGATCGAGAAAGTTAAGGAAGAAGAGTTTAACGAAGAACTAGGCTTAGCGGCATTCAAAACATCAGAAGGATGGCTTAGTGTTAACACAATGGCACCATATCAGCTATGGTACAATTAACGGAGAAGCTCGAAGTGTTGATACAAGATACTACCGACGACTGGATTTATAGAGCGTGACCCAAATTGAAAGGAAAGTAAGATGAAACCGGAATATTAGTAAATAAATAGTAAAACTCTTTATAACGTCGTTCGTTATAACAAACACTTTCTATAACGTATAAATTAATTCAATTTGGTTGGTCTACCACAAAACCATTTATTTGTTGTCCTCCCTCTGTATATTGGTCTCGTGAAATTTGTTATAAAAAGTTTACATAATATACATTTTGTTTTCATTCCCGTTAACGACAACTTTACAACGTCAAGAAATGCACAATCAAAAGTATATTAAACACCTGGGCCAGTAAAATAGTGCCAAATCACATGTAATTGTTGGTCGAAATGAAGCTGAGGCTGAGGAACATGTGATCTGTGACTTTCTTTTTTATTGCCAAGTTGTGTATACTATTTTTCAGTTCGACGGAACCGGAAAGTGGGAAATTCGTTTAGTGTGGTTGTCACAAAGTTGCTATTTTTTGGCTGGAGGACAGTAAAATATAAAGAAGAAAAAAGTCATATCGTAACAGAAACATAATTTACAAAACAAGTCTTTTTTCTTTTTCTTTCTGTATTGCCTGCACTGGGAAGGAATCTGTGTAACATTTAATGAACGCAATGTACAGTCGATCGTACGACATTATTGTATACCCTACACACTATTAGTTTTCTATCAGCTGAAGTCTTGCTGCCTGCGAGTTTTAAAAGTACAATATTTCCTTTAGAGGATATTGACTACGTGACGAAAACTTTATCCCCTCCCTTCCTCCCTGTGACAAAGTGTGTAATTTTGACGACCCCCTCCCCCCGAACTAGTCACGTGGTTTGGGTACTTTCCCTAAGTGTCCTTATATAGAGTTTACACTGTATATAAATAAACATATTTCATAATTATATCTTTGTTTTCACATCAAATAATTCCAAAACTTGTTGTATATAGAAAATATTTAACATATCAATGGGAAAAAGCGGAAATGTCGTAACTTGCATTTTGGGTTAAATCACTTTTTACCATATTCTTGTATAAAAATATACCGCTTTGAATGGTGTGGGCTCGTTTTCCTACGATAAAAATTTTCATCGACACGACCATGGTTTTTTGCCTAGTTTTAGCACTACATATTAATAAAAATATCATAAATAGGCTAAAATATGCCTTAAAAAAAAATAGATACTACTTTGTTTAAGTATCACAGAGACTGCTTGAATTACTTGCTATATAAATACATACCAATTTTCAACTTTCTATCTCTATAATAATATGAGGTATGAATTTTTGAAATATTATTTGGCTCTGATGTGAAGTTGAGCTTTTCAAGTTGCGACAATTCCGCTTTCTTCCGTCGATATACGCTAAAGAAAAATATGAACCTGGAGTCGTGCTTCAATGTTGCGACGTTCGTTGCCCTCCATGCGCTGTAGTTCCAAAACCGAGAGGGGAGCAAGGTTCGCAGGACGCGGCGGCGGAGGGGGAGGAACACCCCACGCCATCATCGCTGTAACACATTCAACTCCCGTCATGTACATTGTAATAGGCACTGGTCGACCATTGACATCCTATTATACCGTGCGAAAGCTTGAACACTCGCAATATTCAAGGCCATGATACTTCATGCTCACATCTACACTCATCAAAAAAGTCTAAGCAACATGTACTAATTTAAATTTTAGGATGGTTCTTCACATTGTAACGTCGTATTTTATTTTTAAAATAATATCTTTAGTGTTCTATGATGTAAAAATAACAGCTGTTGTCTTTATAAGTTCTTTTAATAACAGAAATGAACAATATTAGAATATACTGTAGAAACTAAGATACATAAGAAACTAAACTTTTTTCTTACAAAATGAAATTTCTAAAGAAAATGTATTTATTGTGAAAGAATAGAACAATTTAATACAAAGTATGGGCTCCTCTGCTATTCAGAACTTGTCGGCAACGATTATTCATTGAATTAATGAGACTGTTTATGTCATCTTGCGGTATTCGCTCCCAATGGAATTGTAGCAAATCCTTCAGCTGTTGGGTTGTTGTCGCTCCGTCCAAGTCCTTCAAAACACGTCTCTGGAGCATGTCCCATGCGTGCTCGATGGGGTTGAGAGCTGGCGATTGTGCAGGCCAGGGCAATACCCGGATGTTCTCCGTTGCAAAGTATTCACTGGTTCGCCGAGCTGTATGTGAACGTGCCTTGTCATGCATTAACCTAAATTCGCAGCCAAAGGTTTGTGCAAATGGGTAGACATAAGGTCTGAGAATATCCTCAATGTAATTTTCAGCATTCATGTTTCCATTTACAAAAACTAGCTCAGTTCGCCTGTTCTTCATAATACCCGCCCATAACATAACTGTTGAGCCGCTGTATGGATGAACTTCCTGAACGCACCTGAGCCTTTCAGTATTTCCGGGCCGACGATACACTCGCACCCTTCTTGTATCGGGCTTAAACCCGAATCGCGACTCATCGGAAAACATAATTTTATCCCATTGTTCCTGGGTCCATGTTATGCGTTCTCTACACCATTCATATCGACGAGCGCGATTCCCGTGACGTATCGGTGGGCACCTGATTAGGCGTCGAGCTCGTAGGCCGTACTCATGCAGTCGATTTCGCACAGTTTGAGGACTCACATCAACACCACTTGAAATTTGTAGCCTCAAACTTATCTCTCGAGCGGTTAACATCGGCTGGCGTCTTGCAGTCAGTTGTATGTACCGGCCTTGCCGAGTGGTTGTACTCCTTTTACGGCCTGGATGCTGTTCAGCGGGTTCTCCTGTTTTATTGTAGCGCTGCCAAAGACGACAAATAACACTTCTATGAATGCCAAAATGTCGAGATACCTGAGATTGATTACTTCCCGCTTGCAACATCCCTACAGCTCTTTGCATTTCATCTGCCATCAAATGACGTCGCTTCATGACGTAAAGAATATCTAACAATTCAATTTTGTCGCTAACTTTATTTAAATGGTTGGTAAAATTATAAAATCAAGACTGAACGTAGCAATTAAAAGGCACTTAAATTCAAACAAATTCGCAGTCATTTGAATTTTATGAAAAAATAAAACATAATCAAATTTTTTTTTACAACCAGCCAGTATGTGATCAATAACAAAAAAGTTTACTTACCTACGCACTTTGTTTGAGTAAATACTTAGAAATTAATTAATATAAATGGTAAAATTTGTAATATCACGCATGTTGCTTAGACTTTTTTGATGTATATATATATATATATATATATATATATATATATATATATATATATATATATGTATATATATATGTATATATAATAAGAAAGTAAATCTGACGTGTCTGTACTTTTTCGATTTTCGTGAAATCAAATTGTTGCAGGTGTCTAGGAACAAGTAATAAAATAAATTTCAATCATTTTTAGAAATGTCTGACTATCCGTCTCTTTGCATGAACACACATCACCGCTAAAGTACTGGGTTCACAATAAAACCACACCAAGAAAATCATAAAGTATTTCTTCGAGAATAATTGTTTGTCTTTGTTTCATTAATATCGATCTATTCTATCAAAAGTCATTGCAATTTTAATGATGACGCGGTGTAAGTACGAGAGAAAAGTAGATAAGTAAATGGACTTAATACATTCAGGTGACTTTATTAATCACTGTTTTTACATAAGGTTACATGCCGACGAAGTCGCGGGCACAGCTATTTTAATATATAAAATAATAATATAAAAACAAATCCTAATGAACAACAAAGAGAACCTTAGTTAAAGTTTGTTCTAAAACTTTCAAAAATACTTTTCTATACAGATACAAACCTATATACGAGTGTCAGTTTGTTTGTTACACTTTCACGTCTTAACTACTCAATCGATCATGAAATTTCTCTTACACGTTATCAAAGGTACAGAAAAGGACACGGTATCTTTCATCCCGAAATAAAAGCACTGTTCCCAAGGGATAGATGAAATCTATAATTACGCGAGCAAAAGCTAGTATATTATATAGCAATTATTATAAGGTGAATTTCAGTAATAATTTTATTCGTTATTCCAAACGCTAAAAATATCGTAAATAAAAACGGACTACATTGACATATAAAGAACATTTTGCAAAACATAAAACAATATCAGTCTTTTTCATATTCATAACTAGCTGACCCGTGCAACTTCGTCTGCACCAAATCGGTTATCACCGGTGTCAATTGTATTTTTAAACGCGAAAAATTGTAATATACATAAAACCTTATTGCAGCCACACCTACGGTTTCCAATTGTGAATCCAAACTATCAAGGGACTCACTCACAGGGTATGTGAGAAATCTTTTAAAATAAGCCTACAACCCGTTCGTAGCATCATCTACTGAGTTCAATAAAAAATTAAAACTAACCTACATATATTGGCGATAATGTGAAAAAAAACTTTAGAGGTCTATGGACCCCCAGTTTCTAAAGAAGTTCCTTTCCCTTTTTTGTAGACGTTTACTATACAGTCAGTAGAGTTTACATTATAAAATATCAAGTCGATGAGTTAAATTATAAATTAAACGATAAAATATATTCATAAAATAAATAATGATAAATGAAACACTGAATGATATCATAACTATTTTTAACTTGTATTAAAACTTTTTCACACTCCATTGTATTGAAGAAAAATATAAATATTAAAAAGATATGAGCACGACGCGTCAAATGTCACTTGCCTGTAACTATTTGTCTAAGAGCTAGTAACGATTTCGACAAATTTTCTATAAGACAGTTTTTTCTATATCTTTATGTTCTTCCGAACAGCGTGCGGGCTACTTGGCTGCCGGTAAACGTTGCGTTTATTACTGCATATTGCACCTTTACTGGTAAACATATTGATTTTTATATAATTTTTGAATGTATTGTTTGTTACTAAGTTTGAAACCCTACTAAAACATGAAATTATTATTGCCAGATATTTTTGTTATAAACAATAATTTGCCCGATGCTATTATTTTGGAAATAAAATAAGTATGTTCTAAACATGTTAAGATAGCTGTAATTTTAATATTATTATTATTATTTTACCTGCGCGACTATATCGCCTAAATGACATACAACTATATAACAATAAGAATGACAATAAACTTAACAATAGCTTATATTAATTTTGTACAATTCTTTAGCATCTTTCGAAATGGGGTCAGACAATAACGAATTGTACAAACCAGTGCGGAACGAACCAGAAGCATTAAGCCAAGATTTAATATCTTCACTTCGAACACATTCTGCCAGGATGTGGTGCACATCATCGATGAGCTCACAACTCTGGCAGAGTGGTGATAGTACTTTACGCATCAGGTAGGCGAACTTTTTACATGGGATGTGTCCTGAGCGTAATCTCATTCCTGTGATTGCTTCCCGACGGCAAATCGTACTGTCATCAATCCACGGTGACCGTAAGGGATGTGGCTGAATCGTTCTGTACCATATTTCGTTTGGTTTTAGAACGCTCATCAAAGTATTCCTTCCAATGCGAGTAACAGCTATTTTTAAATACTGAGCATACATCTAAGTAAGTTGGTAAAATATTAATAGGAGCACCTTCGGAGGATCCTTCTCTCGCTAAAAGATCAGCTCTTTTATTCCCAGTTATACCTATATGAGAAGGGATCCATTATAAAACAATTACTTTGTTCTTTGCTTTGAAATCTAGTAATTGCTTCAAAATAGTGTAGGCTCTCGGTATTTCTCGAAAAGTCGAGGTACATCGAGCTACGTGTTGAAGAGCACTTTTTGAATAGGATAAAATAACAATCTTAATGGACTCAGTTGATTGGGCAGATGAGAAGGTCTCTGCAATTGCTATCAATTCAGTGTGCATAATTGAAATATTTTCATCAATTTGAAATTTCATAAAAGTTTTGGAATTTGACTAAAAAAATGCGGCTCCTAAATAATTCCCAGCTTTAGATTCGTCAGTGTATATTTATCAATATTTTGATAATATTTATATATTGAAGACAAATATCTTTTATTTTAAGAACATCATATTGACGCTTTGGCTTTCAAATGCCATCTACATTTATTTTTATTATATTGTGCAAATCAATGTTATCGACCCAGGTGTGTAAAGTGAACATTTCATGTTTTATACTTATTTGAATTGGAGTATTTTTATATTGAGAAAAAATTGAAACTAATAATGGTATTTTTCTTTTACGCCAATAGAGTGATTGGAAAGAGGTGGACAGTTCTTCTGATACATTGGTTAGTTGGTTTTTTCGAATGACTTAAATTTAAATAGAATCCTAAGATGTAACGGACATATGCTCAATTCGCTTTCCATAACATAGATTGGAGTACTTTTAATGAAACCCCCGATAATTCTCATGGCCTGGTTTTGGACTTTTTCAAGTTTATAGAGGTTAACCTGAGCACTACTATCATAAAGAAAGCTCGCATAGTCAATTCGACTGCGTGTAATATTGAAGTATAAACGAACTAAATGTTGTGGATGAACACCCCAATTAAAACCGGCTAATGTTTTGAAAACGTTTAGAAACTTAAAGCTAAATTCTGCAACTGCATTGATATGTTTACCCCATTTTATGTATGATAAAGATAGCGATAATTGTGGAAGCGCCTGTTATAGATGCATGTATTCAAGATAACGTCAGTCTCAAGTCGTATGTCTACGTTTATCGTTGTTTTTCAGTGTTCACGGTGAAATCTCAATATCATAATGGTTAATAAAATGAAATATGTTGTTTGCAATGGAAAAAATAAAATAGTTTGAAATGAATTATTTTATTTATAAAGAATATCATCGGGCACATTATTTTCAATAACAAAATTGTCTGGCAGTGATAAACTCATGTTTTTAATAGCGTTTAAATGTAACCGAATTTTTTTTTCCTAATATTAATTATAAATCAAAATTTTGACCTGTAAAAGTGTGATGCGCATTAAAAAACACAACGTTAACCGGCTACCAGGTATCCTGAATCCTGTTTGGAAGGGCATAATATATCTTCATATTAAAGAACCAGCTTTTCTAAAATTCTCGTTCTTCCAACGTTGCTGGCTCTCGTACTAAGGTGTCGCAAAAAAGTCTAGTTACGTTAACTACAATTTTTTGTTTTTCATTTTCCTGGAGAGCCCCTTGCGTTTTATGGGACAAAAAGTACCCTAAATGTAACCTTGGAATATTAGTTATTACTGTGTCAAGTTTCGTTAAAATCGGTTCAGTACTTTCAGCGTGATGCGTGTTCACAGGGACAGAAAGACAGACAGACAGACAGACAGACAGACAGACAGACAGACAAAAATTGTAAAAAGATTATTTTTGGCTTCTATATCGATAACAAAGTCTACCCCGATAAAAATTTTCAAAAAATATTTAATGTACAGATTTGACCTTGCTACAGTTTTATTATAGTATAGATGATTGTTCGTATGCGAAAGAAACCTTAGAAAAAAAAAACATAGCTATGCAAAAATAGCAAGACAATAAAATAACATAACTCCATCAGATAAATAACTTCCGTATTATTACAAAGAAGTTTTTTTTTTTTAATTAACTTCATTTTTGGCAACCAATCTTTTAGATTATTACTGCCATTGTCGAGTAGTTAATAGTATTACAAGTTCTTCTTCTATTCCATTTTCGGCAACCAGTCTTCTAGTAGACTATTACTGCCATTGTCAAGTGAGTATCAATATTACAAGTTTCTTGATATAATTTCAATGAACTAACAAGATGGTGGCCATCTTGTTAGAACCTTCCATGGAATTTTTGTGGCATCTCAGAATTCATGGTCCGTAGCATTATTTTCCATTCACTTCACTTATGCACAATAAACAAACTATGGCAGACCGCTTAGACACGCTTTTGTAATAAGTATTTTAAATGCGTGTTCAACTAGGTTTAAAATTTTAGGCACTGCTTAGTAAAATTCGTGTTAAACCCGTGCTCATTTTTGTTTTTGTAATAAGACCGCTTATGCTTAGGAGCAATGATCCTAAACATCGACCGGACTACTAACATCGTAAACATCAAACGGACTATTTTCTATATTCATAGTTACATACCAACAGTGTCAACCATTAACCAAGGAACGCGTTTTTCTTGTGTAATTCTTTGTATTGTTTTAGTTACTAATATTTCGTTCTTTCTCTATTACTAGTTTCAGATGTAACTTTTTCAGGTACACTCGGACAAATAAAATTAAACGTTTTTTGTTGCAGTAAGACATGGTAGCGGTCAATCTATTCCTAGCGGAAGTGTAAAGTAATGTCCACTATAATTATTAACTAGCGTCCCGCTCCGGCTTCGCACGGGTATAAAATATATAGCCTATGTCATTCACTGAAAAAATGATTAAAATCGATCCAGTAGTTTTGATTTATTCATTACTGCCCGTGACCCGCCTGCGTTTGTTGCAATGTAAGCGGAAAAAATGTAATTATTTACAACATCACATTAGAAACCTCAAAAATAACAGTATTTCTCCCCTATTTAATGGATGTTATTATAGATATAAACCTTCCTCTTCAATCACTCTATCTATTAAAAAAAACCGCATCAAAATCCGTTGCGTAATTTTAAAGATTTAAGCATACATAGGGATATAGGGACAGAGAAAGCGACTTTGTTTTATACTATGTAGTGATGATGGATTTCCGCAAAGTAACGACTTCTTCAAATTTTTTTTTTATATTTAGAGAAATTTCTTACGTGGTGGAGGTGGCATATTGGGAAATGGCGGTGGTGCAGGATTGCCTGGAATCGGTTGGGCAGGGCCGGGGGCCGGTGCCGGGGGGACGTGTGGGGCGCGGGGCCCGACAGGTGCCGGAGCGGGTTGTCCGTTGGGTGGGCCGGGGTTCTCTGGAGCCGGAGCACGCAACACGTTGAGACGGCAAGTCGGACACGTCTGCTGACGTTGGAACCACAAACGCAGGCACGCTGCGTGAAATATATGATTACACGGTAACTTCTTGGCACCTGCAACAACGTACAAACGATAATGTATTATTAATTGCTAGCTTTTACACGCCCCTTCATCTGTCATTATTATCATCAGCCTGTAAGCAGGTACGTATACAGAAGGGGGGATAGTTGGGATTTAACCTACGGACATCGAAATGATCACTTTGCTTGTGTTAATATGTATTTTCAATATAAAATACAGCTCTTGTTAAGTGTTGATATCAGTGAAGAATTTTTAAAATTGGTAAGTATTTTATGGTATCTCTGCTTATACGAGACTTGTCATCACAACTAAAAATAAAATACTATAGGCTCGGTAGAAATGTTTCGGAAAATTGTAGACCCACGCTAGAAGTATACTTTTAATAATATAAATGTATTAGCTTCTGCCCGCGACTTCGTCCGCGTGGAATAGTTACTTTGGGTTAACGCTAACACGCAGCGGCAGCTCTCAAGAGGAAAAGATACCCCGATTTTGAAACATTCTTCATTGGTGCTCCGCTCCTATGGGTCTTAGCGTGATGATATAGCCTATAACCTTCCCCGATAAATGAGCTATATAACACTGAAAGAATTTTTAAAATCGGACCAGTAGTATTTCCTGAGATTACAACGTCACAAACTCACAAACTTTACCTCTTTATAATATTAGTATGTATAGATAGTCACATTTCAGAATGAGCTAAATCCAATTTTAATCTATACTATAATAAAACTGTAGCAAGGTCAAATCTGTACATTAAATATTTTTTGAAATTTTTTATCGGGGTAGACTTTGTTATCAATATAGAAGCCAAAAATAATCTTTTTACAATTTTTGTCTGTCTGTCTGTCTGTCCCTGTGAACACGCATCACTCTGAAAGTACTGAACCGATTTTGACGAAACTTGGCACAGTGATATCTAATATTACGAGATTACATCTAGGATACTTTTTATCTCATAAAACGCAAGGGATTCTCCAGGATCTGCCTGTTTGTCTGTCCCTTTGAACACGTACCACTCTGAAAGTACTGAACCAATTTTGACGAAATTTGGCACAGTGATAACTAATATTACAAGGTTACATCTAGAATACTTTTTATCTCATAAAACGCAAGGGATTCTCCAGGATAACGGACGAAAGTCAAAAATTTGTAGTTAATGAAATTTTTGACGGATTTTGGTAAATTTTCATTGTGCTATATATAGTAGACAGATTAGCTAAAAAGATAAGCTATATTTCCCTAAGCTACTTTAAAAAAAATACCAAAAAAAAAGTTCGCCGGGATTCGAACCGTCGGCTCCGGCGGACCATATAATGTCCAGTACGTTATAACTGAACTACGGCTATATGACAGTTCTATGCGTAATTATCAACTACATATGAAAAAAATATGTGTAAACGAAACTGTCACTTATATGTTGTTACATTTATTTTATTGTATAAAAAATGTTTGCTAAACAAAGGTGACAAGATTTTTTCCTAAAACATAAACCTAGATAATAGTTACATTGCATTGTAGAAGATGAATCTCAACTAGAGTTCTATCAGTACGTGTGTTGTTTCGATATTTGATAAAATTAGTTTTCTAAATGTTGTTGAGTCTTGAACTAGTTGGGTTCAGGTTTGTGAATCTAAGATTAAAATAAATCAGTTGAGGTGTATGCAGTTATTTTTTTTTTCTCGAACTGACCACGCTATTGACCTAGCAAGGTCTTAACAGCTTCACCGGACTACTGTTTGCAGTTACTATGTTGTATTTATACTAATATGAGTGGTAAAGTTTTGTTTTCGAGGAATGCTTGGTACCTACTACTGGTCCGATTTCAAAAATTCTTTCACTGTTAGAAAGGTATATTATCCCAAGTTCAGTATCTCAGTAAAAAAGGTGGTTTGTATGTGAAAAGTAAAATAAATGTGACCAAATTAAAATTGAATGCAGATTTCACGTATACTTTACAAATTCTTATAAAACAAACAACTAAAACAAAATGGAAATTTAATGTAGATAAAGTTCAACTTTTACAGTATGTTACGTGATGAAGTTACAAGGGGTACTGGGAAGACATTTATCGGCAATATATGTAAGTTAGTTTTGATCTTCACTTTGATGACACTACTTTAGGTAATGCTGCGAACAGATTCTAGGCTTATTTTAAAAGATTTCTCACATACCAACTGGGTATATGTTTGAGTGAGTCCCTGGATAGTTTGGATTCACGATTGGAAGTGCTGGATAACGCTGCAATAGGGTTTTAGGTTTTTTAAGATTATTTGCGTTTAAAAATACAATTGAAACCGGTGATAACCGATTTGGTGCAGACGAAGTTGCACGGGTCAGCTAGTCTTACAATAAACATGTTTAATTTTTTTTACATTTCCAGTTTTTATACGACGAGAACGAAGTTCAAATTTTGTCATCCATAATGATTATTTTTATCGTCATATATTTTACTTGTACAAAATATGAAGATCTTGAAAAAGAATGTAAAATATTAAGAACATGTATCACCATGTATGTAGCTCAATATCTATATCTATTCTATACATATAATAAGAATGAAGTGTCTGTATGTAATATCAAAATAAAAAAAAAACTGATTGGGTATGAAAGTATACACGCTACTGATAACAAAAATGCAATTTTTAAATTTTTTGTTGGTCTGTCTGTTTGTTCCGGGTAATCTCCGAAACGGCTGGACCGATTTTAAGAAGAATTTCACTGCCAGATAGCTGAAATTACAGCGGGTTACTTAGGCTACGTTAAACCGTGGCTTCGCCTGCAATGCTATCTCCAAAACGGTTCAACCTTTCTTCACGAGACTTTCACTGGCAGATAGCTGACTGTATAAAAAGTAATTGAGGCAATTTTAGTTTATACTAGCAATTAACCGTGACTTCGCCCGCAGTGTCATCTCCACAACGGTTCGACTGATCTTCCGGAGATTTTCACTGGCAGATAGCTGACCTTATAAAAAGTAATCCAAGCAATTTTAGTTTATACTAGCTGTTAGCCGTGGCTTCGCCCACAGTGCTATCTCCAAATCGGTTAGACTGGTATTCACGAGACTTTCACTGGCAGATAGCAGACCTTATAAAAAGTAACTGAGGTTATTCTGTTTTAGACTAGCTGTTACCCGCGACTTTGTTTGCATGAAATCTTGCAAGATTTCAACTCATTCTTTATTTTTAATTATTACTTACACTTATTGTTTACAATTCGACATTATAATTATTAATAACTTTAATGATATAGAGGTCTTCTTAATAAGATCTTAGATTATAAACGTATTACGTAAAGAGTTCCATAATACAATTTCTTGCGGAACAGACAAGCGTTAATTTTTTGTGTAGTCACAAAATCTTAATTATAATGGCAATGTATATGAAATTTAATGTAAATGTAAATCTTTATAATAATATTTTAAGTTATTGTTTCATTAGTTCCTTATACAGTGTAAGTGAGTACTGAGGTAGTTATATTGTGGGTTAAGGTTCCATATATGTTGCTGATGATATACCTCATTTGGCACGCTGTTAGTATTTATATATCTAATGTACACGTTACATGTTATTGTAAATGGCGTGCGTGTCGTACTTATTTATATATCTAATGTACACGTTACATGTTATTGTAAATGACGTGCGTGTCGTACTTACAATTGCTTTTAAAGAGCATTTCTATAATTGTACATAGTCTCACAGTTTTATAATTCTTTATTGTGAATTAAAAAAACGCGTGCGGAGCTGCGGGTACAGCTAGTTTAGAAATATGTGTATAATAGTATTAGAAAGATATACTGTTTCCGGAAGATTTTATATTATTGTTTTTATATCTCGATGAGAATTTAAATTTTAAAATGATGACGGGCGAATATTTGACATAGCATAATAATATTGTTCTCTTTAAAATGAGATAAAATGCTAATTTCTTGGCCTTTCTCGATCAAAGGTTACAACGCTCTAGCACAATTTATACCGTAAAATAAAATCATAAAAAGCAAACCCATGTATTTGATAAAATTCAGTTACTTTGACACACAATAAAGATGTAAGTGATCGACAAATCTCGTATACAACAATAATTGCGTCAATGTCGAAGTTTCACTGCAGTTGTGACCTTGGCCGTTTATCGGCTTGCGTGAATTTCGTAAGAATTTCAAACGTTAGTCGAGGTTCATTGAAGAATTGTATGTACATTGAATATCACTTACATCATATACAAACATTTATTGTGAAACATTGTGAAAATTAGCAAAATGTTAAAAAAGTTTTTTTATGTCCATCTATATCATATCTATACATATAATAAGAATGCGAATGTAAATCTAACGTGTCTGTACTTTTTCGATTTTCGTGAAAAAAATTGTTGCAGGTGTAATATAAGTAATACATTTCAGTCATTGTTAGAAATGTCAGTCTGTTTCTTTTTACGAACGCACATCATTGCTACTACTACATCACTGGGTGCACAATAAAGTCTCACCAAGAAAATCATAAATATCTTCATGTATAACTTCTTTGTTTCATTAAAATCGGTCCGCTCTATCAAAAGTTATCGTAATTTGAATGACGGCTCGAGTTCAGTACGAGAGAAGAGTAGTAATCTATACTAATATTATGAAACTGGTGGGTTTTTTACGTTGAACGCGTTAACCTCAAGAACTACTGGCCTGATTTGAAAAATTCTTCAGTGTTATATAGCTCATTTATCGGGGGAGTCTATAGGCTATATATCATCACGTTAAGACCAGTGGGAGCGGAGCAACAATGAAGAATGATTCAAAATGTTTTTTTTCTCTTTTGAGAGCTTCTGCTGCATGTTAGCGTTAGCCCAACGTAACTTCCACGCGGACGAAGTCGCGGGCAGAAGATAATTAAAAATATACAAACCGCTATGCATCTCTTCGCGACATATAATACACTCGTTGTCAGCAGCGGCGAGCTCTGCCTGTGTCGCGTCCGGGTATAGCGTGTTCATATTACGTATGGCACGACGTGACAACACTACATCATTGTAAGCCTTCTTGAAACTCCTGCAAATATAAAAATACTGTTTTTTTTTATGCTAAAGGGCAGCAACAGGCAGACGGACCATCTGATGGTAAATGGTTACCGTAGCCTATGGACACCTGCAATAAAATGAGTATCGCTGTTGCGTTGTCAGCCTTGAAGAGCGTGTTTCAATCCCTTTTTGAAGAGACCCATGTCATAAAACTGGAGGAATACTGTACCGGGTAACCCATTCCACAAAGTCAGTGTACGCATAATGAAGGTTCTGGAGAACCTAACGGCTTTGGCTGTTTTATTAGGTTTCAGAGTGTGTGGATGAGCTACCATCTAGAGTCGGGTGGTACGAATTATTTAGAACGTCGATGAGGGCACCATGTTTATAGTATTACATTTTATGATAAACTAGCTTTTGTTCGCGTCATCGCTCGCATTAGTCTAGACTTGACCGTATTATTTTTCTGTATAAAAAGTAACCGTATGTCTTGTTCTGTTCACCTGAAAATGTATATCTACGATTTCATGGTAACCGGCTCTGTAATTAAGACAGGAGAGCATTCCAAACAAAGAAAATTACTTTTGCATTTATGATATTAATATAGATTGTATGTGTGTACATTTTTTAACATGTATACTTCATAATATGAGAAAAATCATACTTCATTGCCTGACTCAATAATTAAACCTTGACAGACTATTTACGAACAAGGAATGTATGCATGTAATACATTAAATGGCATACATTACCTATGATAATTGTAAAATTAATCTTTTAAAAAGCAAAATACAATATTAATTACCACTAAATAGACTGTTTGATGGTCATCTTCATCACCTGCTCCTAACCGTTCGGTTGCAGCGACCGCTAAGAGAAATGTAACAGTCAATTTCTTTGTCCTTTCGTGTGCACTTAAATGACTGGCATATCCTAGTTTCGCGATAAACATACGCTCACACTTGGGACAGGTCAACACACCATTATTATAATTATATTGTGTAACCTTATGTGGCCTGGCTTTTAGTTCATTGCGTTTAATATCAAGCTCCTCTTTTCTTCTGCTCTCAAACATGAAAATTTCTCTTTGTAAAAGAGTTCTACTCTGACCATTTCACAGCTGTTGTTTCCCATACAGAGGGATATATTTTGCAAGCTTAAAGTAATGATATTATCAATGGGAAAGTTCTTACACTTTGTCTTTCATCCAGAAAAAGTGATGTTCCCAAGATATGGACCAAATCAATATGAAAGCTAGTGAAACCATGGGCAAAAAGTAATCTTCTATACATATAATAAAAATGGAGTGTCTGTATGTAATATCAAAATAAAATTTTTTTGGCGATTGAGTATGAAAGTATACACGCTTCTGATAACAAATATGCAACTTTTAAAAATTTTGTCGGTCTGTCTGTCTGTTTGTTCTGGGTAATCTCCGAAACCGCTGGACCGATTTTCACGGAAACTTCACTGGCAGATAGCTAAAAGTACAGCGGGTTACTTAGGCTACTTTAAATAGACTATCTGTTAACCGCGGCTTCGGCCGCAATGCTATCTCCAAAACGGTTGGACAGATTCTCACGAAACTTTCATTGACAGATATCTATCTTTATAAAAAGTAATTCAAGCAATTTTAGTTTATACTAGCTGTTAACCGTGGCTTCGCCCGCAGTGCTATCTCCAAAACGGTTCGATAGATCTTCACGAGACTTTCACTGGCAGATAGCGGACCTTATAAAAAGTAATTGAAGCAATTTTAGTTTATACTAGCTGTTAACCGTGACTTTGCACGCAGTGCTATCTCCAAAACTGTTCAACCGATTTTTACAGGACTTTCACCAGCAGATAGCGGACATTATAAAAAATAAATTTAGTCTATTTTAATTTATACTAACTATTAACCGTGGTTTCGCACGCTGTGCTATCACCAAAACGGTTAGACCGATTGTCACGGGACTTTCACTGGTAGTTAGCGAACCTTATTAAAAGTAATTGAGGTTATTTTATTTTCGACTAGCTGTTACCCGCGACTTTGCCAGCATGAAATTTAGCAAGATTTCAAGTCATTCTTTATTTTTAATTAAAGAAATAATTATCACCTTTTTGTTTACAATTCGACATTATAATTATTAATAACTTTAATGATATAGAGGTCTTCCTAATAAGATTTTAGATTATAAACGTATTACGTAAAGAGTTTCATAATACAATTTCTTGAGGAACAGACAAGCGTTTATTTTTGGTATAGTCATAAAATCTTAATTATAATGGAAATGTATATTAAAAGTAATGTATATGTAAATCTTTATAATAACATTTTAAGTTATTGTTTCATTAGTGCCTTATACAGTGTAAGTGTAAAGTTCCAAATATGTTGTTGATGACAAACCTCATTAGACACACTGTTAGTATTTATATATCTAATGTACACGTTACATTTTACTGTTAGTGGCGTGCGTGTCGTACTTACAATTGTTTTTAAAGAGTATTTCTATAATTATACATAATCTCACAATTTTATAATTCTTTAATATGATTTAAAAAAAAACGCATTAGATGCTGCGGGTATAGCTAGTTATAAATAAATATGGAAAAACTTGTTTATCTATACTGAACACAATATAGTCCTTATTGTGAATAAAGGCTTTTGGACTAAGTAGGTAATAAATACTACACATTTCTGAGTCAATAATTCCATACTTCATCCTATTAAAACATACTCTTATATACAATGTTACTAATCTAGTAAGATTCTAAACATTTTACCTACAATATAAATATTGTAAATAATTACATCAATCACACATTAACTTACCTCATTGTTTCATACATGGGTCGGAAAGCAAACAGTGGCAGTGTGTATATTCTGACCATAACTGCTACAAAACCAATATAGAGCAGCACTTTAAGAAAATTGATGGCAAGTTCAGTGTACAGTAAAACTGCTGCTTTGCTTTCCCAAGGAGCTTCCCAACGTGAATCAATGGCATGAAGAACATACTGTAACATTATAAAACTATTATGACCTTATATTAATAATTGATTTCATCTAAAGAGATGATCCCAAATGACTTGAAAAAAAATTATACCCACTACACCTACTCGAAAGTGTCCACTTATTAAAACCCTGTCTGGATACTCTTCAGATACTTTTTTCGAATTTGAAATACGTAATTGGTACTCAACCCTAACTTACACTATGGTATAAACTAGAGTTTATTGTAAATATGATATTGCATAATAGTACATCATATAACCATTTCATGTTTTTTAAACCCACACTACTTTTCTTCCTACTATAAATGCAACTATTAAAGGTTAATTAAGGTTAGATACATTGTATTTTTACGTCTTTTATTGTACACAAATACAATATTTTATACCACATATGGTGATCGTTTTGGCATAGTAGTGTATCTGATGAGTTGAATAGTCATTTAATAAGATATATGTACCAAAACCTATTCAAACATATCATCATAAAAAAAAATGAAGCTGATAATTATAAACCCACTAATGGAGAGATAGACATGTGGAAGATCACATAATCTATAATATGTAAGCATGTATGTATTCCATAAAGAAATATATATTTACCTTGATCAAGATATTTGCAATCATAATGATAAGAATGCTGTATTCAAAACCAAATACCAATTGCACTGAAGGTCCTTTCAAAGCGGTGAACTGATACGCATGATGAATGAAATATAAATCAGAATGTGCCAAGAGCATCAACAAACTCAGTATTCTTATATGGAATAACCAACCTATGACAGGGCTTCGCTCCATCTAATAAGAAAAAAAGTAATAATAAATAACTACTATATATTTACACTAATAATAATCCTGGACCTATACCATAACCTTCCTCATGAACCACTTTATCCACTGATGAAAACCACTTCAAAATCCGTTCAGCAGTTTTTGAGTTTATCGCAAACAGACAGAGGTGGTAAGGCCCTTTGTTTTATACCATGTAATGATAATAAATAAATCTTGTTAAACTATATCCTAAGATATTGTCAGTATTTTTTTTATATATCTGTAGAACATTTTGCTAGAGGTTAAGATAATTGACTAATAGTAAAAGTGATGATAAATAACTAATTGACTCGTAATCATTAGATAATTAGGCCCATTGTGTGTTCATTTACTGTATATGTGTATATAATAATCTAGAAATGTATATAATACCTAGAATCTTTAGTAAAAAACACAATTCTAAACAAATAAAGTAATTACAATATTGATAATGAAAATATTAACTATCTTCAATTATATGTACACTAGCGGGCCCGGCAGACGTTGTCCCGCCCTAATTATAAAAAAATCCTGGACAAATTATATACCAAAACGTTCCCCGTGAATCATTGTATCCACTGGTGAAAGCCGCATAAAGATCCGTTCAGTAGTTTTTGAGTTTATCGTGAACAGACAGACAGACAGATGTGGTAGGGGACTTTGTTTTATACTATGTAATGATATTTTCTTATAATAAAACAAGTTCAAATATACTGTTCAGTCTACAGAAATAACTATTAACTATATCATACTGCATTGTTGATAAAAAGGTACTTACATAGTCAACCCTATCTTCAGCTAGCCAATGGAATGCTTTCAGGAACAATAAGAGTGTAAAGAGGGCAATAAATTTTGGATTGAAATCATCTCTGAACACAGTAAATGCTAGACATGTCTCAGTGATAGCATACCAAGATCTCTCTATAAGATGCTAGAACAAAAAAATTATATCACACTCACCATCTATGAAATTCTTTTGATTCCAGAAATTACTTAGTATGATTACCCATATTTAATTAAAGGATTGTATTAAAATCAAGTTAGATGTCAATGACGTTTTTAGTAGAATTAAAACTTTCCAGATAAAACTTTTATATTAAAAAATACACTCTGTCTAATTATAGACACACCAAGATGATATGAGCAATTAATTATCAAAAGTTACATTTAGATACTAAATAATGATGTCTTTGTTGAATATAAAATAAATATCAAACTTATAAAATGAATTTAAAATCATTATTCATATTGGGACATATTATTTTTAACGCAAGCTTTATAATTGTTTATTGTTATTACCTCGAACTCTGCTGGACGTAATTGACCAAAGAATATTTTCCTTAATAATTTTCCAACAAGTAAAACTAGTATAAAAGCTTGCAAATACATTACCTGGAAGAAAAATAAATAGCATCAAAAACGACTATATATCTAAAGTCATAAAAAAGGGTAATTCCCTTATGGTAGGGTAATATAAAATAATATTACCAGATTGTATAAATCTACTAGACAAACATTTATTGTACATAAAATATTTTTATGTAGTCCACATTTTTTGCAGTACAGTTACTAATACTTACTGCCATACTGGGATTGGAATTAGTTAGGTAGACTATGGAGGGATAAAACTGTTTTTTCTGGTAATATGCATTGCCAATAACCACGGTCGTGAGCGCTAGACTGATTACTGTTGCAAGTAATGCCTTCATTTTGTAACCGATTTATTTATCCCTGAACACTGAAATCTTCATAAGAAACTAAATAAAAAAAATTATGCACTCCGAAAACGCTTAGTTGTCAGTAAATACATTTTCAAAACATCGTTTCGTATACTCGTAGCACAAAAAAAAATTATTTTGACGTGTTCAACCACGATTTGTCATATGTCTAATGTCATTGTCATAGATACGTTCGTAATTATTTTTTTCATTATGGAGGGTAGAGCTAAGGAGAACTAGTTCATATGGGGAAAGCAGCTTTTTAGTTATAATATCATTAGGGGAAAATATCAAGTAAATAAGCACACTAAATAATAGTTCCAAGACACTCCAAAATAACGCTAGCATAGGCAAAAGTTATGGATAGTCAAAAATAATCTTGTAAATATAACAGCTGTAAAAAAACGTAGATTGTGATAGAATTTTTGTGAACTTTAAATAATACGTTTAATGATTTTTCAATGTTTATTCTTATAAAACTTGTGGAAATAATTGAACAATAATGAACCTTGATACTACTGCTGCGCTTATAAATTTAAGTTTTAAATCATTTTGACGGACACTTTTTCATACATAGAGATGGTTCTTTTTACTATCTTACTCCTTGTAATAGGTATAGTCCTCGTCAAACTTTTTAGAACACAAATTTAGGTACCAGTGGGATGTAAGCTGACGTGAAAGGGGAGCAAGCTTGCCCGCGTACGTAACTCGCCTCATATTGCACCCACGTTGACACGCATGATATATCGTAATACGCATAATATATTCACAATATATGCTATAAGATATATCCCACAGATAAAAATAAATACTGCATAAAGGGGATCATTCAATTAGTAGTAACGTGGTTGTTATACTGCTACATTCCTATTTATACTTAATGTAATAGGTAAATATCTACTTCAATGCATTAAAATCGAATATATTGTAATCGGTAATTAACTCAAAGATTAATAAATGTAAATTCCTATAATAATTTTAAATTTGATTTGAATTTGTTTTAATCTCTTGAAAACGGGCAAAGACGCGGACTATACTATGAATACTTTTTGTATTCTGTTAGTAGTCTGTGGTCGACAAAAACATTCAACCGTAGTTATAAAATTATCATTCTGTGTTGTGGCCACTGGCCATATATAATAGTGTACTGGAGAAATTGAACCTCGTCAGAAAACCAATAAAAAATAGATACATTTAGGAAATGTCGGATTTAAATTGTGATATATATTTACAATTCGATTCAGTGAAAATGGATACGTCGCTTGCGGAGGTATTTTAGCTTACTTCTGTAAAAGTACTTTTAAATAAATTAGTTTGATAATTATATATACTATTGAAAACATATATTTGCTCATATACGTAGGTTAAAAACAATTTATGATATTGACTACGTATTTAATTTTAACAAGAGTGATCAGTGATAGAATATATTAAATGATTTGTTGTTGTTTAAATATTGCTCATACTTTTTGTAAATTTTAAGCCTTTCGAAACCTATGAATCACAAATTTAGTTGGATTATAAAACTGACCTGTGTGTGTCTGAAATCTGTGAGATCTGAAATTAAGCATAAGACATTTTAAGTAATATACCAGCAATTTCAACCATTAGAAAATTTATACTATGTATGATATTCTGTTATATTATAATTATTCGAAAATATTTCTCAGATTTCTAAGGATATTTTGCTTCATATTTTTTACTATTAAGCCTAAAGACACCTGGTACTCTATTGCAGCTGCTGAAACACCTACAAGTGTTTTACAACAGATTTTAAACTTGAGGGTTGTAGTAGCTAGTCAGGAGGCCATAAAAAAACCATCTTAATATATATATTTCTTGTGTGCGTGTGTATGTGACTGAACTCCTCCTAAACGACTGGACCGATTTTGATGAAATTTTTTGTGCGTGTTCGAGTGGATCCGAGAATGGTTTAGATTCACGATTGAACCCGGTAGGTGGCGCTGCGGTTGACTTTTAGGATTTTTTAAAATTATCATAGCAGGACAACGTCCGCAGGGACCGCTAGTATTCCCATACTATTTTTCTTCACCTAATGCTCAAATTCTTTGTAAAGGTTTGGCTTTTATCTGCCTATGATTTAAAAAATTAAATATAAATTATAAAATGTACAATATTGAGGCTTGATATAAATCAGTACATAGTATAAAACAAAGTCCCCTGCTGCGTCTGTCTGTCTGTCTGTTCGCGATAAACTCAAAAACCACCAAATGGATTTTCATGCGGTTTTCACCGGTGAATAGAGTGATTGATGAGGAACATTTTAGTATATAATTTGTCAAGGATTTTTTTATAATAAGGGCGGGACAACATCTGCCGGGGCTGCTAGTATATATATATATATATAGAACATAATACCTGTATGATTTTAGTTAATAATTTTCATCAGTAGATAAATGCACTGCTGGTAATTTAATGTATTCAATGAACATTTTTATTACAGGAATACTTGAGAACCAACCGAGTCTTCCATAGCACAGATTGTTGCAAAAAATATATACAAGAAATAAAGATATCCGATTCATGTGACAATACTATATATTGTTTAGATAGATATACTTCTTGTAGTAGTGAGAGACCTTCTAACTTATGTATTAAGATGAAAAATTTAGCTGAAAAATTAAAAAACAATGAAGATTTATTTGCACAGCTTGATTATATGGTAAGACAGAAGTCTGTGGATGAAGGTAGAATACATATGGATTTGATAGTGAAACAATTTTTTTACTGGACCTTAAATCTGGAAGAAAATGATCATGTTGGTAAGTATTGGCTTGTTTTATAAAGTTGAGATCCAGGCTGTTCTTATATACTAGGATATGATAAAAAACAATCTTAAGTAATGGTGATTAGTACTAGGGTTATATATACCAGACTGTTTAAACAGTAGCAATATTTCTGGAGGACATTCTGCACTCGATTCTCATTCTAAATCAACTAAACAAAAATAGGTGTTTAATATTTGACCTAATTGTCTAGAAAGATACAAAAATTATACACAGTCCTCTACATAGCTATGTTATAGCATAGTGTTAATGACCGTTGAGTGATTTCACTTTCATTTGTAAGGGAATGTGGGAATGTCAGGAACAAAACAAAAGGCTTTATTTGCCATTTCACTATCGAAAGTTATTAACTCTGGATCGCCCATTATAGCTTTTAGCACCTGTCTTTGCACTTAGATTTCTTATTTTATGTATAATTTGTAGCTGTACTTTTGAAAGTCTTAGAACAAATTTTAACATAGGTTTTCTTGTTTGTTTATTAGTATTTGTTTTAATATTATTATTTTATATGTTAAATGTGACCATGAAGTGTCATATCCTAGAATACTCAGAGTGTCTAAACAGTCGCCTGGTATATTACAGATAGTAATAGTGCCTTGTAATGTTTACTTTCATTTATTTACAGATTATGGAAATTTTACCTTAGATGAAACTGATAGTGCACCACTCTTGAGACTAGGAATTATTGCTTTTGCCTTAGTACATTATAGTACAATATATATACATGTAACAAGACAGATGGCTGTTATATGTCACTTGTTCACGACACTCTGTCATGAAGTTGGGTAATTATTGTTCTTTTTTACTGGTTCAGTAAAAATTACAAACAAATAGTAAAATGCAAGAACATAATGTCCATTAAGACTTGCTAGTATAATAACAGTTACTGCAGTCAAACATGTAAATTATTTATTGATCATTATATATTGATAATTTGATTTTTTTTTTCTTTTTTTAGATTACGAAATATACATTTAGTGTTAATGAATGAAATCAATGAGTATCATCAAATGAATAATTTTGGTAAGTGAGAGGTGCTTAATTCTCATGGTACAGTAAGTTTTATGAATAATACATGTTTTAATTCTTTTGAATATAGATATATTTTCAATTTAAATGTTGAAACACTTAGCTTTACTTTGGTCTTGTGGAACACTATTCAGAATACGTCCATCATAAGAGTCCAATCAGAAGAGACACCCAGAATTGGGAATGACTGGTTTTTTCACTATATAATTGAGGCCTCTTATTACAAAATTGTTATTTATTTATTTTGGTCAAGCTTACTTGGGTTGCGATACCTAGCATTGTGAATATTGATTATGTAGGCGCACCTACAGCTTACCAGTTATATCTAGTTTATACTTGTTGCATTCTTACAGATATAGTAAAAAATTTTGGAGGATTTTCCTCGTCTCGTTAGTTTACTGCGCTCTGTATAATTTGAAGCACATTCCAAGAAAACTCTAATTGGACAGGACACTAAATGTGTAGCAAAGTGTACCATCATAAGCCTAATGAGTTACTGAACTGACCTATGTTTAGCCACTCAATTTACATATTCTAGTTCATTCTGTGCCATATACTTATAATTTTTGTCTTGTTGTAGTAAAGGATTTTATTATATCTTTAGTCTGGCTGTCTTTTCTCTATGAAACCTAACTCAATTTTATATGACTGAGTCCCTATCACTAATTTGTGGAATGGACGTCTTGTATTGCGGTAGGATGCAAATTTTATAATTATTAATATAGAAACGCTTATAATACTTATTATAATAATATAATAATGGGCAGTAAAAATCGTTTTGTCCTAAAATATCATTAAAGTGGTCAATTTTGAGAGCTAAGTTTACAATAATTGTGAATAAATGTTTAGGTTGCAGTGGCAACTGCTGCACATGCATAATAACAGAACGTTCAGACCTGGATTCCGCTCTGGATGTACTTCTTGCATCAAATTCCACAGTAAGAGTCTTATATTATGAATTTTATAATTTCTCAAATCAATCTGTGAAATTGAGTCTTGAAAACCGTGGCATATTGTAAATCTTGACTAGTTTATATTAAATTTGAGTACTTATAATTTTCCATAGTAAAAATCAACTTCTGGGCTACTTTTCAAAAACTGTCTATGCCAGCTTCAACTAACTAGGCTATGAAGAATCAAATCAAAAATACTTAATTCAGTTTAGGTCCTTACAAGACACTTATGAACGTCAAAACTACCTGTTTGAAAAACAACACAGTCATCAAGGGGAACGGCAAGAAACTCTATCAGATTTATCTTTTCAACATACATATTTTTATAATTTATTTAGTTACAATCGCTTTTAATGGGTTGCACAGATTTACACCACTTATGTTAATTCGATAAGAAATCATGGTTCTTCTGAATAATTAAATGAAAGAAAAATAATTAAAGTTATGAGGTCTGGAATAATTAGTAAAACTTTTAGGTGTCTCTTACCAGGTTATAAACTCGCAACTTGTATATTTGCATGAGGATTTATTTTTATATGTCATTAATTAATTTACCGATAATTGTTATTTGTTGTATAACAGAACCTGCTCAAACGCTCACCTTAATCTTTATAAGTTATATGTATTTTTATCAGCGACCCAGTCACCTACAGTATGTTTTAAACAGTGTTGGCTTAACAATCTTTTATTTCATTAAAATTATATTATTACATCTCTAAATAGTTTTCTTCAGACTGTGATTATCCTGCCTACATTGACTATTTGACATAAGTAATATTAATATAAAATTAAAATAATTATGATTATAAATTTTCAGTCCCCTTGGAGTCTGAAACACATATATGTACAAGAAAATGTTTACGAAAACTTCAAAGGAATAATGAAGTGGAAGTGCAAGAAAAATTTGAAAGAAGACTCGGATAATCGCTTTGATGTATATGAGTATGGAGCTAAAATATTCATATTAGATAATTTTGATGTCGATTACGTTACAAACAAACACATCGTGAAGGTTGAAGCTTATAGAACCACAAAAGAACTTCTCTCCTTGATAAAAGACTGCAAACCGGACTACGTGTCTTTATGGGCAAGTGATATCGCAGAAGCAAATGAAATCGCACTTGGAGTTAACTGTAAGGTCGTATGGATTAATGACTTTGGCACTTTTAAAGGGCCAGCGGAAATTTCAAACTCCGTGTTTCAAAATGTCTATAGTGCACATGACAATTTAAAAATTTCTAAAACAGATTCAGACCGATTGAAGGTTTGGGAGAATTTCGGTACCGAGAAGCGACAACAGATATTAATAGACTCATTGAGAAATTACGTATCTGTTCATGAAACGGATAAAGAATTTTGCGAATTCATAAATATGTTAAAACGTTCGTTAGTAACGTGTAAAAACGGGTTTTTTGATGCCTCAAGTGGCGTCATGTGCATCGGAATACGAAAACCTGTGGGTATGTTACATATATCGACCGTGTCTCATAGATATCACTTTGCTAAATCAATAGCCTCACTTGCATATGGTAATACAATGTTACTTAATCAAAAAATATATCAAATTTACAAAGATTTATTCGATTTCCTAATAAAATCAGATGTACCCATATTCATTGATGATAATGAAATGACTAAAAAAGATACTATTCCATTAGATTTAAAATCATATTATACTGCCAGTTTTACGTTTATAAAAGTAATTTACATGCCTTATGGTACAATATTTGCAAATTAACACTATTAAACGATTATATATTTTGGTAAATATACATATTTTTATGTAACTAAAGTGTCATGTATATAGACCTAAATTAAAATTGAAAATTACATACAGTTTTATATTTCCTAGAAAACATAGATTCTTATGTACCTCTTTTAAATACATAACACTTTCCTCTATAACATTTCTTTCCCTACAACACGGTGATTTCTCATATATGTGTATACACAGGATTTCTTACGTGATTTCTTTTTTTTTATTTATTATCGCAATTTTTTTGAAATTGTTAGTCCATAATTTTTTTATGTTCTCTACTACAGACAGATACCACTGTGCGACTCTGTAACTGTTTAAGGAAGATAGATTAGATTTTGTATTTGAATAACTTTGACCTATTAAAAAAATTTGTAAGTGTTAACAAGATTGGTTTTTTCAAACTCTTTAATTTTGTTCAGTTTTCATGGCAATTTTTCGATATTTTGGATATTCCCATTAAGGTCACTGCGTGCCTCCACGTGCCCCCTCAACAAAATGCCTCGTGTATACATATTTTCTATACTCATTTTGGCCTAGATATGGAGAAGAAACACAGTCCATTTAATTTCGCCAATACAATCAATTTCTTATTACATAATAATTATTCTTCCAATAAAAAAAAATATTTATCGTAAAATATATTTCAGGGAGTCATTGTTTTGATTAGAGAATATTTTTTATAAAATAAATTTGTACACGGCATAATTGTATACTATCTTCATATATAACACTAGCAGTCCCCCGCGGCTCCGCACGCGTTTTTTTTTAAATGTGTTAAAGAAATGTAAAATTATAATTAGGTGTGTACATTACAGAAATGCTTTTTCAAAAACATTTGTAACTACGACACGCACGCCATCTACGTGTACATTAGATATGTGAATATGAATAGTATATCGAATGGGATGGGATTTATCATCAGCAGCATACCTGGAACTTTAACCTACTATATATATACCACCCTCGATGCTCACTAACACTATATAAGAAAGTAGGTAATGAAAATTTTAAACTATACATTATCGAACAATTTGTGTTAAATTGTTTATTATATAGATATAACATGCCTATTGTCAATATAATTGTGTTATTCTTATACGTTGCTATAATCACTGAGTTATGTATAGTAGTTCGATGAAGCCGTAAATGCCGCAAAGCTAATAGCATAGTCAGTTCGAGAAAAAAAATACTGAGTTATGTAGGTGCAAACGCGGTAAATAAAACAAAATGGCCGCCAAATTGACCAAAATGATAATATAATTCAAATTACATACATTTATCCTTGGAGTCCAGTACAGCGCACGTCTCACGCGCTTGTTTACAGTAAACAAATTATTTTTGATCAATTTCACACGAACGAATGCATAGGTAACAGTTCATCACTGCATAGTGTAAAACAAAGTCCTCTGATCTGTCTGTTTATCTGTTCGCGATAAAGTCAAAAATTACAGAACGGATTTTCATGTCGTTTTCACCAGTAGGCAGAACGGTTCATGGGGAAGGTTTAGGTATAATTTGTCAAGGTTTTCTTTTTATTATTAGGGCGGGACAACGTCTGCCGAGCCCACTACCTTAAAATAAAAAAGCTCGTTAGTTAGTTGTCTGCCAGTGAAAGTCCCGTGAAAATTGATTCAAGCATTTCGGATATTCCACTGCGTCTGAAAAAAACCTAAATTACTTTTTATGAGTTCTGCAATCTACCAGTGAATATCCCGTGAAAATCGGTCCAACCATTTTGGAAATAGCAATGCGGACGAAGCCGCGGACAAATAAAATAGAATATGTGAACCGCTATAATTTCGGCTTTCTGGCAGTAAAAAGTAAAATTCCCGTTAAAATAGGTCCAGCCGTTTTGGAGATTACCCGGAACAAACAAACAAACAAACAAACGGAGAAAATATAATAATCTAAAAATATAGACAAAGTATAAAAAAAAATTTTTTTGGTCATTTGTAGCCATATCCATTCATCAAAAAGTTGTTATTTTTATTGTACATACACAAACTTTATTTTTATAATACGTAATAGAGAACAAATAAAAAATTGGAAATAAAAGTAGTATAAACTTTTTGCATAGGAAAACAAAATAAACTTTGATAATGTTTGCGATAGAAACTTACCACGTTACCATGGCAACGTATATAACACTAACGCTAACTAAATCTCTTGAAAGGAAAAAAGTGCCCGATTTTGAAACATTTTTCATTGGTGCTCTGTTTCTATTAGTCTTAGCGTGATGATATATAGCCTAAAGCCTTCCTCGATAAATGAGCTATCTAAAACAGAAGGGTTTTCTCAAATCGGACTGGTAGTTCCTGAGATCATAGCGTTCAACCAAACAAACTCTTCAGCTTTATAATATTAGTATAGATATTCCGTTGTGCGTGTATTTATTCTCCTCGTTTTGATCTGAGATTTTATATAATTTTTTGTACTATTTTTTCATTTTTTCACAAACCAGGCATAACACCTCGAATTACACATCTCACATTTTTACAGTAAATAATAAATACTCGTGAGTGTCATAAAACTGGATACGGTAGATGGCACTCTTGTCAAGATGTAGAATTTCATTATTTAACATTTATGAACCAATTTTTCTGTGTATTTTTTAAATTCTCATATATAAAAACATAACCACAAAATTTCAACCTTGTAGTCATTTCTGTTTCATTCTTCTCGTTTCTAGTGTTTCATGTCACCTTGGTGGGTTTTTGTCTTTTGTTATCTTTTGTCTTGGTTTCTATTTTATCTCATTTGTCTTATCTTCTGTTCATCACATACTTTGTATATTTTGCTGGTTTCTTCGTTTACTAAAATTAATTTTGTTCCCACATGTGACTATAATTCTGTTTGTTCTTCCATTCTTCTTTTTATGTTGAATTTCATTATTTTGTTTTTATTTTTGGGTAGTCTCCCCTTCCTTCTTTGTATTTTGTTTTCCAATGTAAATGTAATTTTTGGGTAGCGTAGTGTAGCATATTGTTTGTACTCGTTCTTATATTTAGATTTTATCGTTTTAATTTACATATATGAGAACCATTTTCATTTCATTTTTCTGCTCTTTTCATATCTTAATGTGTTTTAAATTAATTTTTGATTTGGGTGAACATCTATTATTCTGAATATATTAGGTTCTTAATTTGGTTTTGATTTTAAGGTAACAACACTCTTTCCTTTTCTTTGAGTTTTGATTTTAAGTTTTCTTTTAATTTTATGGGTAACTTTTACTTTCCTTTTGATTTTGTTTTTCTTGATTTTGGTTTAGTTTTTAGGTAGCGTCTACAGTTCCTATTTGTATGCTATTGTTTGAGTATAATTTTTATTGTGGAGTCATTGCTAATGTTATTTAGTTCGTTCTTATCCATTGCCTTTACAATATTTACTGTTATACCATTATAACTGTATTATTGTAGAGTTTCTTTACTATTTAATTTATGTTCTTCAATTTTGGCGATGCTCAGTGTAGAAGATGACATTATCTATTTATGTTCGTCAATCCAGCTTTGTGAATTATGATTTATATTTCGTCTTTCTTTCATCCCTTCACATCCAAGCGCTTTTTTCTTCACGAAATAGTTTATGCAATTGTACTTTGGTTTGGAGTATAGGTTCGTATTCGAGCATTTTCATATTCTTTATATGGGGGTGGATCGCGATACCGGGCTCGCGCGATCGCGACGTCTACAACGGACAGTTGGGCTCCTTAACCTGTAACGTGAACTTTGCGCTGCCGGATTTTATTGGTTTATGAGTGGTTTTTGGCTTTCCATTGCAATAATAAACATTGTGTGTACGTGTATGTGACCGTGCAATTAAGAACAACTGCAAGAATGATCTACAACAACCAGGTTAGTGTATAGTGTAGTGGTATGTTGAATAACATCCATGAGAGAGTGGGTTTCTACTAGCGCAACTGCTTAACTACTGAAATCAATTCACGTTGTGAATTGTCGAGTCCTAAGTCCTATAGCAATGGTTTGAAGCATGAAAACAGGCAGTCATCTTTTTTAACTCTACAAATTATGTTAGTATATAAACGTCGGTGCATAAAGGCAACCTTTAAGCCTAGGACGTATTTTAAGGAAAAGTCGTGTTTTTGTATAAATAATAATGAAATCATTTTCAATAAACATGTAACGTGAGTCAAGATGCTATTCATCAATTGAATACATTAAAACAATTGTTTTGAAACGTTTTCTGTAAGAATTTATATTTGATATTTTATAATCTGGTTTTTTGTTTACGAAATTGTTTAATAGTTAATTTTGTTAGCTTATTATTAAGACAAACAAATATCTATATTTAATTTTAGTTTTATCATGTAAAATTTGATGAAAGTAAATAGTGCGTTACATATTATATTTTTGTTTTTTATTACTTATGAAAACACAGCATTACTCGCACACCCCCTTATTTTTTTTTTTCAAAACACGTTTCTGCTATTTCTGAGAATATATTATTTATATTCTTCAGGGAATATTAATTTCTCAATAATATATACTTCTGGCGTAGAAATCTCATGAGAATCAGTTATAAATAATAGAAAAATATTATTTGGCTAATTTTACACATTCTAAAAGTATTTTCAACATTTCTAGAGTTCTAGACATTTGTTGAAAATATTTAAGCCAGCCTTGTACAACATTTCATAATATAGATGAAGTCGCTTTTAAAACTGGACATGCCAAAATATAAATATAGACAAACAACATTTTAACGACAATTTCGTCATCTGCGACCTTTATAATATAAAATAATTGTCAAAAACTTTTGGAAAAAAATTAGTTGTACAATCAAAAATCCCTGAACGTAGTTTCATGCGGTTTTCACCAATAGATAAAGTGATTCATGAGGAAGCTTTAAGTATTTAATTTGTCAATGTTTTTTTCATTTATCAGAGAGGGACAACGTCCACCGGGCCCGCTAGTACTTCTTATAGTTGCCAAAATTTTGAAATGTCTTGAGTTATATTATACATACAATATAATAGATCTTTATCTATGAAATTGCCGTTGTGCAGTACTGGCCATTTCAAATCAAAATAATTTTTGTTTGGCTAAGAATTCTAATTTCAAATTAATGTTATTTTAAAAACATGGAATTCTTTTTCCTAAAGTAGTCATTTGTTTATTGATTAGTGTTACATTTTCATCGCATTTCAATCTTTTTTGTCATCATGAATACGTTAAAAATTCGAGTAATTATGGAATATGAGTACCGTCGTGGCAACAACTCGGCACTAGCGGCACGCAACATCAACGACGTTTACGGAGCTAACACTACAAACCAACGCACCACCTGTTATTGGTTTGCTCGCTTCCGTTCTAGGAATTTCAACCTGAAAAATGAACCTCGCGGTCGTCCGAAGACTTTGGTCGACAATGACGAATTAAAGGCGATTGTGGAAGCTGATGATACAATCTACAGCTGAATTAGCAGCAGCTTTCGACGTTAGCGTCAAAACAATATTGGTCCATTGCGTTAAATTGGCAAGGTAAAAAAGCTTGACAAATGGGTGCCCCACGAACTCAATGATCGCCAGCGCGAAGTACGCGTCGAGACGTGCCTTGCACTGCTCAACAGACACACAAATGAATGAATTTTGAACCGCATTGTTACTTGCGATGAAAATGGATTCTGTTTGATAACCGCAAGCGCTCAGCAAGTTGGTTGGATCCTGGTTCAGCACTTAGACAATGCCCTAAACGAAAACTTACCCCTAGAAAAGTGACGGTCACTGTTTGGTGGTCTAGCGCCGGTGTGATTCATCACAGCTTCTTACCAAACGGGGTGAGCATTACTACAGATGTGTACTGTGAAGAACTGAACACAATGATGGAGAAGCTGGCACATCTCCAACCAGCATTGGTCAATCGCTCGTCTCCGCTGCTCCTGCACGACAACGCGCTACCTCATACTGCACAGCAGACGGTCTCCAAGTTGCAAGAACTGGGGTTGGAAGTTCTCCGTCATCCGCCCTACTCACCAGACCTTGCACCTACAGACTACTACTTTTTCCAGAATTAGGATAACTCCTTGGCGGGAAAAAAAATCAATACCCGAGAGGCAGTACAAAATGCCTTTGAAGAATTTGTTGCCTCCCGTCCAGCTGATTTCTTTAAGAAGGGCATCAATAAACTGCCACTGCGTTGGCAAAGATGCATTGATTGCATGGGTGATTACTTCGATTAATACAAATAAAAAATACATAAAAAAAATTCGTTTAAATTTTTTCATACAAAATGGCAATTTCATAGGTAAAGACCTAATATTAGGTTTTAATGACTTATGAGTCCAGTAGATATTTGCCTATTACATTAAGTAATAAGACTATAGCAGTGTCATGACCACGTTGCTACTTTCAGAAGATTTTGTATGTGAAATAAACGTTTGATTCCGATTATCTATACTAATATTATAAAGAGGTAAAGTTTGTGACGTTGTGAGTTTGTGGGTTTGTGACGTTGTGACGTTGTGGCGTTGTAAGGGGTAATCTCAGGAACTACTGGTCCGATTTGAATAATTCTTTCAGTGTTATATAGCTCATTCATCGAGAATGGTTATAGGCTATATATCATCACGCTAAGGCCAATAGGAGCGGAGCACAGATGAAAAATGTTTCAAAATCGAGGTTTTTTTTTTTGAGAGTTTCTGCTGTGTGTCAGCGTTAGCCCAGAGTAGTAACTATTACTACGCGGACGAAGTCACGGGCAGGGGCTATAATCTATATACTAATATTATAAAGAGGTAAAGTTTGTAAGTTTGTGACGTTGTAGGGGGTAATCTCAGGAACTACTAAACCGCTTTTGAAAATTCTTTTACCAATAGAAAGCCACGTTATTTGTGAGTGTCATAGGCTATATATCATCTCGCTAAGGGCAATAGGAACGGAGCAACAATGAAAAATGTTTTAAAATCGGGGCTTTTTTTCCTTTTGAGAGCTTCCGCTGCGCCTTAGCCCAAAATAACTATTCCACGCGTGCGAAGTGGCGGGCAGAAGCTATTAACTAATTATATTATCTATAATCTATACTAATATTATAAAGAGGTAAAGTTTGTGAGGTTGTAGGGGGTAATATCTGGGGAGTCGGAGAAAAATGGTCGAACGAAAACGTTTCTTACGAACGCTGCCTTAATTATGAGATATATATGATTGAGTTCTAGAGAAAAGTTGTAACTTGATATTGCCTGTTACCGCCCAACGAAGTGGGCACGGGTCGGCTAGTTTAAAATAAAAACAAGTTTACTTTACACTACACGACTGAAGTAAAACTTCTTTAGAACTACCGACTGGCTCTCTTGCTCCTACAGTGTAATACAGACAATAGGCCTGCACTGTGTCTTATATATACGAAATGTAACTGGCTATGAGTCGATCTTCACTAACTTATGTCTTCCTCTGAACTTCCTTTCGCCTGGCCCGTTTAACTTTTCGTAAAACTCTCCTTACGCATTCACCAGCTTACTTCCCAAGTCAAGCGTGCGTAAGAAAGTTTTACTTCAAAATCATATTTAAAGAAAATTATTATCATTATAGAGCCGTAATATATAACAATAAAGTATATTTTAAATTGACAGTTATTCACTATTCATCTAATACATAGTTTATTTCCTACAAAATGAGAGCTAGGTAAATCGTTTGTCAGTGTTATCGTTATCCACTAAAATAAAATACACTTAATTTCGATAACTCCCCAGATATTACCACCTACAACCTCACAAACTTTACCTCTTTATAATATTAGTATAAATTATAGATAATATAATTAGTTAATAGCTTCTGCCCGCGACTTCGTACGCGTGGAATAGTTATTTTGGGCTAAAACGCAGCGGAAACTCTCAAAAGGAAAAAATACCCCGATTTTAAAACATTTTTCATTGTTGCTCCGCTCCTATTGGTTTAGCGTGATGATATGTAGCCTATGACACTCATAAATAACGTGGCTTTATATTGGTAAAAAAAAATTCAAAATCGGTTTAGTAGTTCCTGACATTATCCCCTACAACGTCACAACGTCACAAACTTTACCTCTTTATAATATTAGTATAGATAATATAATTAGTTAATAGCTTCTGCCCGCGACTTCGTACGCGTGGAATAGTTATTTTGGGATAAGACGCAGCGGAAGCTCTCAAAAGGAAAAAAAGCCCCGATTTTAAAATATTTTTCATTGTTGCTCCGCTCATATTGCCCTGAGCGTGATGATATATAGCCATTCTCGATGAATGAGCTATATAACACTGAAAGAATTATTCAAATCGGACCAGTAGTTCCTGAGATTACCCCTTACAACGCCACAACGTCACAAACTCACAAACTTTACCTCTTTATAATAATATATACATCCCTGATAGAAGCACCGATATAACATCTCCATTTAGCATACTTTTATTTCTCCTGTCATTTAACATTTCATTACTGGACAATAAACCACTGTAACATGATTTATATGGAACACATAAAATGAGTATATTTTATACCTTGTTTATTAAAACACGATTATATACCATTTGAGTACAAATATGGAGAATTTCCCATAATTATTATTTATGCAATACACCTAGAGTTCTTCACGTCTCTTGTCTCTATTTCGGTTGCTCTTTTGCAGTTAATTTAAAATTCGTTTATGTTTACAAGATAATTATTTAAGGAATTTGTGAGAATCAGAGCTTTGTCTTCCCAAACGTAGAGGAATATAATGTCGACTTACAGAGAATTTGTAGAATCGATATTGTAATCGCTTCTGGTCACACCATATTCATAATGTTTACGATGGGAGAGTCTATGTAAGTGTAGATATAGGTTTTTAAACGTCAGCGTTTTTAATAAAAATGGTTGACGATGCCTTTATTCGAATAATTCATAGTGTTTATATATTCTGATTTCCACTTTAAATCTCTTTTCTTAACAACTGGTTTAATATTTTATCCTTTCAATTTTCTTTTAAGTTTAATCTTTTACCAGGGTTCGCAACCCTTGCTGCAATTATTGATTGATCAGGTAACGTAAACAGACATATTATAGACCGTCCAATATATTTTTGTTTTTATTTGTTATCAGTAATGATGTATTGCTTATTTGGTTCATTATGTTCATTATACATACCTCATACATTGTCTTTTCAAATAATTAAAAAGCAACTAATATTGTCCATTAGGGATATATAAGACTAAGCATTTCAAATACAAAACATACATATTTTACTTATATATAAAAATACAAAAAAGACTTTATTCAGTACTTATGTTTTTGTTTCAGGTTCATAGAGCTCTGGGCAAATTGGTTTTACCCACATTGTAAATATTCGAAATGGTGAGTTATTCATTTTGTATAGATATTATTTCATCAATACAAATAATTCTTATTACCAGTTGAATCTACATAAATGTATAGGTTTGTAATAATATAAACCTGTCGTGTCTATGCTTATCCTGTAATTGGTTTGAATATGTGTACATATAAAAAGGTTTGTTTAGTAAATTGTATTTCTTTTTAAATTCCTATCATAAAAATATTAAAATTGTTAAATCCAGTTTGTAATACTCAATATATATGTTTATTTATTTATATACTATGCTTTTCACATGCTTGATAATGTTATATTTTTAAATATTAGCAGGGTGATGATCCACCCTACTTGCCAGTGGGAACTGACGTTAGTGCAAAGTATAAAGGTGCATTCTGTGAAGCAAAAGTAAAGAAAGTTGTCAGGAATATAAAATGCAAGGTAAATATTCAATGTCATATTTTATTAATTACAGGGTATATGGTTACAGCATTTAACAATAACGTCTTGTGTGTCGGCCAAATAGAAGATTACCAATCTATACTACTATTATAAAGAGGTAAAGTTTGTCAGTTTGTAGGAGGTAATATCTGGATCTATACCAATTTTGAAAATTTTTTTACCAATAGAAATCCACATTATTTATGAGTCTCATAGGCTATATATTAACTTGAAAATGAAAAGGCTTTTTTGTGGTAGTCTGATTTGCAAAGTTAGTCTGAGACAAAATGGTCGAATGAAAACATTTCTTACAAACAATACCTTCACGAAGAGAGATATATGATTGAGTTTTAGAGAAAAGTTGTAAAGCTTGATAATGCCTACAAAAAAGTCTGGGACAGCATATGTTTAACTTTTAAATTTAACAAAAAGTAGTGTTTTATGTTAAAAAATAATTTAAATTGTTAAGTGATGTTTATTGGTCATATTATCAACAACAAATATGAATTCTTTTCAATATGTAATAATATAATAACTGAGCCACAGAAACGCGTGGCTGGGTTAGCTAGTTAATATGATATGAGCATGTTTAGTAAATAATTGTAAATACTTTGCTTAATATATGAATACCTGAGACTAATATTGAGGAACAAAATCGGAATATGCAAACTTGACGTTAGAGTCAAAATATTATTCCTTTCAAAGGAACTGATCACAATGTGGTTATACAATATAATTCATGCTAAAAGCAGGTTGGTTAAATATATTATGGATCTCCAGGGTTCTTTCAAATTTTAAAAGACTTTATAAACATTTTAGAAATAATCTAGAACCATAGTGACCACTGAGAATTGTAACAATTTATTGACTCACTTTCCTGCATGAACGTTTAAATATGGTTATAATAATTTCTTCATGTATTTAAAGAATGGTAGTAGTAGAATCTGTGATGGATCCGTTATAGTAATCCTTTTGTTTTTGTACAAATTCATAGTGATCATATTACAGTGTTCAGGTGTAAAGGGTGTGGTTGCCTTTTACCTTGGTGCATTGTTTTATTGTTACATGATCTGGTCCAATGCCATTGTTAAAAGTAGCTTGCTTTGAGCAAAGTGAGTCATAACTACATTTAAGCTGCTATGAAAATGTATGTTTACAGGTAACTTTGAAAACTGGAGGTGGATCTATAACAGTCAATGATGATGTTATTAAAGGAACATTGAGAGTAGGCAGTACTGTTGAAATAAAGCAGGATCCTAAGAAAGAAGCCATGGAGGCTGTAATAACAAAAGTTCAAGATTGTAGTCAATATACTGTTGGTAAGTGATATATTCACTTCATAATTATATATTTGTATTATTGGTTTTGTACTTGACCACTGTGATGATATTTTATGTTTGTAGTGTTTGATGATGGTGATATTACAACTTTACGGCGTTCTGCCCTCTGTCTTAAAAGTGGGAGACATTTTAATGAGAGTGAAACATTGGATCAACTTCCTCTAACACATCCTGAACACTTTTCTACTCCTGTGATTGCTGGACGTAGAGGCAGGAGAGGGAGAGCTCAGTAAGTTACTATACTGTTTCATGTACTTCATAAGTATTGCATTTATAAGTTATTATTATTTTATGCTGTGCTAGCAACCCTCCATGGCTTCACAGGGGTGTAACATATTAATTTCGAATTATAACTTCATAAGGGTCCAAGGGATTTGAAAAATTCATATCCAATTCTTTTTATAGCACTTTAATATATAATAAAATTCTGGTCACAAAATTGTTTAATCTGTGACATATTCTAAGACATTGTTAAATAAACTGCTGTAAAGGGAAACTTTGATTTGATAAAAATTAAGTCTTATGTTGGCCAAAATATGTTGCCAAATATCTCATTATTTTTCAATAATATATAAAAGATAAAAATGGTTTCTGTGGGTATTCTCATTGAGGAAGGTTCTTTTTATGAAATGAAAATGAAGTGACTTCGTCCATTCCTTTGCTAGTGTTTATGAACTTTGCATAAATTATCGCAATATTAAAAACGCAATAGCAATTGGCAATAGACAGACTACAAACTTTTATCGCAACACTCTGATACAAAAGGTTGTATGATAATGTAACCTTAGAATCTGAAGAATTAAAAGACAAAACAGACAGACGTGGATTCCATCTTTGTTTTTAACTAGCTATATTTATATAACTAATAATAAAAAGAATATTTCATAAAATATATTAATAATTATGATAATTGTCCATAAATAAGAAATTATTATTAATATTTACTATGATTACAATCTACAATTTAAAATATTCACTATATACTATATATCAAAGTCCTCTGCCACATCTGTCTATATGTCTGTTCGCTATAAACTCAAGAACTACTGAACGGATTTTGATGCGGTTTACACCAGTAGATGAAGTGATTCCTGAGGATGGTTTAAGTGTATAATTTGTCAAGGTTTTTTTTACTATCAGAATAGGACAACGTCCGCCAGGCCTGATAATATAATATAGAAATTAAAAACAACTTCAAAAAATCTAATTTAAAAGAGTGTACCACAATTGACTATAGTATATAGCCTTGTATATAGCCAACCCCTTCGAAATATCGTCTTTCCAATAAAAAAGAACTTTCCAAATTGTTTTATAAATGAAGTTCTGAGGTAACAATTAATGTGGAAAATAAAGTGCAATTTTGAAATCATTGAAGATCTATATATAAATAGAGACAAAACAGTAAATACATAGTGCTCCTTCCGTTTTTGAATCGATTTTCTTTTTTTGTATAGTAAATATTGAGGCCCTTTTTTAGTGTTTGTTATCAAAAACGAAAAATTGGAAATGGTATTTTTCTTTTATTTCTGTATTCATGATCCACAATATACGTAAATATACCAGGTGTTATAAAATAATAATATCAAAACAAATACTAATAAACAACAAAGAGAACGTAAGTTAAAGTTTGTTCTAAGAGTTTCAAAAGTATAGATATTATCGTAATAAACCTAGGCGCATGTCCGGTGCCGAAAGCTGCAAGGGGCGACCCAGAGTTAAAAACCTTCGATAATAAAACGGACAATAAACCCTTCTTTTGTGTTCCTGCCGTTCCCACGTTCACTTTCTCTTCACCCGACGGTCTTTGACACTACTTTAATATAGACGTGTAGAGGATTGCGGATAATTTTTATATTTTTCTAGATAATTAGGTCAAATTTTAAGCACCTAATTTTTTTATTAATTTAGAATCTAGTACAGAGTATCCTCCATAAACATTGCTACTGTCTAAACTTTCAACCTGTATATATTCATTAAGTTTATACCCTTTACTACGACCACATTTCGACCATTAGTATTTATAAATATGTTCATTAGGTCAGATGACAGTGAAGGCGAGGGCAGTACGAGGCGTCTAAAGGCGGACAGTGCTGAACGCGAACCGCACGTCGGTCGTGTAGTTCTCGTTGAAGCGGCGAGTGGGGCGGAAAGACGTCGTCCGCATCAACCGGCATTCCCAGCACTCGTTGTAGCGCCCACGGGACAAATTAAAGTCAAGGAAGATTATCTTGTGCGCTCATTTAAAGATGGAAGATAGTAAGTCGTTTCTTATATCTAACTAGCGGACCCGGCCGATGTTGTCATAAAAAAAAAAACCTTGGCAAATTATATACCTAAACTGGCCCTATGAATCACTTTATATAATGGTGAAAACCGCATGAAAATTCGTTCAGTAATTTTTGAGTTTATCGCGAACAGACAGACAGACATGGCAGAGGACTTTGTTTTATAATATGTAGTGATATATATTTTAAAATACTGGTGGTCGTTTTTACCGTAATTCATTACTTTTTCAAGTATTAAAAAAAAATTTGGCGAAGGTATTTATAACACTAAAAGCTTGTCAATAGCCATTAAACAGAAAAAAAGAAAATCGATTGAGAAACATAGGTGGAAGATTTACTGAACAATTATGTCACTGCCTACTTATATATAGATATGTACAACATTACACAGGTATATCACAATATCATATTTTGATACATTTTCTAGTGTGCTCTGCCAATTCAACTGCACAGATGACTAAGTGGTTTAACATTTACCAAGCTGTGTGTTTTATTTGTTTGTTTGTATGTATGTGTGTGTATTTATTTATTGAGTTAGGGAAACACACGGGGGTTATTATATAATTAAATAATAAATATCAATCCAATGAAACTTCCACAAATTATTCGCCAATTAGACCAGTATTAAAATAAATGATACATTCATGCATTGTATAAATATATATTTGTTTCATTATTAGTTTTGTACAGAGGCAGGAGAGATTGAGGATAGAAATTCGACAATGAATAAATGAATGTTCAACTGTGAGTGAAGTTTGTGCCCGATAAATGTGTCCTTACATTTCAAAATAAGTGAAATCCAATTTTAATCGTTCATAATGTTTAATTTTTTTGTGGTTTCCAGTTTTTGTACAATTAGAACGAAGTTCAAATTTTGCCCTCCAAACGGTTGTTAGTTTTTTTTTTATCTCCATATTTTCTTTGTACAAATATTGAAGATTTTCTAAAATACCGTAAAATATTAGGGACGGCAAAAATTGGATTTATCTTATTTTGAAATGTAATGACTCAAATGTATGTTTATAAATCCCTTGCGACACAACCTAAACGCTAGTATAAGAGTTGTTAAAATAAAATCAGGAATTAACATGAATTGATTTAGTTACACAGTACCAAAAAAGGAGGCACGTGAATTTCGCAAAGGCAGTGCACCACCTGAGTGGGCGGGAGTGGAGGCAGCACTGCAGTACCTTAACCAGGGTGTTTTACCGCCACATTGGGACAGGGATTCGCTCTTCAATGAACCTAGGAACACTTCAGATGATGTATGTATCCTTAGTTTTATATCAATAATAGCGTTTAGCATTTAGTATTAATTCATCCCATACATTTTTCTGGATGTAAGGTATGTGCATTCCAGTGCATCTGAAAAAGTGTATGCAAAATTTTATGATTATTGGTAGAGAAGTTAAAACGTGAAACATATCAAATGAACTCAATTTGATATTTATAATATTACAGTATAATAATAATGATAATACGACTTTTATTCTGAACTTTTTTACTTTGAATTTCGAAATGATTTTTATAATATACTAGCGGGCCTGGCGGACGTTGTCCCGCCCTGATTACAAAAAAAAATCGATCTTCTTCAAATCTTTTTGAGTTTATCGCAAACAGACAGACAGACAGACTCGCTAGGTGATTTTGTTTTATACTATGTAATGATATCAGGTAGTTCTGCCTTGCGCTACCTGTCTCCCAGTAATGTCCAGCCGTAAGTTTTAAGGCATTCTCCCATCTTGTTAGTTGGCGTCCTCTGTTTCGTTTGCCAACTCTGGGATACCAACCTGTAATCATTTTGCTCCATTTGTTTTGGGGATCTCGGATCATATGGCCTGTCCATCTCCGTTTATGTAGGTCTATTCGATTAATTACATCCAGTAATTTAGTTTTTTCTCTTATTGAACTGCTCTTCATTTTGTCTTACTTTTTTGTACCTGCTAAGCTTCTCTCCATGGTTCTTTGACGTTTATACTATTAATCACTTTTTTTTATGGTAGCTCAGTAAAGAAATGCCACTGTAACTGAGTGTAAGCAAACTATAGTCCACAAGAAATGCTGACTACTAAAGATATCAGCACACCATCTATGGTTATGCTGTCCGCTTACAATCATGCCTGTTGGATCGTGAAATACAGCAAACTAAAATAGAGTCACTATGACACGTTAATCACTATACATATGATAATCGTGACCCAGCTAATTACAGATCCTCGCCACACTGCTTACTGGTTGATAAATTTCTGATCTCCCATATAATTTGAAACTTATAGACTCTTTGTTTAAAATCTTTTAAATATCTCAATTTTACTTCACTTTCATTAAAGGTGTGTATACTTCCACCAAATAGAATAAAAACCTATCAAAACATGTGTGACATGACCTTTATTATATTACTAGCTGTGCCCGCGACTTCATCCGTGTGGAACCTAATGTAAAAAAAACTGACTATCACAATCATCTGGTTGTATTAAGTCCATTTACTTATCTACATTTCTCTCGTACTTAAGTCACGTCGCCATAAAAATTATAATAACTTTTGATAGATTGAACCGATTGTAATGAAACTAAGACTAAATGTTACTCGAGGATATGCTTTATGATTTTTTTGGTGAGGTTTTATCATCAACATAGTACTTTAGCAGTGACACTTGTTCAAATAAACAGACAGACACATCGATAGACAGACAGACATCTCTCAAAATGATTGAAATGTATTTTATTCCTAGACACCTACAACATTTTTTTTTTCACAAAAATCTAAAAAGTGAATAACATTTTAGATTTATATACTTATTATATGTATAGGTTTTAGAAAGTTGTTAATCAAATTATGTCATTTAGAGTTCTGATGACGAGCCTCGCGAGGAGAAGGACCACTTTGTAGCGCAACTTTACAAGTTTATGGACGATAGAGGAACTCCGCTTAATAGAAACCCAACAATCGCTACTAAAGATATCGACTTGTATAGATTATTTAGAGTGAGTATATATTTATATATGTAGTCGAAATCAACCATAATAAGAGATACGAAACTTCTTTTTACATGTTAATATAGAGATATTGTTCCTTGTATTTCTTTTTCTTTGTTTTTTATTTAATGGTAAAAACTATATTGAGTAGTGTAAAAGTATTGTAGATTGTAAACATAAGGAGGGTGGAATATGAGGAATAGTTTTAAAGATAAAAGCTTGGATTTTTCGATGTATTAGAAAAGATTCTATGATTTCATTTTCTTTTTTATTGTGGTAACACTAACGCTTGTCAGTAGCTACTAAACAACAAAAAAATTATTAAGAGTCTGTTGAAAACAGGAAAGAAAATTATAGTAAACCGTTATTGCCTGTATATATAGAGATGTTTTGAAGTAACATTCTCTTACACAAAAACGTTCTTTTTAACACGAATTATATCTTTATATCAGGTTGTTCAAAAATTAGGAGGATACAACAGAGTCACAAATCAGAATCAATGGAAAACTATAGCTGACAAAATGGGTTTTCATCCTGTTACGACTAGTATCACAAACCTTTGCAAGCAAGCTTATAAAAAGTATGTGTATTTTTTGTATATATTATGTATTTAATGGAAAAGGTGTTTTCTTTGTTCCAATATTTTTACCCAACTTAAAAAAGGAGTTTTTCAAATCGGTTGTATTTTATTTTAACGTTCGCAAGCTCAGAAATTCTAAACTCATGAAAAAACTTCATTAGATAATATAAATATTTTCAAGGGGGTCCCAGTTTAACTTCATTAACATTAGACTAGAGACATCGAAAATACACCAAAGAATTTGTCGAAATTGAATAAGAAATGCATAATTGAGATTTTTGGGTTTATGATAAGATAATACGAGACTAGGCAACCTAACTATGGTCGAAGATGTTCTGTTACATTTTTTAAGTAGATATTTTAAAAGTTTTTTTTAATGGTATAATTCTTCTTAATTTTTTAAATAAATTATTTAAAGCTGTATGATAATGTTAGAACCTCGGTAAATAATGCTTTTTAATTCTACAATAAACATTCACTAAAGATGAATATTATAATAAAACCTTATATAAGTTAAAAAAATATTCATAGACACGGCCCCCCTCATCTTTGTATGATATTTGTGTAATTACATTTCAAACTAAACTAAATCCAATTTTAGCCATTCCTAATATTTTACGTTCTTTTTCAAGATATTTAAATTTTGTACTTGAAAAATATTATAAAAAAAAAATTAAAAACCTTATGAAAGGCAAATTTGAACCACATTCTCCGTGTGTAAAAACTGGAAATCTTAAAACAACTAAACATGTTATATAATCTATTAAAATTAGATTTAGCTAATTTTGAAATATAATAATGACTCATTTGTCTAATTCATAAAATGCTGTACAGGTTTTTACACAGTTTTGAGGATTTCTACCGTAAATTAGGAGTGACATTGGTCGCGCATCCTAGAGGGGCTCGTACTCCTCCTGCGGGTCGCTCACTCATTCGCGACAGAGATAAACAGCCACCTACTTCTTCCTCTGCTTCGTCAACACCTACCGGTACACCTAGCCAGGTATTACTTTGGTATTATGCTAGAAAAAGTAATTAAGATATTTGATTGATGGAAGTGTTACTTTGCAGAAATCCATCATTATGTATTGAGGTGGACGTTACTGTACACTTCCGCCTGGAAAACGCTTGCACTTGCGTCTGAAAACGCTTGCACTTCCGTTTCGCACATCCAGGTGGAAGTGCAAAATAGCTTCCACCATAATCTTTAATTCAGTAATAGCTAATATACAGGCTGAAAGTTTAGACAGTAGCAATATTTAAAGAGGCCAGTTTGCACTCGATCTCATTCTAAATCAATTAAAAAAATAGGTGTTTAATATTTGACCTAATTATCTAGAAAAATACAAAAATTATACACAATCCTCTACGTATCTATGTTAAAGTACAGTGTCAATGACCGTCGGGTGAAGTGAAAGTTATCGTGGGAACGGTATGAACAAAACAAAAGGGCTTATTGTCCGTTTTATTATCGAAATTTATTAACTCCGGGTCGCTCCTTGCAGTTTTCGGCACCGGTCATTTTATTACGTTTGTGTATACTTTTGAAAATCTTAGAACAAACTTTAACTTAGGTTCTCTTTGTTGTTTATTAATATTTGTTTTGTTATTATTATTTTATGTTAAATGTGACCATGAACTATCATCTCGTAGAATATTGTAAGCGACTAACCTAACACCTGATATACTGTGTATATATTCTGTGCATTAAAATATCGACACACGTCAGTTTTATGAGAATCGATTGAATGGTACGGAAGTCTGTGCACTGTAGAATATTCTAGTAGCGAGTTTTATTAAAATGAATACCCTGGAAACCTCCACGAAAAAGGACTTTTCGAAGCATTGATAGCTTTGTGGTTAGCGTGCTTGGATACCACGTCGATCGATATAGGTTCAAAACCTTTCGAATAAGCCAGAGTTTTCGGTGAAGTAAAACATAGCATGATGATAGGTTTCTTTTTAAGCCCGTCTGGTTAACTACCATTCTCAAGTTGAAACTCTTCTTCCAAGCATCTGTAGGTGTGTCCCTTCAGCTGCACTTAAAAGACAGTACCTCTAGGTATACCATGTTTACCATCTCGTTCAATATCATAATTTAACATTCGGTGAGATTTTGGTGGTCAAATGCTTAAAAACCTATAAAAAATACTTAAAGTGTGCTAATTTTCATTATGATCGGTTAATTGCTGTGGGAGTTTTGCTTACAAATGTATTTTAGTAATTGATAATTAATGTAACTGCATGGTTATAATTCATTTTGTGATGTTCAATTGACTATCTATCCTTAGTTGAAAACCTCAGTTTAAGACTTAATTGCTCTAGGCATAATGTGTGTTACCGTCGTAAATTAATTAATTACTGAATATTAGATGAGATTATCTTCCGAAATATGTAAAGTATAGAAAAAAATATATATTCCAAATAATTCATTTTTATTTACAACATTCCAATATTTTTTTCGTGTTTGTGATTCACAAAATAAAAATTACTTCAATACTAGACGATCTAATACATATGCGTCATATTAAAGAAAAAGAAACAATATGCCCTTTAGTGAAAAAGGTGTTGCCTTTTTTTTACAACATATTCAGCTATTACTACTTAAAAAATATAAATATAAGGGTGATGCCGCCAAAATTATTATTTTTGCCTGGAGCGATTAATATCAAAATGTCAACATAAATTTCAAGAGAAATTCAAACATTATAACTCCCGTGATGGTCGTAATCTGTGAAGTCATAATTTCGCCAGCTTTTTGAAATCATATGTACTTAACAAATTTATCTTATAAAAATATAAATTGCAATGCTATTCATAAAAATGTCATAATTTTATTAATGAAAATGTATAGAGAAAAATGGAATATTCCCTTTTTTTGCTTCTATATGACTCACATACATTGATATACAAAAACCGAAGATGCACACTTAACGTCTCACAGCCGGCACACAAAAATGAGTGCATTATGCAGTCATTTCAAATAGTCTCGCGTTGCTTACATCCTTGTACAAACAACTTTAAATCATTCAGGTAAGGTTGAATTTGCAAAATCATAATCGCATAACTATAGACATGCGTCGCTTGTGTCCTTATAAAAACAACTTTAAATCATTCAGGTTGAATTTGCAAAATCATAGTTATACGATAGTATAACTATGAGTACGTATGTATATTGCTGAGTTTTTGCGGCCGGTTTTGAGCGCTGTTTTTATTCGAGACTGTGTGTCTTGGGTTTTTATATGTCAATGCTCATATAATATAAATTTATAACCATTTATTATAATTTTGCTTGTAGCGCGGTAAAGATAAAGAGTCTGACAAAAGCGAAACAGATAAAAGTGACAAGAGTGAAAAAGAGGAAAAAGTGGAGAAAGTCGAGAAGGAGAAGGAGAAACCTCGAAACAGTGACGAAGAAGACAGCGCAGACAATCAACCCCTTGCAATTACTGCTCCCAAGTAAGTTTCCTATTATAAAGTCAACTGAATTTTTAATTAGGATTTTCCAGTTATTATTAAATATTTTTCATCCATATAAGGAATGACAAGGATAAGGAAAAGGATAAAGAGAGAGAAAAGTCGTCATCGACTACAACAAGTGAAGAAAAAACAGTTATCACACCTCGCTCTCAGTCCAAGGGTCGTACTACCCCTCAAGCTAAAGCAGAGTCTAGTGAGAAGAGGATTCCTAAGAGAAGACCGTTGTCATCAAAGAGTTAGTAAAAATTTCATTTAATAAATTTATTTAAACCGCTGGAGAAACTGGTATAGTTTTTTATTGTCATACTGTATAGCAGTAAAATTTTAAGCCCAAAGTGCAAATAAAATTAGCATTTCTTTAATTGCTAAAACTCATTAATTACAGTTTGTGTACCATATGCCCGTTACTGATTACTAGTTTACACCCATAACTTCGTCTGCGTTGTCCTGCGCATGCGCACCACACAGCTTGCCCCACCTCTTCATGGCAAGAACATACACATCGCTGAACGCGTAATGCTTATAAAAGTCGTAGTAACTTTAATAACATTATATTAATACTTACTATTAACCGCGAATTCGTTCGCGTGGAAATTAGAAAAATACTTCAACGGAAACACGGTTGTGGACACTACTTTTTTAGTCTATATTTGTACGAAACCCTATTTAAAAAAAAGGCCGTCAAAATTGGTACAATGTTTCTGAGATTACCTGAAACATTTTTTTTGTTATGACTATTGTATATACTTTAGGGTGTGCCAAAAAATGAAGACTTTTTTTACTCCAGCCTACAATATCTCAGAAGATGTCCCAACAAAGATCCTGTTAAAAGCGGAGCTCAAAATTCCAATTCCAATAGGTTCTCCATCGAACTTAAAGTTTTTCCGTATAAATAACATGGGAAACATGGCTTTTTATTACTTTTTTGTCCTGCAAACTGTGATATAATTATTTAAAAAATAAACGAATGAATCGATGGTTTGATGTGTTAACAAATTTGCACCAAGTTTTTTGTTTAACTATCGATATTTCAGTTCGTAAAAGTAAAAAAGTAATAAAAAACCATATTTCCTATGTTATTTATATGGAATCGCTTTAAGTTCGGTGGAGAACCTCTTAGAATTGGAATTTTGAGCTCCGCTTTTAACAGGAGCTTTATTGAGACGTCTTCTGAGATATTTTGGCCTCAGAGCAAAAACAAAAATATCGTCGTTTGTTGGCACATCCTTAATATACTTACATATTCATTTAGTAACAAAAGCTGTTATTTTGATATTTCAAGCAGACATTTAAATGTTATTTATTTATACAGATGAAGATATCGTTATTTTTTTAGATTAGGACCAAATATCTAAACAATAAAACTAAAAAAAACGGTTTGAAATCTGACCAGTGGTTCTTGAGTGATGCGTGCACAATATAGATGAAAAACATTGATTGGAAAATGTTTGTATTATATTTTAGATGCTTATTAATCATGTATTTTTCTTTTATTACCTATCTTTATATATAAATTTCTTCTGTACGTGTGTATGTCACTGAAATCCTCCTAAACGTCTGGACCGATTTTGATGAAATTTTGTGTGCGTGTTCCGATGGATCCGAGAATAGTTTAGATTTGATTTTTATTTTTTTCAAGGCAGGACAACGTCCGCCGAGCCCGCTAGTATATTATATATATATTCTCTACAGTATATTTGTTGTAAAATGTGGTACATTATAGATTGAACATAACATATTCATCAACTCTAAATTCTATTATCAATATACAGTTACATTGTAAGAATATTGTTTATAGGTGAAAGTACAGCAGTGAATTCCTCGCTGCGTGCTTCTCGACGTCCCCACGTTTCTACCGATAGCGACAGTTCCGGACGAGCATCTCGGACCTCAAGGTAAAAAAAAAATGTATCTATTATATTTTTTGCAAAAATTCTTATGTAGTGATATTTTATTTAACAATTCATATGTAGTATAGCTGTGGTCGTCATACTGCTGCCTGTGAGATGTAAACAATTTTAGTACACAAATACCACCAAAACTGACTCGTAATTACAATTCATAAAAATATACTAATCATAATAATATAATGAATGTGCGGTCCGTGATTTAACTCACATGGTCGGATTTAGCCCTTTACCAGAAATGACAACTCCTGGTATAAAAGGATAACTAAAGTGATCGACAGAAACATATCAATTGTTACTGATTATTAAAGAAAAAACTAGATATATTATTATGGTTTTCTAAATCCTGCCATGTCTAATATGAGACATTTTGCTGAATACATTTTTTTTTCACAATTTCTACAGTCATCAATCCAAATAAAAAACGCCTATTGTTTGATATTTAGGTACTGATTATTCTGTCAATAACTCCAAAATTTCCAGTGCAAGGTGATCGTTTATCATTATCAGTATACTATAACAAAGACCTCTACCGCGTCTATCTGTCTGTCTGTTCGCGATAAACTCAAAAATTACTGAACGGATTTTCATGCAGTTTTCACCAGTAGATAAAGTGATTCATGAGGAAGGGTTTGGTATATAATTTGTCAAGGATATTTTTATAATTAGGGCGGGACAACGTCTGCCGGGCCAGCTAGTTAGTTTATAAAGAGCACATACATAGAGCGGGAACTGGAATTGAAACGATGATGGTTTAGTGGTTAGCGTATTTAGACACCGCGTCGACGTAAATTTGAATCCTTGTGAATGTCCCGGAGCTTTCGATGAAGGAAAATATTGTAATGAGACCATAGCATTCTGGTAGGTCTATTTTTAAGCTCGCCTTGTTAACTACATCATTCCTTAAGTTGAAAATCTGTCTTCAAGCACTCGTTGGTGTGTTCCAGTATCTGCACTTGAGAACCAGTCCCCCTCTAGATTTAACATGTTTACCATTGTAGACCACATTGTCATACATCGTATGAGATTATGGTCAAATGCTATTTTTTTGTTCTATCTAATTTATTTTTTATTCTGTCTCATTGGTTGTCTGTACAGTCGGTTTACGGACTATAATTTTTTATACAATTTTTTTACATTTATGAATTGAATTATTCTATACTAGCGGGCACGGCAGACGTTGTCCCGCCCTGATTATAAAAAAATCCTTGACAAATTATGTACTATAACCTTCCTCGTGAATCACTTTATCTACTGGTGAAAACTGCAAGGAAATCCGTTTAGTAGTTTTGGAGTTTATCGCGAACAGACAGACAGACAGACGCGGTAGGGGACTTTGTTTTATACTATGTAATGATACATATAGATAGATGCGTGACGCTTAGGCCGATCGCGCCTCTCTGTCGCTTGTTCCGAGCTCCCGCTTGCACGCTCGGCTCAGGTGGAACGTGACAATGAGTCACGCTTTTTCGTATTCGCAGACCGCGTTCATCGATTTATAAGAGACGTTATCACGTCAAAATTAATTAAAATGAAGTTGAAATCCCAGAGTATTTCAATTTGTATAATAATTGACAGGTGCGGACCCACAAAGAAGATGCAAAATCGTCGAAGTCAAAGCGCAAACTCGGCGAGCAGTGGCAACACTATCGCTTCAAACAGTAGCAAGAGACCGCGAAAACGAAAGAATACCGAGTAATAATGCATATTTTCAATTATTTATTCCATCTTGTTCGTGACATGATCGTAATGTAATCTCTCCATTTCAGACCATCTACCAATGAATTAAGTCTTCCTAGGATATCTAATTTGAAAGCGCAAGTAGGCGACAAGTTGAAAGTGTACTACGGGCCGACACAATCAGAATCCAAGGTAATGGAAGTATGTTTCTACGTGTATATTTTATTTTTGGCTTCCTTTCTTAGTCGCTTATCTAGACTACCGCAGATATATAAAGAAATAAATTATGTAACTTGTTGCAGGTGACATACGAGGCAAAGGTAATTGAGATTTCTTCCGAGGGAATGCTTCGAGTTCACTATACAGGGTGGAACACTCGATACGATGAGTGGATTAAACCTCAACGTATAGCACTGAATGTAACACAGCACGAGGCACGAAACAAAAAGGTACTGCAATTAAAATATAACAATAATATACACAATAAAATAATTTATTCGTCTTTTTATTCTTTTAAGGGTACGAGTATTAGCAGACGTGTTCGGGCTAAAAGGACTGAAGGTATGAAGTATGAGAAATTTAAATTAGTTTTTAATCTATTTTTTTTTTAAAGATGAAAAGGAGGATAAATAATTTGTTTTTCCGCAGAATCTTCAGCTAGATCTGATTCCGATAGTGATACAGACAGTGAAGATGACATTAAAAGATCGGCCAAAAAGTCTGAGGATAAAAGCACTCCAAAAAGTAAGTATTGCTTTGAAGTTGTAAATAGGCATTTAAAATTTAGAAATACAAAGAATCATACAAAGATTATAAGGCAGGTATTTCAAAATTACCACGTGGAGTTTTTCATCGGCTTTTGAGATTAAAAGATAAATAGATCAAAAAACCAAAGTATAGGGTTTTTTGGAAATTAAGAAAAATGTAACTGTTTTTTCTTTTTAATTTGGTACCGAATTGATCCCGAAGGTGTCTGTAGAAAAGGCTGTGAGGGCCGATCCGTCATATTTGTTGCTTTAATTTCATGCTGCCTACTGCCGTGAATGAATATTTTATAACAGATCTTTTTTATATTTTTTATTACTACTTCTGCAGCGCCATCCGGAACTAAAGATGCTAAATCTAGCGAGTCAAGTAGTGGTAGTTCAACCAAGCCTCGCAAAAGGCCTGTCAGGACAATATCCTCATTAAGTAGTGCTTCACCTGCGAAGAAGCCACGACCTGCCATTACTAGCCATCAAGGCAGGGACTATGACCTAAATGAAATTAGATCGGAGTTAAAAGGTTTACATACTGTAAAACAAGAACCAGAAGAAACTATCAAACAAGAACCTACAGAAAAAGAAACTGCTGTGACTTCTACTATATCCTCTAGACAACCTGAACCACCTCCGCCTGAGAAACAAGCTGAAGATGTATATGAATTCAAAGAACCAGAACCTTTTGAATTAGAATTGCATGATGAAAAGAAAAAACGTACACATCGGATATTTGACGATATATCTCCAAGTAAATATACATCTACCTTATCTAAATCTCTGAGTGAAGAGATATCAGAAGATCCATTGAGGCCTCGGCCATCTCCCTTACGGTCACCTTCCTTGTCTCCTTTCAGAGATTTTAGTGCTTCACATGAAATAGGCAAGCAGAGCCCTGAAGAAGATTCTAAAGATTGCTTATTTTCTATGGATGACGATTCTTTTCCAGGCGATGGCAGCTCTGGCCCAACATTCGAAGGTTTTACACCAGCTAAGAACCAAGAAACTTATTCTAAAAAGAGTAAAGTATCTAAGTTGAGAGAATTAATCGATGACTCCCCGGACAGCCCAGCTGATGATGAGCAATCTTCTGAGGACGAACAAGACATGATTATAAAAGAAGAAGACGAGGAGGAAGAAAGAGTACAAAGTCCTAAACCAACAATTATAGAGAAACCTAAAACTCCTGAGCCAGTTGTAAAGGAAGAACTGGAAGCACCAAAAGCAGTGATAGAAGTTAAAGAATTAGACCAAAAAGAAATTGATATAAATGAAGAACCCATCGAGATTAGTATTCCTGAATCGCCTACTACACCTTCCCCACAAAAGAAGGATTCCCCAATTGCAGTGTCAGTGTCAGCTTTTACAACTTCCATAATAACTATTGTACCATCAAAAGAAGAAAAAATTATAGTTGAACAGCCCAAAGTGTTATCCATTCCATTACTGCCTATAGATACAAAGGAAATGATTATTCCAAAAATTATTATAGAACAGAAATCAGAATCAGAGCCTATGCCATCAAAACTTGAAATACCTTCAAGCCCTCTTATTGATACTGAGGAGGACAAATCAGAACCGGACAGTCCAGCAAGAATAGACGTGTTACCTGAACCACCGCCTGGATTCTTGTTACAAGCCGAAGGTCCCAAGATAGCTGAGAAACTTCTCAAGGCTATAAGCAGTGCCAAAAGGCTTTCCATGTCGCCACCTCCAATGGATGATAACCTTGACGCGAACAAACTAGAACCTCCTAAATTAAATAAACCAGATATTAAACACTCATTATCGCCGGAGCCAAAATCGACTATGCTAAAGATAGACTCTATAAAACCTCTACTCAAGAACGAGCCAAAGAAAGTGCGGACACCGGATATATCTGAATCTATTTTCGGTGAGCCTTCTAATATGACAGACGCGAAACGTGACGGTTCCGACATTAAAAAAGTAAAACCAAAAGAGTCGACACCGCCAAGATTGCAGAGTCCATTAAGCATATTAGAGAGGCGAAGGAGCGTGGCCGACCTGGCTATGCCCGTGCCAGGGAAGAATAATAAAGTGCTAAGTGATACGATACAAAAGTTATCGAGTCAGATAAATCAGGCTGCGGCCGCAGCTGCTATCATGCCGCTGCCTCCGTTCCAAGCGGACGACAGAAGTGAGTCCAGTGACTCCGACGATTCTGATAGAAGGTATTTTTGTTTATCTCATTAATATTACCTTTGCCTCAATAGCCATATTCCATAACACCCACAATAATTGATGCTTGAGTTTGGATGTAAATACATTTAGAAAGTATCATTAATCTATATATGTTATTTTAATTTTTATTATTATTTTTAATTAAACATTTCCGTTAAAACGCTCACGTTTTTCATGACGAAATACTTCTCACCATTCCAAACAACACAATTTTTCTTCGGTATGAGAAAGTACCGTCTATTCTGACATCAGTTCCTGTGACTAAAGTGAGTTTTATTCACTTAACCATTTGCACTCAAAGTTTTCTTTCATTCGTATTACCAGCAACTCGAAATCGCGATTGTCTGCTGTTGTCGAGAGCATAACAATCCGCTAGCCGCGACCATCATTCGTCACCAACGTTTTAAATGGCTCCGCTCCGGAGTTCTCGAGTGCAAATTGTTAATAATAAGAGCAAATTATTATGTATTATTTTATTATTAAATATAGAAGTACCCGCAAACTATGAACGATATGAAATTTCTGTACAATCTTGTTAATTCATGTAGTCATGTAGATATATAATTTTCGAGTGCCCATTAAAATCATCAAAAACTCCACTTTGTTCACAATTCCTGTCGTAATGCATACTTATGCTCAAAATTCCATCATTTAAAAATGCACAGGGTTAATACAAGGTATAATAAATATTTCAATGACATTGATGTCTTCCACCTAAGTCAGAATCAGTTAAGTCGGTTCGCACAAAATTATAATCAGGCGTTATACAGGAAAGATAAAACAAAAACTTACAAACACATTCACACACACACACGCTCACACACATGTTTATATGTACGCATTATACAAAATGTTAAACGCATTACTTCATAATTGGCACTATGTAATTATATTCATGATTTTAATATATCATGATTGTGCTGTGAAGTTCTTATAAAAACAAATAAAATAAAATATAGTTCGAACATGTAAAAAAGTATTTGTATAACATAAACAATTGAAAAAAAACCATTATTCTCGTTTAGTGTTCTGTAACCCTATTCATTGTAATCATGGCGGTTAACATATGATGTGGGCAAGTTAAAAATTGTGAAGTTCTTAGGCGATGCATAAAGATGAATTAGATACTAGTGAATAGATATTTTTCATGAGTTAAAGAACATTGTCTATTAATTGTTTATTTAGATTAATAATCGATAAGCTCTCCGTGGAAGAGTGGGCCAACGTGAGACCCGAGACAAGTCGCACGGCAAGTGCACTACACGCCGGCAAGTCGCCCGGAGAGTGGAGCGCCGGCGAGTCCCTTCTCATGCTCGAAGACGCATGCAAAAACGAACGAAAGCACAGTGAGTAATTCTATATCATGATATTTCTACATACTAAATATTATTTGATTGATATCCACTAACTACGAGAGAAACGATAAAAAATCGCTGTTTTTTTTTTCGAACAACCTACGCTATTGACCTAGCAAGGTCTTAACAGCTTCACCGGTCTACCTTTCACCGACATGGTATTATACGCGTAATAAAAATAGTGTGATATTTATGACTCGCGATTTCCCCCGATCGATTAGTATCTTAACAATATATTTTATGACAGAGGAATAAACATAAACACCACTCACAGCGTTTGCATCACTTATCTACGCCAAGAAAACATATATCGTTGAACGTGTAGGGTGTTATTACAAAAAAGTTAAATACGTATTGAATACTTGCTTTATAAAAGTTTGGGTACTTATGTATTAAATGCACCGTGCTCGCCGAACGTTCGACATCTTGCTCTTTTATCTCTGTTTGGTTAGGTTAGGTTAGACTTGCGAAAAAGGATAACACGATCATGCCGCGGCAGCCGTCGGCAAGCGTGGTGCATTTAATACGCAAGTATCCAAACATTTTTAAAGCAAGTATTCAATACGTATTTAACTTTATTGTAATAAATAACACGGCTAGTGTTTACATAAATCGTAGTTTCTTAAAATTTTAATGATTATAAACAATGATGGCTCTGTTCATAACGTGTTAGTAGATGCAAATCCGTACGACAGAATCGGAACTTTTGATGGAAGGACAACATTGTGATGTAACCAATAACGTGATGGAATGATTTTTCTAAGTCTAGCTAGTTACTCTATCACAAAGCACTGTCCCGTCTGGGTTTAGCGTGGTCTACCATCTTAAACTACGTTGTTATTTACCATCAGATGTGATTATGGTCAAATGTATAAATAAAACATTTTATTAAAATATAGTCCGGTGAAGCTGTTAAGACCTTCCTAGGTCAATAGCGTAGTCAGTTCGAAAAAACAAACCACATTTTATTAAATTAAGTTATCTGGATTAAAAAGTTCTAAATTAAGACCAATGGCTAATAAGTAACATTTAAAAAAAATCAACATCTATCCAGCACTTTTTGCGTGATGAGCGCACATCGCTGCCGGTTTATAGGTCATACTGGTCTGTACCTGTATTATTTAATCTATACTTCTATACTAATATTATGCTGGAGGGTTTGTTTGTTTGGTTAACGCGCTGATCTCAGGATTTGCTTGTCAGATTTAAAAAATTCTTTCAGTGTTAGATAGCTCATTTATCGAAGAAGGCTATATATCATCACGCTAAGACGAATAGGAGCGAAGCACCAGTGAAGAATATATCGAAATCGGGTTTTTTCCCATTTTGAAAGCTTCCGCTGCATGTTAGCGTTAGCCCAATGCAACTATTCCACGCGGACGAAGTAGCGGGCAGAAGCTAGTCTTTGTTTTCTTTTTTTTAATATCATAGACGGCAAACGAACAGGCGGGTCACCTGATGTTAAGTGATCACCACCGTCCATAGACACTAACAACACCAGAGGAGTCGCAAGTGCGTTGCCACCCTGTGTTTAGGGGAGGAGAGGTGGGTTATCTGGCGCTCTACCCTATACATATAATAAAATAAAGAAGATAGATGAATAAATCTTAAATCAAATACAGTCATAGCGTTTATGGCGACACCGTTTAGAACAACATACCGGTTATATTGACCCCGAACTAAGGTCCTCGCTGAATGTCGATATCTCGAAAACATCATCAGTTGTTACGACTAAATATGAGTAGTCCCTTCGATATCGATATAATAGATTTTGACTGTACTCAAATTAGGTGCGAGTGTGGTGGTAGCGGGCAGCGGGCGCGTGATAGGCGGAACTAACATACCGCTCGGTGGTCCGAGCAGCGTGACCGGTATAACCACACTGGGTGGGTTAAGCGGCGCTTGCGAAGAGGACAGCAACATATCGTTGCTATTGTGTGAAGAGACAATCCCGGGGTCCCCAGCTCCGGACGCGGAGCCCGCGCCTCCGAGGCAACGTTTGCATATGCCGTTCGCGTCTGCACCGCCACATCATCATTCACAATCAAAAGGTACAGGCATGACGTTACATTTCATGATTAACCAAATTTAATTTTAGCTCGGTCATAAGATTTTTATTTTCCTTTTCGATGTCAAACATCTACAGGCGCGGGTAAACCTGATTTTGGCTTGGCGCGACGTGGCGATGCTAAACACGAACTTTGCACTATTAACGAAATACTCAAAAACATTTGCAACCCTATCTATATCATAAGATTCAAATTCTTTGTCGGCCACTCGTTATACTAGTGTTACGCTGCACGCGCCGACGACCTAGCGCTCTTTGATAAATGCCGTCAAACACACCGCACCTGCGCCTAGTTGAATATTTGCAGATAATAAAAATTAATATTTATGTAATAAAATAAACAGTCCGTCATTATTTATTATAATATATGGAACAAATTTGTAATGCTTTATCTTTTCATTATGCCATAGCTGATTCCTGTCGTAATCTGTTCATTTAAGCATATAACTTATACAAAACAATTTCGATGTTTCACATCTGCCAGGCGTCCCGTGACGGCTACTTTTTTTTCAGTTGTTCAAGTATTAAAGTTTAAGATAAAAAACATACTAAGAATTATACGAATAGCTAAAATTTGTTAGTTTATGCCGTTTCAAACTTGAAATACAATGTTCAGAAAACAAACAAAAAAATATGAACAGTTAAAATTAAAACTTTTATGTCTTTATAGTCCCACTTCATAGCTTTTTAACCTTAATGTTTTTTTATTACAAATAATCCTACCCCCATAACTTAATAACGAAGATATGGAGCTACTTGTATCTGTAAAAACTAATCTCCAAAATAATTCCGATAAATACGCAAAAAAACTTACGCACACCTTACAAACTTACAACACAAACTTACGAACACGTGGTGTTTTATTTATTTTGTTTTTGGCAACCAATCTCGTAGTAGATTAGTACTGCCATTATCAAGTAGGTAACGATATTACTAGTTTATTGCTATCATTTCAATGAACTAACAAGATGGTGACCGTTTTGTTATTTGTTAGAACTATCCAGGGAGTTTTTGTGGCAAGTCAGAATCCATGCTTCGTGGTATTATTTCTGATCCACTTTACTTGTGTACAATAACCAAACTATATTATATAAAACATCGCCAATATTACACGATATCGAGCTAAATAACACAAGATTATGAATAAAATATTAAGTCCACTACATGACAGTCCAAGATCCCGCGAAAAACGCCAAAATAAATCTTTCTCTTCGTTGTGTTACACGCATGTATGAGAGCGGCATAACACGATCGTATTGTATATTCCAGAGGAGCGTCGCGCAGAGAATGTCGCCCGTGCCGGTAACGTGGCGACTGTCGCGGCCGCAGCTGAAGTAGTGGAGCAGGAGGCGAACGCGGCCGCTGCGGCGGGCGTCGCGGGGGGTGTGGGGGGCGCGGGCTGGGGCCGCCGGCACGCGCTCATTGACAACACGCCCCCCACCACACCCGATAGCAGCCTCGACTTGTCGCCACACAGGTACACACTACACATTGTATAATATACATACCCTCATCACTAAAAACCTATATGCAATCATCACAAAATGCCTCATACACTCATCACAAAAGGCCTACATACCTTTATCACAAAAGGCCATTGACAGTATCCTATTATACTGTTTACAGTCCCTATAGACAACAAAACTATTAGGGAATATTGTAATATAATAAGAAGAATCTATAGGTGTATGAACACTAATGTAGTAATGTTTCAAGATTTTTTAATTTAGGAAAACGGAATAATTTTGTTCACCTCCCAAAACTGTACATTTTTTTTAGACGCTATCATAAGCGCGAAGCCTTTACTTCCTGGGCCATGACCCCCATTGCCCTAAGGTTAATACCTGATCAATGGGATGTAGTATATTTTTGAATAATATTTCGCAATACCTATTCAGTAGCAGGGTGGTACGTGTGGCTAATCATTATCTTGATATTAAATAAAATGTACGTAATTATCTACCGACTTTCTGTGATACTTTGAAAGCGACGATATCTTTGCGATTGAACCATTTTTTGAATTTGAATCTATTTACCACCAATAGCAAAATACATTATAGTCATTTCACTTAGTATAAAAAAATCTTGATAAAAGTATCAAAATCCTATAGTTTCTTTTGGACATAAGAGAGTGTAGTTGTTTCATATTCTAGCCCCATTTCTATGATTAATAGTAATTACAAATACAAATTGCTTTGTTTGTCACGTTCTCACATCTTAACCACTCAACTGCTCATTATGAAATTTTCCGTGCTCATTGTCAAAGGTAGAAAGAAGATATACTATCTTTTTTCCTGGGAAAAATACTTTGCCTGAAGGATAGATCAGAACTACAATAACGCGAGTGTTGGAGAGTATTAAAAAATGTAAATAGGCCTCACTAAATGTAATTAAGACTTTTTATTCCATAAACAGCTCTATATTTTATATCACTTTGTTGTAATTCCTTGGTTGGAACAAACAACCTGCTGTTTCTATTTGTTTGCTATGAGCCCAATATTTCCTCCTTTGGTGATTGTTCCTATTTTAGTGAGAGTTTCTTGAAAACTTGAGTCAGACAAACGGTACTGTTCTTCTAGTGGCGACATAAATGTCGGGATCTAAGGTAGTTCCGTGTATGGATTGACATATGTAAAATACGTCATACGTAAAAGGCCTAAGCGATCTATATCGTGTAACTTTGTTTAAACTTTCATTTAAATAGATTTATTTAGTTTACTAGCATAAGCTAGTATAAACCCGCTACTTCGTCTGCCTCGTTTATTATCCTAATTGTTTTGTTATATCTCAAAGGGATTAGGAGTGTTTTCGATGAAAGATCCCAGATGATTTAACATCATTCCGACACTTCCAACAATTATCTTTACATTTCAACCAATTTACACAAAATCCTGGCAAATTATATACCTAAACCTTCCTCGTGAATCACTCTATCTATTAATCAAAACAGCATGAAAAACCGTTGAGTGGTTTTTGAGCTTATCGTGAACAGACAGACAGACACGGCGTAGGACCTTGTTTTAAATATGTAGTGATGTAGAATGTGCTGTTGCAGAGACCGTCGCATGTCAGAGCGAGACAGTCCGTCGGAACGTAAGGACGAGGATGACGACGGCCGAGTCCACGATGCGTCCGCTCTTGATCTCGACAAATCACATGGTTTGTGCAACAACCTAAATATTATCGTCAATTTAATGTAGTGTGCGTTTGTTCCCAATTCTTCTACTCCTGTACGGTCTGATTTTGATATAAATTTTTGTATTTATATGATCACCGGTATGTGGGCAAATGTTTCATCTCATGACTTCTTTTGTTGTTTACTTTGTTGTTTATTAGTATTTGTTTTGATATTATTATTTTATATGTTAAATGTAACCAGGAATTGTCAAATTATAGAATACTACGAGTATTTAACCTTTCACCTGGTATAGGGTGCCGGTCTCGTAAGGCATCGGAGAGCTCTGCGGGCGGGTGCGGACTCGCGGGTAGTGGGGGTCGCGGCCGCGGCGTGCGGAGGCAGCGTCGGGACACTGACGAGCCGCCCTTACCGCTGCACTCCACTCACCACCCTCCCCTTAAATACAATTTCTATGTGGATCTCGGTACGATTATACACCTTTTTACCTACCTACCTACTTTTACCTTTACATAACATTCATAAGTACTTTATTAGGGCCTAAACAGAATTTTAAAAAATGTTTCTCGGCTGAGTCCCTTAAACGCTCACCGCAAGTATTCCGATGAAGCTGTTAAGGCCTTACTAGGCCAATAGCTTCTTTCTTACTTTTTCTTTAAATGTAAAAAATCTTTACACACGCTTGACTTAGGCAGTATGTTGGTGAATGCGTCACGAGAGTGTTACGAAAAGTGTGATCGGGTGAGGCGAACGCAAGTTGAGACGGATATATAAGTCAGTGAAGATAGAAGACAAATGCTTATGGAATTTGATGAAGATATGGAGCTATATTCAGACAATTTAACGCATACATACATTAGTACAGTCAATTAGGAGAAAAATCCTGATGGGATGAACTTATAAAATTATTATATAAGTATGTTTGTTGAAATTTAATTTTTAATTTACACATTGTATAATTATAAATTCCATAGTAGAATATTTTATTTATGATACCTAATTACATATTAGATTTCTTTTCGCAAACTATTCACTTGTGGTTGGATTGAAAACTATTACAAAAGATGAATGTGGTGAAAATTGGTAAGAGGTCTATGAGACATAAAAGTTTGGGGACAAGTGACCTAGAAGACTGATTGTGAAGAATAAAGTTACAGAAGGAGTTTTTGGCGGGATTTTGGTCTGTCATGTAGTGGATTTTATATTTTATTCATAATCTTGTGTTACTTTACTGACTCTATATTGTGTACAATTGGTGGTGTTTTATGTAATATAGTTTGTTTATTGTGCATAAGTGAAGTGAATGGAAAATAATACAACTGACCATGAATTTTGAGATGCCACAAAAACTCCATGGAAAGTTCTAACAAGATGGCCACCATCTTGTTAGAATATTATAATTATATCAAGAAACTTGTAATATCAATACTCACTTGACAATGGCAGTAATAATCTAAAAGATTGGTTGCCAAAAATAAAGTAAAAAAAAAGTTACAGAAAGAGTTTTTGTCAGGATCTTAAAATGTCATGTAGCTTTATATTTTATTCATAATCTTATGTTATTTCGCTTTATATTATGTAATATCGGTGGTGTTTTACGTAATATAGTTTGATTATTGTGCACAAGTGAAGTGTATCGAAAATAATACCACGGAACGTGGATTCTGACTTGCTACAAAAACTTCCTAGAACGTCCGGAACAAGATGGTCATCATCTTGTTAGTTCATTGAAATGATCGCAGGAAACTTGTAGCATCATTACCTACTCAATAGTGGCAGTAATAATCTAGAAGGTTGGTTAAATAAAATAAAAATAAAAAAAACGAGTGTGTTTCAGACCACACGACTGAAGTAAAGTTTCTTTAGCTCCATCTATATCTATGCTATATAATAATTTTCTACAAATATTTAAATTTATTATCGGTTTTCATCGATAATACGAAATCTAACTCACTCGCTTTCCATCTTCACTAACTTATATCTCTCTCTCAACTTCCGTTCGCCTCGCCCGATCACACGTTTTCGTAACGCTCTCGTGGACGCATTCGCCAGCTTACTCGCCAAGTCAGGGGTGCGTAAAGTAGTTTCACTTGAAAAACTATTCAGAGAAGGGTTTTAAAACTGTAATATTGATGATATCGATTAGATCCGACATGGGACTGTCAGATGCGAATCAACGTGTTGACGTCTCGGCTGGCGGACTTGCGTAAAGCGTATCACTCTGTGAAAGCGGAACTCGCCGCTATCGACCGTCGCAGGAAGAAGTTACGTCGCAAGGAACGCGAAGGTACACTATACATATATTAAGTTAGTCCCTATTTCAAGAATTATCGAATCTATTCGACCTACATAATTTAGATACTAGAAACAGCAACAAATTGGTCATTTCATGCTTCGGGCTCCTAAGTCCGAAAACACTTTTTTAGGTAGTAGTGTTAGATTTTATAATAAAGTCCCAAAATACATTATCGATTTGCAGGATAGTGAGTTCAATAACCGTGTCAAGCTGGTTTTAGTATTTTAAGGCTATTATAGGATGGATGGATGAATGATTGTGACGTCTGGAAATGACGCCCCTCTCTGTGCATCCTCTAATAACGCATGTAACTATTTATGTGTTGTAAAAATATATAACATAAAGAGATGAACCAGATCGAGTTTCTTGCCGATTGTTCTCGGTGACTGGGTTGTTGTCCGAACCGGTGGCAGCTTTGACGTTCATAAGCGCCTTCTCAGGGCCCAAATCGAATAAAGGATATTTTGGTTTTTTCACGATAACCCTAAATCAACTTCAAATAAATTATAACAAAAACGTATCAAATGGCAACTCTTAATATTGCTATTAACATGGGCCCCTCACTGGAGCCAGTCTTAAATAGAAAATTCATATATTTTGTATGTAAAAATCTGAAGAGCATGACATATATTTTGCTTATAACGTAAACTTTAAATTAGTGGCTTACTGCATATTTTTCTCTATTTTTTTATATCAATGTTAAAATTCACTATTTTGGTAGATTTTTTATTTATTCTATTTAGGACTACCATAAAACAAATTCGGCAATTTCTGACACAAGAATCTCCATAATAACTACATATTATAAAACAAAGTCCTCTGTCACGTCTGTCTGTTCGCAATAAACTCAAAAACTACTGAACGGATGTTCATTCTGTTTTCATCAGTAGATACAGTGATTCATGAGGAAGGTTTAGGTTAGGTTATGTTAGGTTGTCGATGTTTTTTTTTATTATCAGGTTTTTTTATTATAGTAATATATTTAAGCATAAAGAATATTTACTCAATAACCGTTTGGGTAGAATTGTTACTAAAAATAATGAGAAATGCATGCAGAGTCACGAACACTTATGGTATTATAAGGACGCACAGTTGCATATCTATAGAGTGCACGCTATGGATATGTAGGGGTCAAAGTTCACTCATCGTTTTCCTGTTCAGCTATAATATTTTACAGCAGTCCAATTGTAGACGAGTATGTAAGCATACGTATATAAAATTAATCCAGGTTTATGGCTAATTACCTATAGTATACCTATAGTATAGTATATAATTACCTATACCTATAGTATAGCAATGTAATGTGTAATGGGGCCCATACAAACACTTAATTCTTAGGAAATAATGACTTGTTGATTTATCCAACTGGGCTTACACATAAGCGTAGAGTAATACCTAAAGTATTTTTTATCTTTATATATAAATTTCTTCTGGACGTGTTTATGTCACTGAACTCCTCCTAAACGGTTGGACCGATTCTGATGAAATTATGTGCGCGTGTTCCAGTGGATCCGAGAATGGTTTAGATTCACAATAGGACCCGGTAGGTGGCGCTGCGGTTGACTTTTAGGATTTTTTTTATTATCAAGACAGGACAACGTCCGCCGAGCCCGCTAATATTTTATAACTCTCATGATAATTAATACGATTCATATTAGACACAAATTAAATAGTATTATTACACTTGTCTATGGTTGCTCCTTTTTGAAGTTATACTACTTTTGGTGCGTTAGGGAAAAATGATGAGAGTAAATTTTTTCACGAAAAACCGACACCCTGAAGTTAGCTATAGTCAAGATTTTGTTTCTGTGTATTTGTTATTTGTATTTCTTTGTATTAAAACTTCAATGTATTAAATACCTTTTTTCTATTGTTAGTGTCGTTTTTTTTACGAACGTAGAATAAGGCGAAAGATAAAATTTTTGAAAAGATTTTGATCTTGTCACGCCAAAGAAGTGTAACTTCTAAAGCGTGTACATAAGTACACGCAACCTTTTTTTTATTGAAAGAAAAATTCATCAGTACCTATTTAGTGACTGGTTATAATATCGATATATAATTCGATTTGCTTACGATTGACTAGATTCGCTTTTTGCTTATAAAGAAATTAATCAATCTTCCTAAAATTCTAATTGTAATGTGCTTATTTATTGCACAAGAATTTTTCTAGCAACTCTTTATTCTTTATGTAATGATAGTCGCGATAGAAATATGAGATTTAGTTTATTATGACCAATTTCTTTTTTCTTGTAAACAAAAATTTACTAATGTATTGTTCCAGCTGTGAAAGCGGCAAAAGCAGCATGCTCATGATGAAGTACGTCAAATCAAACCGCGAATCCAGAATTAACTTTTATTCGTTTTAGAATAAACGTTAAAGATTTATAAACGATTTTATTATAATTCTTAATATTTCTGTGGTAGATAAATAATGTTATAAATAGGAGTAACTACGTATCCAGTGACTATTTTCAACTATTAAAAATGATTTAATTTGTTTGACATTACATTGTTTGATGAAAATACTTTGTTAATTTTTAAAAGTATTATATATAAAAGTGGATGTTTATTTGTGTGTTTTAATTGTTCCTTATGCTTTCCTATGTTCATCACATTGATGAAACTTGTGATCATTTTCCTAATACTAAAAAACGTTGGCACGCGAGATGTTTCAACAAGAACAAAATTATTTACCCTACCATGGGCTAGAAACAGCCGTTGGCAACAATTGGTTAATAATTATATTTAAAAGAATTCAATGTGTAAAAGAGGAAACCAAAAATTATAGTGATATTGCAATGAAACATGAGCGCCGACCTCAAAATTGGTGGCGGCGGCGTAAAATCTGTGTTTTTAGATAAATGTATAGAACACTTTAACAAATTAAACAATCCTAGTAAAAGCCCATAGGCCTCTTCCAAGTAGATGGTATACTCAATTCTCAGAAGTGCCTACCTTATTAAACGTTAGGTCCATGAAACAGGCAGACGCCAGTCTAATACGTTTGCTAGATTGTGATCACCACTAAAGAATTCGTTTACTCATAGACATCATAGGAAATCATATATAATACTAGCTTCTACCCGCGACTTTGTCCGCGTGGAGTAGTTACTTTGGGCTAACGCGAACTTTAACTCGCGACTTCGTTTACGTAGAAGGTGCAAATATTTTTTTATATAATGCCTTAACCCCGATTTTGCAACATTCTTCATTGGTGCTCCGTCCCTATTAGTCTTAGCGTGATGATATATAGCCTATAGCCTTCCTCGATAAACGAGCTATTTAACACTGAAATAATTATTCATATCGGACCGATAGTTCTTGAGATTAGCGCGTTCAAGCAAACAAACTCTTCAGCTTTATAATATTAGGTCTTTACCTATGAAATTGCCGTTTTGTATGAAAAAATTTAAACGAATTTTTTTCATGTATTTTTTATTTGTATTAATCGAAGTAATCACTCATGCAATCAATGCATCTTTGCCAACGCAGTGGCAGTTTATTGATGCCCTTCTTAAAGAAATCAGCTGGACGGGAGGCAACAAATTCTTCAAAGGCATTTTGTACTGCCTCTCGGGTATTGAATTTTTTTCCCGCCAAGGAGTTATCCAAATTCTGGAAAAAGTAGTAGTCTGTAGGCGCAAGGTCTGGTGAGTAGGGCGGATGACGGAGAACTTCCAACCCCAGTTTTTGCAACTTGGAGACCGTCTGCTGTGCAGTATGAGGTCGCGCGATGTCGTGCAGGAGCAGCGGAGACGAGCGATTGACCAATGCTGGTTGGAGATGTACCAGCTTCTCCATCATTGTGTTCAGTTCTTCACAGTACACATCTGCAGTAATGCTCACCCCGTTTGGTAAGAAGCTGTAACGAATCACACCGGCGCTAGACTACCAAACAGTGACCATCACTTTTCTAGGGGTAAGTTTTGGTTTAGGGCATTGTTTAGGTGCTGAACCAGGATCCAACCAACTTGCTGAGCGCTTGCGGTTATCAAACAGAATCCATTTTTCAGCGCAGGTTATAATACGGTTCAAAATTCCTTCATTTGTGTGTCTGTTGAGCAGTGCAAGGCACGTCTCGACGCGTACTTCGCGCTGGCGATCATTGAGTTCGTGGGGCACCCATTTGTCAAGCTTTTTACCTTGCCAATTTGACGCAAATGGACCAATATTGTTTTGACGCTAACGTCGAAAGCTGCTGCTAATTCAGCCGTAGATTGTGTATCATCAGCTTCCACAATCGCCTTTAATTCGTCATTGTCGACCAAAGTCTTCGGACGACCGCGAGGTTCATTTTTCAGGTCGAAATTCCCAGAACGGAAGCGAGCAAACCAATAACAGGTGGTGCGTTGGTTTGTAGTGTTAGCTCCGTAAACGTCGTTGATGTTGCGTGCCGCTTGTGCCGCGTTGCTGCCACGACGGTACTCATATTCCATAATTACTCGAATTTTTAACGTATCCATGATGACAAAAAAGATTGAAATGCGATGAAAATGTAACACTAATCAATAAACAAATGACTACTTTTGGAAAAAGAATTCCATGTTTTTAAAATAAAATTAATTTGAAATTAGAATTCTTAGCCAAACAAAAATTATTTTGATTTGAAATGGCCAGTACTGCACAACGGCAATTTCATAGGTAAATACTTATTATTAGTATAGATAACATACGACAGATCATATAAAACCCGCGAGCTGATTATTCTCTATGATTTACGTAAAACAATGCGTTTTATGGGTCGACAGGTTCTCAGACACAAAGGGGCTTAATAAAGAGCGATAAATCATACGATCCGTACGTAGTGATTTAGGCGAGAAAAATTACGAGTAGTCAGCCTGGCAATGGCGTCAATGAGATATAAGGTTAACTGCTTAAATAACTGTATAAGGTCTACCACATAGCCATAATAAAAGATCAAAAAACCGCATCCTGATTGCGATTTAAATGCAACTACATCTTTAGCTCTAAAACTCAAATCCGATTGACGGGTGGCACTTTCGTTTGTGACTAAAGGAACAGCATCTAAGTGCGGCTAACACCAGGCTATAGCTATCATTATACCCGTATAACAGACAACACTAACATCATAAAGAAGTACACTGCACAAGACTTAAAAACCTGGCTCACTTTGTTCAGTAGCACAACGGGGTGAAATGGGGATCGCGAGTCAGTTAAGCCCCCTGCTACATAAATGGAACTCTTCGGAGAGATTTATATTCTAACAAAAACCGGTTGTGCTCCAGAAACTCGCTGAGGAGTTGCAATAGTTTAGGTTCAAGAATATTTTGAGTTAGTGTCCAGATTTGATTGGATAGGCCGTTGATTTTAGGAGACGATTTTTCGCATTCAATCGCTTTACCTCCACCTTTAACTCTTCATAGGTCATGTTCGGCACGCCGTTGTTCTACAATTCAGGTTCAGCTGTAGGTATGTGGGAGTAGCTCCTTCATTAAGAAACAAAGAAAGATCACAACTTTTTCCGAAATAACGGCTGGAGAACACAACGTTACGGTGAGCTCATCGGCGTACTTGGCCACGTACAAGATATTTAGTATGGGTCCTGCCACAGATTTCGAACGTATTCAGCTACTACTTACTTTCATGCACGCATTGGCCAGCCACGATCAGTCTCGCATTTTAAGTATACTTGATAAACTAAAATACTTTTGGGACACAAAAGTCGACCATCGATGAATACTGGAGTAACATGATCAATAAATATAATTTTAGGGGGGGGGGGGTTCTCCCCCCTTAAAAAAAAAAAAATCCTAAAGTCTATCCAGCGCCCCCCCCCGGTCCAATTGTGAATCTAAACCATTCTCGAATCTCCACGAACACACACAAAAAATTTCATCAAAATCGGTCCAGTCCTTTAGGAGGAGTTCAGTCACATACACACGCACACAAGAAATATATATATTAAGATTTTGTGGCGGTTAATTTCCAGAGTGACATAGGACAAGTAGCGTTTTCTGCAACTTTTGTAATGATTCCGACATAAAAGTTATGTCATCTGCGAATAATTTGAAATATGGGGCCTAAGCATATCCTCGAGTAACATTTAGTCTTGGTTTCATTAAAATCGGTTCACTCTATGAAAAGTTATTGTAACTGCCGCATTTGACGACGCAACTGAAGTACTAGAGAAAAGTAGATAAGTAAATGGACTTAATACATCAAGATGACTTTAGTCACTGTTTTTTTTACATTAGGTTCCACGCGGAAAGATTCGCGGGCACAGCTAGTACATTATAAAAAGTAATCATTACATAGTATAAAACAAAGTCCTCTGCCGCGTCTGTCTGTTCGCGTTAAACTCAAAAACTACTGAACGGATTTTCAAGCGGTTTTCACCAGTGGATAAAGTGATTCATGAGGAACGTTTCGGTATATAATTTATCAAGGATTTTTTTTATAATCAGGGCGGGACAACGTCTGCCGGGCCCGCTAGTTAAATATAAAGACAAATTATATCGAGTTTAATATTTATTCCCATATGTAATAAATGAAATGAAAGTACAACAAAGACAAGAGATTTCGTTTCTGGGCTCGAATAATAACTTAGAACATACTTTATTTCAATAGAATACAATTACCTAACAACAAATTAGGTAGGCCGAAAAATAATGAATCGAAATAACCCGATAAATGATGAAAATCATATATATTTCATAATGTAATATGTTGTGTAAGTACTTCCTCCAAATCAAAAATATTTACATTAGCGTTAATTATTATGCTTTGAATATTGAAAAAATCATAACCATATGATATCCTGTATGTATAGTCCACGTCGAATGTAATATGGCCGCTCTGAATTCGGCTTTGCGCATAGTACAGTCAAGAAGTTAATACAAAACAAATTCAAAATATTACCATAAGAATTTAACATTGACATTTATACATCTTTGTTACGATATTATACGTACAGTATAGTACGTTTTTAATCAATTATGATTCAAGGAGATATTTGCCTATTACATTAAGTAATAAGAATGTGGCAGTACAACGACCACATTACAACTTTCAAAAGATTTTGTAGAAGATACGACTTCGATTCTGTCATCTTGTAAAGGCTTTGACAGCTAATTTACGTAAACCTCTTTATCTACACTAATATTACAAAGAGGAAACGTTGTATTTTTGGTTTTACATACATATAGAATATATACAAATAACGTTTAATCACCTGGTTGAGGAGTTTTGGGTGATCGCGTACTTTAATTGAATGATCCGCCTTATGCAGTATTTGTTTCTATGGGATATATCTTGTAGCATATATTGTGCAAGTATTATACGTGTTACAATACCGTTATTGTAAATAAAATATATTCATAATAAATAAATAGTTTGTAATAATCAACGCCTTCCATAGAAACATCATTTTTCGAAGTGGATAGGTCTTCTAATAAAGACAAATATACAAGAAAAAGAAAACGAAAAGAGCAATACCATGTAATTACCAACAACAAAACTAAATTGACTTCTGAATGCAACTAATAATGACAGGACACATGTGTCAACGTGGGTGAAATAGGGGGCGAGATACGCGAGCGGGCGAGCTTACTCCCCTTTTGCCTCACTACGTCTCCCTAATACCTAAATTTGTGTTCTGCGCATCTACTTCAGAGCGGTTAAAAAGTTTGACGCGGACTATAACATTATATTATGTAGTATGTATGTAAAATTAGTTTACATTAATATTAACAATTAAAGCCCAAAGATGGTCAAAGTATTTACTCAATGCACCTGATTTTACCTTTGGTTTCCTATTGGTATCCTATATACTAATAGTACTTATCAAAAGTACTACCTACAAGGATGGGAAATAATTATCTTAAGCCTTTCGACAAAAATGTATGATGATTAAATTTATAATAAGGCTCTTATATTATGTATATACCATAAAGATATGAAATGTTATTAGTTAATGTGTATTATGGACCATATTGAATGTGTTTTATGTACCATAATCGTTACTCCCGGAACATTAAAAACTATAAATTTAAAGACATTGATCTAAGACTTCATGTTGGTCCATATATTTTTAACTATACATTTTATTAATTTTTAAGATGAGAATTTAACGTACAGTTCTTAATTACAGCACGAAAATATTAACTATAATTGAGTTTTAAGACAAAGAGACTTAATTTGTTTAGAACATATTGCTTTAGTTACAATTAATACTAAAATATAAAACATCAGTACTAAGTTTTATAGATATTTCACATAACTTCACAAATTGTTTTTTTTTTGGCTAATTTTCAAATTTTTTTTTTGTATTTTGAACTACGGTACAATCGACGATTTCAAATATTTTTAAATTACGATCACGTAATAAATTCAGACACACGTAAGAACAAAATATTTCACGTCTCTTTATACATAATTATGAAGAAAACGCTGTTCAAAAATATATTTTTTACGAAAATCTTAATCCGACAGTCATATATTTGTTAACCTATAAGAAGAGGGAGATGTTAAACCGAGAGAATAAATTGTTAAAGTAATTCTATATGCCGTTACGATTGTGTATGAATCGAAACGTAATTAATTGTAGTTGGGGTACTATCTAATTAAAAAAGGAAAAGAAAACACTTAATATATTTGTTTGCACAGCTTCTCTTCTTTTTACAGATTTCTTAATCAGACAGTTCATACATTTCTTAACTTATATGAGGGAGTCCTTACCCTCGAGAATAAATTGTTAAGGCAACCCTAGATGTCATTAAGGTTATCGTGTGGATCTAAACGTGATTACTTGTAGCTAGGTTATTGGGGCCTGGGATTCGAGCGGTGCACTTCTTTATATTTCATTTAAAAGAAAACACTCATGTATATGTTTAAAAACGTTTTTCTTTTACAAAATTCTTTACCCGACTTATCATATTATATTCCTTAATCTAGAAGATGGAGACGTTAAATCGAGAGAATAAATTGTTAAGGCAATAACGGGAACGTGGTTAACACGTTCCGTGCTAAGTCATTTTTGCCTGACGTGTCCTTGAGGCCATCTGATATTTTGACAAAAAATACATGTATTATCATAGACTATTACATTACAATACACATAACATTATCATATTTCGTTTTTTGTAGTTATCAAATCGTGTACCACCAGTGGTACATATGGTCCAAAGATGAAGTTTAACGTGTACCACCGGTGGTACACGTGGCCTGAAAATCAAATATAACCTTTAACCAGTGACACGGAGTCTCACAGGTTACGCTTTTATTGCGAATTTTTAGAATAGACTACTCTCCCCCGCTCCCCGTGACTCCACATCTCAGTAACTTTTTTGTATTGGTTTTGGAAGTGACTCTTTTCTTTCTTTCGTTTCCTTATAGGTTAGATTTTAAGTAAAAAGTGATAAATTAACAGTTTTTCTCGCATAGTGTCGACTGGAACGTAAAATCTGGACCATATACCAATTGAGACTGAAAAATGAAAAATAACACTTTTAATACTAGGTTTTAATACTAGGGTTTTTTTTATATTATAAAAAAAGTTGACTTGAGTTACTAATATATTTTTCATTACATAAAGATGGTTAAACGTCACCACAATTTTGAAAAACTCAAGTTTATTTTCATAACAAGAGTGAATTTAAAAGTTATAGCCTGTGAGACGACATGTCCTTTATAGTGTTATAAATTTGTCATGACATCAGTTAAAGGTTAAGGCAAAGACGGAAATGTGGTTAACACGTTCCATACCAAGCCTTTTTTTGCATGACATACCCTACAGGCCATTTGATATTATGACCAAAAATTGATGTATTATCATACAATATTACATTAGAACATCATACATAACATTATATAGTAGTTATCACATCATGTACCACCAGTGGTACATATGGCCAAAAGATGAAGTTTAACGTGTACCACCGGTGGTACACGTGGGCTAAAGATCAAGTTTAACTGTGTACCACCGGTGGTACAAATGGCCTAAAAGTCAAATTTAATGAGTACCACCGGTGGTACACGTGGCTTAAAAGTCAAATTTAACGTCGGTGGTACACGTGGCCTTGAGGTCAAGTGTAATGCCGGTGTTGCACGTGGCCTAGAGGTCAAATTTAACGCCAGTGGTACAAGTGCCACGGAACGGGTTTAATAATAGTTGGGATACTGGGGCCAGGGGTGGGGGTGGTGCTGGTAGGGGCCGGGGGGCTGCTGGTAGCCCCAGGGCGGCTGGTAGGGCTGCGCGTACGACTGCTCGTAGGACTGTGCGGCGGCGTTCGCCGTCGGGGCCTGGTAGTACGAGTTGTTATTGTTGTTCGTTGTAACCGACGCGTTGTTCACTGTCGGCGCACATTCCTTCTTCTTCACCATATCAGCACAACTGAAAATATTTTCATAACTAGCTGATCTCCCGCGACTTTGTCTACCTTGTTTATTATCTTAACAATTTAAATATACCTATATTATCTACAAAGGAATAAATATTAAATAAACGTCGAGTAGTCATTAGGATTGCCGTCAGAAGTGAAAATTTAGAACAAAGGAATAACTACGATTTTTTCTTTTATTTTAAATCAATTATCTGTTTTTTTTTTATTTCATAAGTTGTAAATTTAAATTATAAACATTAGTCTACGTTTTCACATGTATTGAAACTCCGATCACTAATTATATACATTTTTATACAGTTTATTGATTAATCAAAAAGTTGTACAAGCTTAATTCAAAATATCAGTATTACATGTAGACAGGGCGGTATACTACGCGTCGCTAGTCTGACACAAGTGCAACACGCCACAAGCATGTCGAGGTCATTGGTGTCGCGAACCCATAAGATTTTACCCTACCAAATAATATCTACAGAGAATCGCTCAACGCAGCTGAATAAGTTTTCACTGCAAAAATATATTGTTATCCGTTTATTTTCCCTCTCATGCGCCGACGCACCACACCGCTTGTCCCATTTCACACATCGCTGAAAGCTTAATGCTTATAAAAATCGTAGTTTCTCAAAACTTTAATAACCTTATACTGAATGGAGGGTATCGTAATAATTTAGATAAGGGTTATATGTGTAAGAAGTAAAGGTAAAAAAAAATGATTGCAATCTATTCAGCTGCAAGAACATGGATACACAACGGCAGGCAAAGAAATTAGAAATACAGTATCTTTAACTTATATTAAGCACAATGACTTTAAGAAGCACTCATAAATAGTACTGTTATAGAAATGAAAAACAAGCCTGTTACTCAGAAACGTATGATATGTCAGGTGAATGTTTAAACGGTGACACCCTTCAATTCTGAGGTAGTTCATGGTCAAATTTAACATATAAAATAATAATATCAAAACAAATACTAATAAACAACAAAGAGAACCGTTACTAAAGTTTGTTCTAAGACTTTAAAAAGTATGGAAACAAAAGTGAAACGCTCAATGAACGAAAGTGAAGGTGAATCGCGAGAGTGCATCCGGGGTTAATAACCTTAACATTGCGTAACGCGTAAACTATCTCTTTCAACGAACATTAACTTTAACTGAGGCACGGATTGGCGGCGGCGCGCGGGGCGCGTAGCGGTAGGGGCGTGATAGCACGCACACTGAATTTGTCCAGGGGAGTGATCTCACCGTCTCGGTATTTATTACACCCGCTCGTCTTAACGTAAACTAAGCGTTAGGAGTGCATATCAGTTTTATTTTACTCGAGAGATAAATATTAAGCCCCCATTTTTTTTATTTATTTAGAACCAGAATAGAGTACTCAGTAACCTCCGTGAATACTGCTACTCTTTAAACTTTCACCCCGTATATTTCGAGTACATTAAGAATATAGTGGCCAAGCGCGTTCCTGTTGAACATAAAAAAAAAATATAGTATCTCATTCTCGTACAACCTAAAACCTATATATATATATAAATCCAGTTCAAACTGTCGCAAAAGAAGTTTAACTTCAGAAATGATTAGTACCTGCTCGGTAGCGGTTCGTGCTTGTCCTTGCGCGCTCGCTTGCGGAGGTGCTTGGCGAGCGCGCGTGCGTGCGTGTGCGCGGCGCGTGCGTCCGCCGCCGAGCCGAGCTCCTCCGCGAGCTCGCGGCGCCTCCACGCGAGACCCGCGCTTATCTCCAACTCCGCACCCTCTTGCTTCTCATACGACTGCACCAATTCTAATAAACATAACCCTATTATCATATCGGACACTTTGCGGTATTTTTTTTTGTCATGTATTAGCTTTAATTTTTGAAGTGAAACTTGTAATGCGACTTCCAACAAGGTTGCGTTAAACGTATAACGCCACCATGGAGGGGGTATGAAAGCACTGTTACGTTAAACGTTCAACGCTCCTGGGGAGGGGGAATAGAGAGAGACAGAGCGAGAAAAATAATCAAACATTTCGTATCTTACTTTAGTTATCATAATCCCATTGTAAATGTTATAGATTTGGATATTTCTCCACTCGAGAATGATAATTAAAAGATGCGATCAATTGTGAATTGTAAGCAATGTTAATCAAGTTTGTCTTAAAGAAACAATATGAATTCACTAAAAATCAATTTCTACCCCTTCATATTTTCATTTCCACATTACGAAGCCACAATCAATACGAATCACAATTTTTTTTTAATAGCTTTCCTTTACAAATTCGCTGCATCAACGTATTTTTGACCTATCCCTGGTAACATTTCATGCAGTAACTAGTACTGTTGTACTATCTTGCAAATGAAAGTACCTTACACCATTCTCTGTACCCCTGACAATGTTTGTGTAAAATTTCAAGGCGGTCGATTTAGAATTCAACGTAATATCTTAAAATCTCCAGAGTATAGAAACAAAATCAAAACTATTTCATTCCAAATAATAGGTCTTTACCTATGAAATTGCCGTTCTGCAGTACTGGCCATTTCAAATCAAAATAATTTTTGTTTGGCTAAGAATTCTAATTTCAAATTAATTTTATTTTAAAAACATGGAATTCTTTTCCAAAAGTAGTCATTTGTTTATTGATTAGTGTTACATTTTCATCGCATTTCAATCTTTTTTGTCATCATGGATACGTTAAAAATTCGAGTAATTATGGAATATGAGTACCGTCGTGGCAGCAACGCGGCACAAGCGGCACGCAACATCAACGACGTTTACGGAGCTAACACTACAAACCAACGCACCAACTGTTATTGGTTTGCTCGCTTCCGTTCTGGGAATTTCGACCTGAAAAATGAACCTCGCGGTCGTCCGAAGACTTTGGTCGACAATGACGAATTAAAGGCGATTGTGGAAGCTGATGATACACAGTCTACGGCTGAATTAGCAGCAACTTTCGACGTTAGCGTCAAAACAATATTGGTCCATTTGCGTTAAATTGGCAAGGCTTGACAAATGGGTGCCCCACGAACTCAATGATCGCCAGCGCGAAGTACGCGTCGAGACGTGCCTTGCACTGCTCAACAGACACACAAATGAAGGAATTTTGAACCGCATTGTTACTTGCTATGAAAAATTGATTCTGTTTGATAACCGCAAGCGCTCAGCAAATTGATTGGATCCTGGTTCAGCACCTAAACAATGCCCTAAACGAAAACTTACCCCTAGAAAAGTGACGGTCACTGTTTGGTGGTCTAGCGCCGGTGTGATTCATCACAGGTTCTTACCAAACGGGGTGAGCATTACTACAGATGTGTACTGTGAAGAACTGAACACAATGATGGAGAAGCTGGCACATCTCCAACCAGCATTGGTCAATCGCTCGTCTCCGCTGCTCCTGCACGACAACGCGCTACCTCATACTGCACAGCAGACAGTCTCCAAGTTGCAAGAACTGGGGTTGGAAGTTCTCCGTCATCCGCCCTACTCACCAGACCTTGCGCCTACAGACTACTACTTTTTCCAGAATTTGGAACTCCTTGGCGAGAAAAAAATTCAATACCCGAGAGGCACTACAAAATGCCTTTGAAGTATTTGTTGCCTCCCGTCCAGCTGATTTCTTTAAGAAGGGCATAAATAAACTACCACTGCGTTGGCAAAGATGCATTGATTGCATGGGTGATTACTTCGATTAATACAAATAAAAAATACATAAAAAAAATTCGTTTAAATTTTTTCATACAAAACGGCAATTTCATAGGTAAAGACCTAATATTAATTTTTAAGAGATTGTTATAAAACAGGGAAATAAAACATTCTAAATAAGTTAAGCAAAACCAAAAAAAAAATGAAATTCCCGTATGTCAGTATTGAGGTTATACAGCTCATCTAATCAAATTTCGATACTCCTATGTACGCACTCTCGTGTACAGTAAAGAGAGACAGAGAAGTAAGTATAGAGAGGTCATAACGTTTTTTTCTTACGTGACGTTTTTTACTAGTTAGTTAAAAAAAACGCAGAATCGAGTGGCTCACCATCAAGCTCTTTATACTGTGTCCCGGGGGTGTGCAGCGCGAGGTCGAGCCGCTGCATGTGAAGACGCGAGTTGAGGGGGTCCCGCTCGACCGCCTCGTCAAGTACGCGCCTGGCGGCCGCGTGCTCTTGTCGCACGTGCAGTAGAAACCTCGCGTACTTTATCGCTAATGCGGAGCCGAGCGACTTGTTCTTAGCCGTGGCGATGTAACCTTCGTACAGCTGACTGCACTTCTCGTAATCACCGCGACGCCGTTCCAGGTTCACACGCCTTACCACGAATTAAAAATAGTGTAATTAGTCCATTTTTTTTTATCACAAAAATAAAATTTAATCCTATTAATTTGTGGCGACAGAAGAGAAGCGCTGGATCATCATTTTTGGTCGAGAACGTAATATATCGCGCAACGCTCGCCAGTATTACCGGAAAATATATGACAGTACTTACTACAGAATTTTGGACATTTTATTTGACAAAAATAACGTTACGCATACCTTCAATAAACCAAACATACTTCTGTACTAAGTAAAATTCCTATATTTGTAACAATTAAAGTGTAGATAATCCAATAAGAAAAATACTTTCACCTATAGGAACTTAAATTACAACCGGGTGACGTAAACTATTAGTGTTCATTACATTTTTTTTAAATAAGTTGTGATAGGTCGATTGGACTGGTCTGTTGAACTTCAATCAATACTTTATATACTACTTTAAATTGGTAACACTATCACGTCTTAGTGAAGGGAAACATACGGAGGAAACCTGATATTGAGAAATGTTCTTGTAGTAACATCGTATGTGTTAAAACATATTATACAGTTCGATTTCACTAAGTTTGAAATCGTCCATACACCCTCTTAGGAAAAGACCTATATATACCCTGCAGTGGGTCTTTTACAGACTGAAGTGATGATGATACATTAATGTTATTAATCCATTTTCTTTTCAAGGTTCATTGCAACTAGAAGGTTTCCATGTACTGTGTCAGTGTGACAAACTATTTACGAGTTTTATTGTATCAATAAAAAACAACAGTTTTCTTCTTTCTTTTATATTATACATGTATCAATAAATAAAAAATATATGTAATGATTATAGAGGTCTTATTTGGCAAAAACCACAATAATTTAGAAACTTAAACAATTAATGGATTATGGAAGAATTTCGACCATTGGACGAACATTAGTTACGGTAAAGGAACTGAATCAGGTGAATAGAATCAAAACTGATTGTGTACAGTGTTTCGGTTCAAAACTGATTACATCCATCACTTATTTAACTTTTTAACTCATTTCTATAAAATTATACATGGTTATTATATCATTGTAAAGAAAAAGTGATTTTCCGTTTATCTTCTATACATATAATAAGAATGTAAAAAAACCTAAAGTGTCTGTTGGTCTTAGATCTTTGTGATGTTGCAGGTGTCTAGGAATCTATACATATAATAAGAATGTAAATCTAACGTGTCTGTACTTTTTCGATTTTCGTGAAAAAAAAACTGTTACAGGTTTCTAGAAGTAATAAAATAAATTTCAATCATTTTTAGAAATGTCTGTCTGTCTGTTTGTATGAACACGCATCACTGCTAAAGTACTGGGTTCACAATATAACCACACTAAGGAAATCATAAAGCATATCCTCGAGAGTAACTTAGTCTTCGTTTCATTAAAATCGGCCCACTCTATCAAAAGTTATTGTAATTTTAATGATGAGGCAGACAAGCGAATAGACTAAATTACATTCGGATGATTTTATTAGTCATTGTTTTGTACATCAGGTTCCACATGGACGAAGTCGCAGGCACAGCTAGTTAGTAATAAACAATCATTTTTAGAAATGTTTTTCTGTCAGTCTGTCTGTTTGAACACATAAAACAAATACATTGAAGCATACCGTCGAGTAATATTTAGTCTTTGTTTGATAAAAATCGGTTCACTCTATCAAAAGTTAATAGTTTTTACGCGAATTAAGTATGGGAGAAAAGTAGATAAAGATTTATGAAGGAACCAACTTCGATTCTATAACACAGAAATATTGTATTGTATCTTGTATTACCTGTATTGTATTTGAACCATAGAGGAGCAAGTCTTCTCTATCCTGTCTAGTATTTCAGCCGCTTTCGCTGGGTTTCCGTGTGCCTCTTCAAAGTGTGCCCAGTGCAGATGTAGTTCAGGTTTATCCAGATGATGTACAGTGCACGCGCGCTCCAACACTTCCCGTTCGATAGCAATCAATTCTGGATCAGTCTCAACACGTTCTTCCAAAAATTTTATAAGCTGGACAAACAAACAAACTTTACAATTAAGAAAATAGTATGGGTGTATTGGCAACCGAAAATGTAACCATTTTGTCTTATTTTTTATGTGTCTTACTAAAGCCGTTCCTGAATAACTATTTTATTTATATACATGAATAAAATTGAAGTTTTTCTTAATAATGTCAAAATAACAGTTTTTTTTATAAATAGATACGTCGCGACGAATTACTTCTAACTCGATAAAGACTTCGAATGCGAATATTCTGGCTGCACATATTTTGATAACGCTCAAAGCCCGCTAATGTAACTGTAGTATTACAATAAATAATTAAAGCGACATTTTAATAAGGTAGGTAATTTTTTTATCATTAATAAACTCCAAATAAAACATATACCAGGTGACTGTTTAAAGTTTAACGCCCTTCAATCCCCTGGTAGTCCATGGTCACGTTTAACGTATAAAATAATAATATCAAAACAAATACTAGTAAACAACTAAGAAAACCTAAGTTAAAGTTTGTTCTAAGACTCTCAAAGGTATGGAAAGATACTTTTAAACGTAAAAAAAATCACAATCTAGGTTCAATGTACAACATTAAAGGGGCGCTTTCAAGGTTAATCATTACGTAACTACTTATCGTCGGTATGCCGCACGGTCGAACAAAGGGACGTGGGGCGCTGCTCGCAGATGGGGCGCGGGTCGCAGATGGGACGCGGGTGGGACTGCGTGGCATGGTATGATTCATAGCTTTCAGTATTATTACACCAGTTCGTTTTTGCGTAAATCACCTGATGTTGAGTGTAAATCAGTTGTGCATTTCTCGAGATAATTAGTCCGAATATTAAGCGACTATTTTTTTAATTGATTTAGAACGAGAATCGACTAATAATTATCCTGTAAAAATATTGCTGGCGACTAACCAGTCGCGCTGTATATAAGAAAATTCTATTTTAAATCACAAATAAAAATATACTATACAGAAATGGCACGTTATACTATTAAAAGTAAATAATTCAATCTTCCAACGCTCACTTACTCTCATCCAAAATTCTTCATAGAGAGCACACGCAATGAGGCATCGCTCGTGTAAGACCAATGCACGTTTCAACGAACCGTGTTGCTTCTCCCATTCGAGGTAAGCCTTCCAGTTCTTCAACTGACACCTCTCCAGCGGTTTCACGTGGAAATATGGACGTTTGATCTGAACAACAAATAAACATCTACTTTTGTAAAATTATTGTTACCTACGCATTGAATTTGGACCCTAAATTATTAATTTTTCAAGTTTCTGTATTAAGAAAAAAAGCGTTTTCCAGATCTTTTTATTACTAGACTTTTTTATTATTAGTAAAAAATAATAAAAGCTAAAGCTTATATCAATAAAAAAAAACAAAAAAATAAGTAAAAAGAATCGACTGAGAAATAGTAGAGAAGGACGTACTTAACAGTTTTGTCTCTGCCTATTTATATATAGACTAAAATTTCCCGCAGCTTCGCTCGCATTTTCTATACAGTTATTTTCGACAGTTAGTTTTATATCTACATACATAAAAAAAACAATTGACTGACTGGCGGAAAAATTACGAACTTTCATCACCCTTTTCACCAACTTATTGGTTGACTTTAGTGCTCACCGACAGTGTAAAATAAACACGCATGCTTATTTTTACGGCCTTAGCTCCAGCAGGTTGGCTGTGAGTTGCCAACCATATTTGTTGTCATGTGAGTCAGTTATACTTATATATATAGATAGAAGATTAGGACCATTACAGATTTTTTATTGCTTAAAATACCGGACGATATATAGAGCGTCCGACTGGATAGTGTCTCCTATACAATAGATGCAAAACCCGCTTTTTTTTTCTCGAACTGATTACGCTATTGACCTAGCAAGGTCTTAACAGCTTCACTGGACTACTAAGGCGAGGGCTTAAGGCACTCAGCCGATTTTATTTATTTACACTTCGGCTTGAGCTGTTGCCTGATACATGCAATTCCCGACCTATCTTTTTTTTTTTTTTTTAGCGTGGGGAAATCCCTTATGGATACACCACCCTCTCGGGGGAGAGGGTGGATTATGTCCGACTCGCACGGACTAAAACCCCACGGTGTACGTCTGCCGCTATAGTTGGGGCGGCACGAGATCTCTATAGACTTCATCGTGCCGCCCCAGCGGTTGGCCCAGCAGCGAAAGCGCCGCCGCCGGGCCCCGTCCTGTTAGGAGACAGCCGGGTACACACCGGCCGTCTCCTCCGTCCGCCGGATCTGTGCAATGGGAAGATCCGACCCATCTTCCCTAGATCCGGTTACGGTGGGAGGAGGCGGTCAAACTGCCGCCTCCTCCTGCCTGTCCTCCGTTGGCGGAGACGGCCACTTTGAGGATCTTCCTAACGGACCCTCTCCGCCACCTCCTTCTGCGAGACGACTTCCTCCACGCTCGGCAGTGAGAGGTCCCGCCCTACCGCCGCAGCCAGAGTGCGACGCTGCTCCTCCCACGCAGCACACTCAGACAGTGTGCTGCGCAGTGTCCGGGTCAACGCCGCACTGATGGCATACGGCGGTCGGCTCCCTGCGTGCCATCCGGTGCAGGTACCAACCGAAGCACCCGTGCCCGGTCAGCACCTGCACCAGACGGAACGTCAGGGAGCCCCACTTCCTCTGATTTCATTCCGGCAGGACCGGACGGACGGCGTCGATCGTGTATCGACCGTAACGCGCGTCCGCCAGGTCCTGCCTCCAACTTTCCATCCTCGCTTCTCTTTCTCTCCTTCTCATTTCCTCTATTTCCCTGGGAGCCAGAGGCTCCCTCATCCGTTTCTTAGCCGCCGTATAAGTATATACGGCGGCAAGCACCTCCGCCTCTAGCTCCCAGGGAAGGGAGCCGGCCAGCACCATGGCCGCCGCCGAGGACACCGTTCGGTACCCTCGTATCACCCTCAACGCCACGGTACGCTGCGCAGCTCGCAGCGTTCGGATATTGGTGGCGTTGAGGGCGTCGACCCACAACGGTGCCCCGTAGGCAGCCATGGACCGAACGACCCCCATGTAAAGGCGGCGGCAGGCGGCACCCGGCCCCCCCGTGTGGGGGAGGAGTCGTCCGAGTGAATTCCCGACCTATCTGAGCTAACCTTAGCCAAACTACAAATTCATAATTATATGAGTTATTGAAACATATATATGTACCAAGCATACATACCTCAACAACTCTTATATGTATTTTGTGTCGGATAATTTTTTCTAAACTATTTCAATTTGATAAGGGAAAATAATAAAACCCTTCCACTTCCATGTGTAAGCATGTGTGCGAGCAGGTGTGTAGAGGTGATATGTGTAATGTTGTTGCAGTGATGAAAGATTTTGTGTCACTGTATCGCGCGAGCAGCGTACTCAAGGGCTCCATGCCGAGAGAACAGACCTAGGCTTGAGCCGCTGCCGAGGGAGGGTGCAAAACCCGCAATACTGATAAGGTTAGGGGAATCGTGTTCCGGGACCATCCAACGTTATATATCCAGTAATTAAGAGGATTGGTAAGATGTACATACCTGAACTGTGACCACTATATATATACAAACAGGCGGCTGATGAAAATAATAATTATAAAATATTACAACGTAAAGGTTCCTAAATTTGTGAGTGTTACATGTGCTAATTCAACATTTAAAAACCTAAATTGAAGAGTTTACTCACCCCTTCTTCAAAAGTCCACCTCGCAGCAACCTCCTCGCCAGTTGCCTTGTGAATTTTTCTTCGCGCCGATATTATGCGTTCTTTAATTGCCTGTGCTTCTTCTTCCGAGGCCTAAATAATAGTAATTAATTCTTATGTGTTGTATTAATAGCCTATAGTATTAATTTTTTAATCTATGTTCAGGAACTTGTCATTTGCGTTACTACCGTTTATATGTCACATATAGAAATCAAGAGGTTTAAGAGTATTTGGCTAAAATAAATAATAGAGAAATAAGTTGTTCATCATAATGAAAATAATAAAACATTATGAGATATACTACAACTACAACAACTACCTAGGAATCCCTGTCATTATTGCCCGGAACACAGTTCGTATAAAAATGTGGCTTTCCTGTCGTACTATTTCATATATTCAGGCTGAATGTTTAGACAGTAGCAATATTTATGGAGGATACCACGCACTCGATTCTCGTTCTATATCAATTAAAAAATAGGTGCTTAATATTTGACTTAATTATCTAGAAAAATACAAAAATTATACGCAATTCTCTACGCGTCTATGTTAAAACAGAGTGTCAATGATCGTCGCGTCGGGTGACTTCACTATCACTAGAAAGTGAACGTGGGAACAATGTCAACGTAACAGCAACAAGGGACAACGTCGGAACAATGTTAACAATTGTATGAGGCAAACAGAGACTGTTTATCGTATTTTTCGAATATTTAGATTTTTATATTAATAAAACAGAACGATACAAATATCATAATTACGTTTAATAGGGGATTAATTTGATCGACGTGATAGACGAACAAAACAAATAAACGTATGATCGACGATATATAGTTAATTATCAACTTGTTATCAGTTACACTCATGGACAAATTTAGAGGAAGACAATAAAAAAGTACCCATTTAAAACAAAATAGATTAACATGTACAATATAAGCTTTTAAAATTATTTGAATAGAATCATTGAATGAAATTTACATTTTTTAAGCCGGCGTGGCTTTCTAAGACTAAAGTTTTAAAAATACTTGAGAGTGCATATAGTATAAGAGCCAGTACGACCCTCTAAGATCACATCTTCGTTTAACATCAGGTGAGATTGTGGTGAAATGCTATAACCTATCTATACTAATATTATAAAGCTGGAGGGTTTGTTTGTTTGGTTGAACGCGCTAATCTCAGGTACTATTGGTCCGATATGAAAAATTCTTTCGGTGTTAGATAACTCATTTATCGAGGAAGGCTATATGCTATTTATCACGCTAATACTAATAGGAACGGAGTACCAATGAAGAATGTTTCAAAATCGGGATGTTTTTTCCTTTTGAGAGCTTCCGCCGCGTGTTAGCGTTAGTCCAGAACAACTATTACACGCGAACGAAGTAGCGAGCAGAAGCTAGTAAAGTATAAAAAGGACATGTTTTTTTTTATATCATGGGAGGCAAACGAACTGGCGGGTCACCTGATGTTAAGTGATCACCGTCGTTCATGGACACTAGCAACACCAGGGGAGTCGCAAGTGCGTTTCCAGCCTGTGTTTGGGGGGAGGGGAGGTGGGCCTCCTGTGCTCTCACTGAACGAACGAAATGCAACAATGCAAGCACTGTTAATTGATGTCGGTGTTTCTGTGGTTTGGGTGGTAGTACTCCGGGCGAGCTGACCCATTCATGCTGAAACCAGTAATATCTTCAGCGTGGCTATACCACCTATCTAAATGTATCGGTATGGTGTGAAGTAAGTGAAATGGTGAACATACGATATGATCGAGGGGCTCGTCTTCGCCGGGCGGGAGGTCTAGCTGCGGCTGCGCGTCAGTCGCGTTCCTCACCTCCGCCCGCAGCCGCACGAGCTCGTCCCGCGCCACCACGCCCGTCACCGGCTCACCCATCACGTGCTCCTGGAAACTAAATCCCACACACACCACACTCTTCACCATCAATATACCAAAATACCCATCTCGACAGAATAAGTCTGCTTCTAGAAGAATCTATTACTTTTTTTTTTTTTTTTTATTGTAGCTCGGCAAAGTGACTGTACTGTGCCTGATGGTAAGCACAGTACAATCCAAAAACAATGGCGACCACCGAAAGACATACTATCCATCGCCGGTCGCCGCTGTCATGCCGGCCTGAAAGCGACCCAGTCAGGGACAGCCCCTCCCCCCCCCCACCCCCGGTTGCTGGATATACACTGGCTGATCCCGGAACGCGACACGCCCAAACGTGCCACTATGGCGGGTGTTCCACCTGGTGTACGGTGGTCGCGATCCAGTCGGGTACAGACACCCTACCACCCCGCAAAACCTACTTTTCCTTAGGCCTATGGTCTCTTTCAGTGTCGAGACGAGTATGTAGTTTAAACCTACGTACAGTTCACGCCAGTCTTTTTGACCGCTCTGAACATAGTCGCATGATACCTTCAAGAGTTTAATACAAAACATAGTTAAAATATTATTATAGGAATGTAAAATTGTCATTTATTTATAGTTGTCTCGATATGTCATATAGTATAATACTTATTTATACCGAGAGGCCGTATAGGGCATAATCATAGTGAATTAACCTCAGAAAGATATTTAAACGGTATTTAAGGGATACATACGTAGGTACTTAAAAGGTAATAAGATCCTGAAAGTTTCAGATATCTAATTGATTTTCAAGAAAAGGCAAAATATGTAAATAAAGACTTTTCTTAATATTGGCTGGACCGCTTGATCTAGATTTTTAAAATGTTTTGGGGGATAATAATAGCATTTAGAAAACAAAATTAAGAACCTTATAGCTTCATAAGATCATTGAACAAAACATATTAAATTTTATATCAATCGGTCCAGCCAATCGTAAGAAAGCAAATTCTTTTTTTACATACTTCGCTTTTTCTTAATAACCAAGTAAATTAGAGATCTGAAACTTTTACCTTCATATTCCCTAAATGCCATTTCAAGATCTTTCTGGAGCCGATTCAGTATGCTCATGCCCCTACGGCATTTGTGTACTGAGCATCTATATTTAAAGCGGTCAATAAGTTTGGCGCGAACATTAGACGCCGCGCCGCTAGCATTCATGGGTCACACGATCACGTGTCTGCATCAAAGCCGGTGCGGCAATGAACAACACACATACGGCGCCGGTTCGTTTTATTATTTTAGTCCGTTCGTAAGCTCCACAGTGGTCTCTTATTGTTATATGTATGATTAATTAGTTTAGTAAGATTAGGGTTGTTGCATACAAGGCAACAGCCCAACCAGGGCTTCAAACACTTTTGCACCCTTGAACTTGTTGCCAAACGCCTGAACGCAATAAACGCTCACCCCATTAGTCCGGTGAAGTTGTGTAGACCCATTAAGCCTATAGCGTATAGTCAGTTAAAAAGTCTCTTAAAAAGCCAAAAGTTAGACTATCCTTAGACTACAAAACTATTTCGATTCACCCGCTATATTATCAAAATCAATACCGAATAATTTATATCAGCAGTACAACATCGTAGTGTGCTTTGGCAAAGCAATATCCAAAACACGTAAAAAAGCAGTCATAAGTAAATTATGAGAAGAAACAAAAAAACTCATTTCATATGCAGTAACTAATTTTCCATTAATAAAATTAAGTCTTCGTCCATGTTTAATTTTCTTATATACTGCAATATAAGCATCGCAAGCGTTTAAATTCTGTTTGAATTTATTGTCCCAGTAAATTTTGTAGATATAATTTACTTATTCATTGTAGCTATTAACATATGCTGTTACGGATTACATATCATAGAGTCAAAATAAATGTACTTGGATTAACAGAAATTAATAATAGGTCTTTACCTATGAAATTGCCGTTCTGCAGTACTGGCCATTTCAAATCAAAATAATTTTTGTTTGGCTAAGAATTCTAATTTCAAATTAATTTTATTTTAAAAACATGGAATTCTTTTTCCAAAAATAGTCATTTGTTTATTGATTAGTGTTACATTTTCATCGCGTTTCAAACTTTTTTGTCCTCATGGATACGTTAAAAATTCGAGTAATTATGGAATATGAGTACCGTCGTGGCAGCAACGAGGAACAAGCGGCACGCAACATCAACGACGTTTACGGAGCTAACACTACAAACCAACGCACCACCTGTTATTGGTTTGCTCGCTTCCGTTCTGGGAATTTCGACCTGAAAAATGAACCTCGCGGTCGTCCGAAGACTTTGGTCGACAATGACGAATTAAAGGCGATTGTGGAAGCTGATGATACACAATCTACGGCTGAATTAGTAGCAGCTTTCGACGTTAGCGTCAAAACAATATTGGTCCATTTGCGTCAAATGGGCAAGGTAAAAAAGCTTGACAAATGGGTGCCCCACGAACTCAATGATCGCCAGCGCGAAGTACGCGTCGAGACGTGCCTTGCACTGCTCAACAGACAAACAAATGAAGGAATTTTGAACCGCATTGTTACCTGCGATGAAAAATTGATTCTGTTTGATAACCGCAAGCGCTCAGCAAATTGGCTGGATCCTGGTTCAGCACCTAAACAATGCCCTAAACGAAAACTTACCCCTAGAAAAGTGATGGTCACTGTTTGGTGGTTTAGCGCCGGTGTGATTCATCATACCTTCTTACCAAACGGGGTGAGCATTACTGCAGATGTGTACTGTGAAGAACTGAACACAATGATGGAGAAGCTGGTACATCTCCAACCAGCATTGATCAATCGCTCGTCTCCGCTGCTCCTGCACGACAACGCGCGACCTCATACTGCACAGCAGATGGTCTCCAAGTTGCAAGAACTGGGGTTGGAAGTTCTCCGTCATCCGCCCTACTCACCAGACCTTGCGCCTACAGACTACTACTTTTTCCAGAATTTGGATAACTCCTTGGCAGGAAAAAAATTCAATACCCGAAAGGCAGTACAAAATGCCTTTGAAGAATTTTTGCCTCCCGTCCAGCTGATTTCTTTAAGAAGGGCATCAATAAACTGCCACTGCGTTGGAAAAGAATCATTGATTGCATGGGTGATTACTTCGATTAATACAAATAAAAAATACATGAAAAAAATTCGTTTAAATTTTTTCATACAAAACGGCAATTTCATAGGTAAAGACCTAATATTTTACTGACATAATTTTATTTCTTTTACTACAATAAAATGTTAGGTTACCAATCCGAAATAAATTTTCAACTTCATCTGCTTTGCATATGTCCGGCTTCCATTGGAAAATAACCTTACACACTCAAATGAATACGGTAGAAAAATAAATACAAGGTGAAAAGTTAGACACTCGCAGTATTCTAGGATATGAGACTTCATGGTCACATTTAACACATAAAATAATAATATCAAAACAAATACTAATAGACAACAAAGAGAACCTTAGGTAAAGTTTGTCCTAAGAATTTCAAAAGTATGGATAACTTAAATAAACCCAGGTTGAATGACCGGTTATAAAACCTGCGAGCGGCGACCCGGAATTAATAACTTTCGGTAATAAAATAGACAATAAACCTTTTTGTTTGTTCAAACTTCAAAAAATTATCCTTTTTGGACGGTTGGCTTCACTTTCAATTTACTTCGGACACGACGGTCATTTGCACTGTGCTTCAACATAGACGTTGAGAGGATTGAGTATAATTTTGTATGTTTCTAGATAATTAGGTCAAATACTAAGCACCTATTTTTTTAATTGATTTAGAACAAGAATTGAATGCACAGTATACTCCATAAATATTGCTACTGTCTAAACATTCACCTGGTATATGCTACCAGAATTCCTACACTCTTTATTTTATGTACTTTAGTTATAAAGAGGTATTAAACCTATTATAAATTGTTAAAATATATACTAAACTTTTGATAAACTATAATCAAAATTGGCAAGTATATGTGAAAATCTTAAATATATAATAAAATAAAATAATAACTGTTAAAACGAACTTATCAAAATGCGAAGTGTATCCGAGTGTGGGCGTAGCCAGTAGACGATCGTAAATATTCGTTACATTTAGCGCAGACCCATTCTCCGCTTCCCATTTAATATAAGACTCCCAAAGACGGTCGGAACGAAATTCCAAACCGCAGGCCTCTGAAAAATATTATGAAGTCATATACCAATAAAAAGCGTGTTATTTGGATTTCCCATTCACAACATCTAAGAAAATATCCTATTTCTAGCACCCTTATCTAATAAAAATATAACATACCTATAGCTCTTTCATATTGAGATCTAATATACGTATAGTCTTCTGTTCTTGTAGCTTTTATATGATTCAAATAATGTATCCAGAGATCCACCGATAATGGTATAGCTTTCAATCCTCTTTCCAACACCTGAAATTTAAAGATGACGTTGATCTGTCCCATGTGTACCCGAGTACTGCCGAGCGTTACCGTGTTCCGTACACGACAACGCTATGAAAGCAAGGGAATATTCAATAGCATATCTTATTCAATTTTGTATGTCGCAAGTGAGATGTTGCGTTACAACAAGCTAAACCGACGAACGCATTACGCAACATCAAACTTGTCTTTTTATTTCATGTAAAAAAAATGTTTGCTGGGTATATTACACCTGTTCGCAATCGGCGTGATGATGCTCGTTGAACTCGCTGCATTCTTCACATCCTAATGCCACTCAATGGCTAAACATCGAGATCTTCTGCACTCCATGCTACCATGGATTATTAGTTATATGACTTAATAATATCCATCACTCTTTACGTACTTAGTTAAATAGTTTACATTAAAATTATTACAATACATCATGCGTGTACAAAATATAATAATATATGCACTAGGATAAAAAAATATACAACACATTAAATTGATAAATATTAATAAATGTAAGCGACGACAATAACTCCCCAGCGACGACTTCGGCAAAGGAACGTCGTGGACCTCGGCGCACTGCTGGGAAAAAAATAATTGCAAAATACCAGTTATGTCTAAAACATTTTAAAATCCAATTGTTAAGACATTTTTTTTTTTACAATTTCATGATACTTGCACTTAATTAAAACCTTACCAATTCTCAGCTTATTAATAGAATAAGCTATGTATTTTTCGTACTTACCTCTAAACACTTCTTTTTACTTCCTTTACGTTTTTCATAATCGGCGTATTTTCTCCAGTATCCATAGCAGTATGGATAGTGAGACAAGAAGGCGTCGTACGCCTCACGAGCTGCCTCCACATCACTCTGTTCAAAATATTGTATTATTTAATCAAAGTGTTATAATAATACATATAATAACATTTAAAATGAAAAAAAAGTATCAGTTGGCCCTTGCAAATCAACATTTTGATTCAGTTCCCATTGATTCATAAATCAATGAAATTAGCAATGGTTTTCATCACATTTTTATAATAAAATAATCAATTGAATGAGTTATAGCAATAAACTATTATAAAACCAGTCATGTTGTATGCATCTGTATAGTGCCGGGTGTGATGAAAGAGATGGTTGAGAGAAAAGTACATGTGACAGAAATGCGAATGTTAAGGTGGATGTGTGATTTAACTGGAATGGATAAGATTAAGAATGAATATATTAAGGATGAATATATTAAGATTAAGTATGAATATATTAAGATTAAGGATGAATATATTAAGATTAAGAATGAATATATAATGATAAGGAAGTTTGAAAATAGCACCAGTGACCGAGAAGTTAAGGAGTAATAGGATAGCATGGTGTGGGCATGTCTACGAGGAGAGATGAAAACCATGTACCTAGGTTTGAAAGTAAAACCATGTATAAAGTTTTGAGTATGATAGTGGATAGGAGTTATAGGAGTAGAGGAAGACTGAAAAAGGTATGGATGGACTGTTTGAAAAATGATATGTGTGTAAAAGTTGTGAAAATTGAGATGACGTCTGAAAGGTGAGAGAAGAGAAGGAAAATATGTTGTGCCGATCCTACTTAGGTTGGATAAAGGTAAGAAGATGAAGAATAAGATGTCTTTCTATGTACAAATTTCTTCCAGGTGTGTATACATATAGTAAAAAAAAATTAAAAGAAAGAAGGAAATGGCAATGCATTGTGTAAGTCATAAAAATATATTTCAGGTCTAATGATGACTACACATTATGAGTTGAATCAAAATAATGTTCTACAGTATCTTATTTTGTATAGTAGTTGCTTGTCTTAAAAGGCCCATAAACAGGTTTTCTGTGGTATATTTTTAACTCATAAGAGTAGCCCATTGTAAACATATATCTTCTACACATAATTTAATAAATAACACTGGGAATAATTTAATAGAATATGTTACACTCAATTTTATAACAAATCATTTGCTATAGAACTCACTTCCTTCTGATATTAGGCAAGCAAGATCTGTTACAATATTTTTAAAATGTGTTCATTATATTACCTCTTGTTAACCTGATATATGCTGTCTTTGTCTGTACTTTTTGTATTTTGTGTGTATTTTCTATTGCCACCAAGTATTTTGGAAATTAAATATCACCTAAGGTTGCCTGTAAGAGATCGCTCTAAGCGATATAGCTGCATATCTGTATACTGTAAATTGCTGTTTAATTTTTGTAACTATTAAGGTGTGCAATAAAGTTTTTTTTTAATTAATGGGTTAATTGGCCAAGTTGTTTTAACTAAAATCCTTCTCTTTTATACCAATCTTTACCTAATTAAATATATTGGCTATATTGGGAATTTAAAGCAAATCAGTATGACAAAAAGTGGATTGGATAGTAACATGTGCACAACTAAATCACTTGGGTACTTATTATGCCACAATAATATTAATAAATACAATGTTCCCATGCAAAACGAGAGCACATTGCTAGCTATATTTAAAAAAATAGTTCACCTCTTGGTCTACATATTGCAGGAGGTATGTCCATCCAGTGAAGTCAGTTGGATCATCATTTACCACCTTCCAGTATTTGTCTAGTTCAGGTAATGTTTTCTTTTTTTGTTTCTCATCAACAGATAATCGCTTCTCAGAAGGTACTGGTTTACTCTCACCATTCTAAAAAAACACAGACCTGTTACATAACAACAAGAACACATTCCGTATTATTCCGTATTAAATACGTATTAAATACTTGGTTTAAAAAAGTTTCCTAATACGCACCGCGCTCGCCCGAGGCAAGTTCGCGTTATCCTTTTTCACAAATCTAACCTAACGTAAGCAAAGCGAGACAAGAAAGCAAGATGGCGCACATTCAGCGACCGCGGTGCATTTAATATGAGATCTTTTTAAAGCCAGGGTTCAATACGTATTTAACTTTTTTGTAATAACAGGGATTAGGTTTTATTAATTTTTTTCTGTTCTCTGCTACCTCTGTAAACAATATCGGGAATTAATGTTCATCTCATTCAACTTAGAAATATAATTGTATATTAATTTTCATATATCATAATTTTATATTTGAAATGAATCAGCATTTTAGCTGAAGTTTTTAAATCTTATGCATTCAAATTCATTTCTTTTACCTTAGCAAGTGCTTGTTTTTTATTAGACAACTCATTTTCTGAAGTTGGCGATCCTGGATCATACCCATCTCCTTCTTCTTCAGGTTTTCGTTTCCTAGATTTTGTTTCTTTCTTTGATGCCGGCAGTTCATCTTCTGATACAACCTAAACAAACAGAGATTTAACTTTTAACAAACTTTTAACAAAATTTTAAGTGGAATTTTAGATAGACAGCTCATTATAGATGTACAACTTAGATACACAAAATAACATTAGCAAAACTTTGAGAAATTAAATATAACCTCAGTATCAGCTGGAAGCTCTGCAGGCTTAGGTCCAGGTAATTCATCATCGGACACATTCTCTGCATCTTTGATACTTGGTTTTTGAACTTCAGGAAGTTCATCTTCAGATACAACTTCAGTTTCTTCCGCACTACCAACCTAAACCATATTAATAATAAAAATTTGAAACACACACAGGAAATTGAGTTCTATTCCTTTTCAACTACAATTAATATTGTAACTAATAAGATGCAGATACACTACCTACATGATATTTTGACAAAAAAAATGGCACAGTAACACACACATACATAAAGTAATTTTCTAACGTCCACACTATCTCCAATAAAATGTGGATGTAAGATGGCATATTCTCAATATTGATGGTAATAAAGAAATAGTCATATGTTGCTTAGATATGGGCAGATTGACAGGGCTAGATCACGTATGCTAGTTAGCCAAGTATTAACAAGGCTCTGTCGAAGCGCTTATGACCTACCTACAATGGAATACATATTGGTTAAGTTTTTCCTGAAAAAAATTATATATAAAAAACATGAAAACCATGTTTGAAATACAAAGTAAAAATTATAATTTTTCTAATTTTTTTTCTTGTGTGAAATTTTATGAAAAATTTCAGGTTTATTTCAGTTTCTCTTTTTCTGACTGTGTGTGAAGTACATTTTTTATTCTAAACACTTTCATTATCTTTCAATTTGATGTATAAGTTAAATATCAATAGCATACCAGGAAGTGCATTGATTAATTCCAAAACACAATCGACTAAATATAATCAGTGTGTTTTTAATGGAGAGATTAATAAAAAAACTTACGTACACAAGTTCCTTTATAAGGATATATACTAAAATATTTGAAATACTTTAGAATAACTATTCTGGTTCCTATAGTACATAGGTCACTCAATATCAGTTGAGATTATGGCTAAACTCTAAAGTTATATCCTATATATATTATTAAATACTAGTGGGCCCGGCAGATGTTGTCACAAAAATCCTTCACAAATTATATACCAAAATTTTCCTCACAAATCACTTTACCTACTGGTGAAAACTGCATGAAACTCCGTTGTATAGTTTTTGACTTTATCCCGAACAAACAGACAGACAGAAGCGGTAGAGGACTTTGTTTTATACTATGTAATGATATAGAAGAATAACTGACTGACTGACATATTAACACACAGCCCAAGCTACTGGAGCTAGTACCATGAAAATTTGCATGAAGATTCTTTTACACTAACACAATAAATGAGCACTAAAAGGTTTTTGGAATTCACCCCCTATCATGGTGAAAAAGAGGGTACTTACATTCCAACTCGCAGACCACTGCTGGCCTGCACTATCTTTGTTTCGCAAGTCTAACCTTTTTTGTAACATAGAGAAGGATCCTATATGGGACCCTCAGAGACTCAGGACAGTGTGAGTGTGCTGTCCTCCCAATTCTCACTAGGACACGGTTGTGACAACGACATTTGGTTACTCTTACCAACAAAAAAATTCATGATAAACAATACCCCACAATATAGGGGTGTTACAGGGTAGGGTGAGCAAACTTCACAACAATCCTGGTGGCAGTCACAAGCCTAACCTGACCGAATCAAGATGCAACTTTTATTTTAACACAAAAAACATCAAATTGCTAATATACAAAATTACAAATGCCTGTCTAAAAAATGTGTCTCAATGCAGAGTATCTGTAAACAGTTTTACCTCGATTTCAGTTAGGTTAGACTTGCGAAACAAAGACAGCACGAGCAGGCAGCGGTCAGTGAGCACAGCGGCATTTATACATAAGTACCAAAAATAGATAAAAGTTTATATGAAAATTTGTCATTTTCTGTCAGTCTGTTATTCTTTTATATACCTATAAAGATAAAGAATAAAGAATAATTATTACATAGAAAATGTAGGCACATATACTATAAAAAGCACAAGCTTATCTAAACAAAATGGTACTGGTATTGATATACCTATTTCAGAATCATGAAGATATTATACCTTGGCATTTTCACTTGATAATTCCTTATTTTCAACTGACACAGATTCCTCTTCCTTAAGTTCTATTTCACTTTCTCTTGAGGCCTTTTGTTCATCAATTTCATTAATATTGTGTGTTATCTCTGAATCAGTCATTTCCTCATTCTGTGTAGGACAGGACGTAGGATCCGTTATAGAGTTGTCATTAGTATGTTCACAGTCCGTATCTACAGGTACCTTCTCTGTAGGATCTGTAGTTGTTTCAGAATATTTAAAAGTAGGAGTATCGCTTAGAATAGAGTCCCCCTCAGCTAGTTCATTGGCAAGTGCAACACTAGAGAATGTAACAGCATTATCTCCAACGTCAAAAGAATCTCCATTAAAGCCAGTCGTGTTATTTTCAAGGTAATCGCCGACACTGCCAGCTGATAGCTCAACTGCATTTAAAAACCCTTGGTTGGATATCGACGATTCATCAACCACACCTGCATCCACGCTGTTAAACTCTCCCTCCGTTAGTAAATGCGATAAACCATTTGAATTTTCATTGATCAGTGGCCCTTCGTCAGTATCCATCGGGCCATCTGACAAACACTTCTGTAAACATAAGCATCATTTATAATTTTTTTATTTAGGTATACATACAAATAGCCATGATACCTGCGTCAGCAACCTCTTGGATATCAAACCAATACTTACACGTAAGTCACAACTACTGTCATCATCCATCTCAAATTTTCAGAAAGACAAATTTTTGTAAAAGAATCGCGTATCTACAATATATCGAAGAAACAATCTTTGCTATTATACCTGCACGAGTAATAATCTGTGTTGCTGTGTATGTAGACAATTCCTAATAATTTTTATTTGTCTCTGGTTTCTAAATTTCGTTCAAGGAATTTATAAGTAGTTGTTTACTTATTTCAACATGATTCTTGCTACAATGTGCGATATTTTAAATTATATTTTGTAGTTTTTGGCGGTATCTTAGTCTGTCATATGCTAGCTTTATATTTTATTCATAGTCCTGTGTTATTTGACTCTATATTTGTATTTTACGTAATACTAGCGGACCTGGCGGACTTTGTCCTGCCGTGGTAATAAAAAATGAAATCCCTAAAAGCCAACCGCAGCGCCACCTACCGGGTCCAATTGTGATTCTAAACCATTCTCGGATCCACTGAAATACGCACACGAAATTTCATTGAAATCGGTCCAGCCGTTTAGGAGGAGTTCAGTCACATACACACGTACAGAAGAAATTTATATATAAAGATAATTCGGTTATAGTGCATAAGTGGATGAAAAATACCACGGAGCATAAATTCTGAGATAGCACAAAAAGTCTCTAGAAAGTTCTAACAAGGGAGCCACCGTCTTGTAAGAACATTGAAATTGTTGCAAGACAGTTATAGTAATATAAGATTTGTTTGAGATTGCAATATTATTATCTACTCGACAATGGCAGTAATAATTTGGAAGATTAGTTGAAAAAAATAAAATTATTTTAACGGCTCTGTGACATGCTAAAGTCTCGTGTACAATAGACTATACGTAGTATTCTCTCAATAGTCTGTGAATATAATGCCCTGTAAATAGGTTCCCTATGATAATTATTATACTCTCTGTCTGAGAAACAAACATAATGCCTACTGTATCAGATATTATTATTGATAAGAGAGATACTACACAATGCTACTGGTGTCAGTTACAAACTAGTGATACATCTTTCAACCCAACTGTACAACAAATAAACTGAGAGTGAGTTTACATGCGGTAGAAGTTAAAATTAGTCTTCTAATTAAAATTTAAGAGAATTAATTAATTGGACTTAAATTCACCATGGAGGTGTAAAACTAAGAGAAAAAAAATTGTTATCTGTAAAGTCGGTTTACGGACGATAATTTTACGAGATAACGTCATAAGAAAACATCAATGAAAAATTGCATACTTTTATGAATTGAATTATTTTATGTATATCTATGTAGGTGGTAGAGCCACGCTGAAGCTATTACTGATTTCAGCATGAATGGGTGGGCTCGCCCGAGGTAGTACTATCCTATCGCAGAAAACCGACGCGACGTGAAGTAACAGTGCTTGCATTCGAACA